>CM047805.1:192385925-192773846 GCA_026214975.1 Gentiana macrophylla | reverse complement strand
ACGCTTTATATGATCAAAAGATATCGTCAATATTTGGTAAAATGGTAGTTTTAACTTTGAAGATAAGATGTTATTGAGATGTTGACGCATCAAAATAATAACAACCAACCTTAACCGGCAGTACCGGTCGGAAGCACTATGAGGTGGAGCAAGGTCGCATCCTATGCAGAGAATCAATCGTAATACCAAAGTAATAATCGAACTTAGTTTAGGTCAATCAATGGTTTTTCAAGTCTTTGAATTATACTATAACGATATTTAAACTAAAAATAAAGAGATATGAATAGAAACATAGTCAAACCATGATCCAATTGATTACTTTACTTCTCTAATCGATTATTCGGGAACGGGATTAACCAACCTACCAACCTACACTTATACCCACTCATTCATGGGTGCAACTCCTAAGCTTAGTAAGACACTATGCAACAATCAAACACCTTTGCCCGGTTCAATACCGCTTTTAAGGATTTAATCGATCAAACAAGATTAACGTGCTGTAGTTGCTCGATTTTCACAACCGATTGAACTCACTCCCTAATCAATGTAAACAACTCATTGATTATAAGAAATGATCTTAAAATCCCTTTTCCCACACCCTTTGCAACATACATTTATAAAGTGGTGTTTGAGTTCATGAACTAGGTGTACAATATAATTCAAGCATTAAGAACAAGTTTTAAGCCATGAATGCGCTTGATACAACATCACTTAAGCACTACCATTCCAAATTTCATCAATTAAAGTGGTGATTTCATCAACTTTCACATGATTTGACTACTTAGAGATTTAGCTTACTTATAATAAAACTAAAAACAACAATCAAAGATAAAATTAAAGCCATAAGTAAATGGAACCTAATTACCAAAATCAGAGCAAAACTGATTACATCAAGCTTCATCAACACCCAATGTCAATTGATGATGACGAAGACCCAAAATGATAAAATCCAAGAGTAGAAGGAAACTTTAGCTAGAATTCTAAGCTGGGATTGTGCTTTAATTTAAGTAAAATATGATGTAAGTGGTAAAATCTTAGAAAGAAAGTGAGAATTCGACCAGAGAGGAAAAAGGTGTAAGTATCAAAGTATAAAAGTTGTCTCGGCTATTCCTTAAAAATCAGTGCAAGTGGAATTTATATGCTTAAAAATGTGCAGAAAAGTGACTTTACGCGCCCAAAATCGCTTTATGAATCTCAGGGAGGTCTCTGCCCACTTAATGCGCCTTCAAAACTCACTCCGTGATTCTCAACCTCTCTGTTTCTAACTTGGCGTGTCTCAACTCTTTTTAAGCGCCGAATAACCTCCAGCTCCAATTTCTTCACTTTTCTATTTTCTTCTATCTCCAACCATTGGTTTCATCTTTATACGCCCATGCCTTATCTCCCGAGCCATTTAACGCTAGATCTCCTGCCACAACATCTAAAACAAACTCGAGCATAACTCCGCAAAATAACTAAGGCTCAAAAAGTACAAAACATCGTAAATGCCGAGGTTTTCCATCTGGATGACGGTTTACCTCACGGATGGACGCAATGTGATTTTGCCCTAAATATGGTCTAAAACTACCCGGAATGAACCAAAAGTGTCGTAAACTGGGGCTGAAACATGCACCGAGAATGGTAAAGTTTGACTTCACGATGTTCCTTGACAATTCCTTGCTTCAATGCAATTAGGAGGTAATCCATGCAGAATGCCATATCAACGGCACTCAACAACTATTTGGATAGAGAGTAAATATGTTTTATATGCCATAAGAGTTGGCTCTATAGTGGGTACATTCCCAAGGATTAACGAGATAAGTGATTCAACTGAAAAGTTCATGGGGTCAGGCTAAAAGACAAAAAAAAAAAAAGAGGACGAAACAAGAATCGTGACAATAAAATATAAATTGGATAAGACAAATCCACTCGTCATTGCGAACAGAATCGACTGATCAAATCTCATTTTTCACTATTCCACTCAAGTATCTGCTTTTACAAAATCACCACGAAAATAACGCTGAAAATATCAAACGCAGATGCGCATAAATGTCAGTATGATGAAAAAGAAAATGTGATGAAATAGTTACATCTTTCTTTCAAAAAAAGAGTTACATCTTTCATCAATCACCAAAAGATATATTCGTTGAGAATAATACGGGAGCACCCAAATCACAATTTAATAATTATACGTGCTCTTTAACTCAAAAATATCGAAAATCTATCGTGACCTCGCTTTGTTCAATTATAAATAAATAAGCACTTACGAGATCTAACGGGCTTGACCAAGCGCTTAAATGCAACAAGAGGACTGACCTAATTCGGTTTCACGAGCGAGTTGTTTTTTAAAACAATAAATAACAACAAGCGTTTGGACCTGGTGACACAGTAAAGGTTGAACCATCAACAACTCTCAGTGCATCAACCACAAAAAGTCTGAAGTTCCTATCAACCACTTTCTTTCAATGTCCATTTTGCATATTTTCATGCTGAAATTGTACTTTTAGTAATAAAGCCAAAGTTCATTTGGCTATTTGAATTGTCTACCTGTAAGCCATTACTATAGTAGCCCTACAAACTAAATGAGAAAAAATGAGTTTTACGGGAATGATAGGAAAATGTTTTTCAAAATTAAGTCTAAGTATTTTATTCAAGTGAAATTGTTTTTCATTAAAATAAATAATAATGAATTATTTATATGATGAATAATAAATTAAACTGACCATTAAGTTGCCAAATAATTAATTAGGGGAATGGTTTCACATGGCTAGTTATTTAATAAATTAAACAGAGAATTTTTGTTATGGGACTATACTTGTCTGCCAAAAAAGTGGATCATACTTAATATGATTAAGTTGGCAAATCTTAAAGGCTAATTAGTAATTACCTAATCGGATCAACGAGACCTTAAGGGGATTAAAAGTTCATATAATCATTAAGCCTCCAATTTGAGGATCTAGATCCTTCAGTGAGTTTCATAATTAACTCTATTCAAAGAGAGCCATGACACAAGCCATCTGCGCTTACCTGCTGAATAGACTATAACACGACATAAATATCAATGCTCAAACTCCCGTCAGTGACAACAACAACAAAAAAACAAAAGAGAGAGAGGGAGCTTTCATGAGATGAAAACCTAATCTTCCCCAACACATTGAGGCGCCATTTCTTACACCAAAATAGACACATGTTATCTCAAGATACTTGGTAGATTCTAAAGCTTAAAGTTGGATCTTTAAGGAGCTTCAAAATTGATGCTTAATTGAATCTTTTGGAGCTAGCGTGAGCCAAAAGGTTTCAACGCTTTGTATGGAGTGAGATCTCACTAAATATTGTGGATTCTACTTCATCATCATTCCTTTGTTGGTATATGTAAGTCTCTACAACTTTGTAGATTTAGTTTATATTTATTAAAATGTGTCTCAAATCCGTATTGTGTTGTTTCATCAAAGTTGCTTTCATTATCATTTTGTTCAATTGATGAAACAATGATATTATCAATCTTTTACTGTCCTATATGTGATTTGTTGTTACCGATAAGGCATTGACTGCATCGATGATGCAATGACAAAGACACCGACTTAGAGGTAGAGCCGACATTTCCGGTCAAACCCGATTTCAGTCAAGAACTAGGTATATCAAGAATTTGTAAGCTAAACCAAAAGGCATGACCACAACTCATAAAACCCCAACGAGTTTTGAATGTGCTTTTGGGAACATTCATCCCTATTATTTAGTAAAAGATATCCAGAACGTAAATTAATGTTAAATACACCTTAGATCCTTGCAATTGGTCGATAAGAATGTCAATCCTTGGGAGAGGATGTTTAGTCTTCATAGGACCTTGTTTAGCAACCAATAATTGATGCACATCCGTGAATGGGGAAGTTATTTGTGGGTGAGGGAATTTGAGGTGAAATGACGGATGAAACGCATCGTAACTACACGCTTTAAATACGTAATTAAAGTGTGTGTTGTGTGATGTGTCACACGGTTCCACACCGTGTGGAAACACCACACAATAACTTCCTCCCGTAAAGTACTTCATCTTTTCACGGAACATAACAAGAGGTCATCACATCACAAAGGATTTGTTTGGCCGATGATCTTACAATCCATCATGTCTTGTATGTTCCTTTAATTATCCCCTGGATATGGCCTAAAGGGATGAGGAGTCGAGGTGTTGTAAATGACAAACCGACCCTAAGCTCGAGGTCGAGGTTCGATTCCCCGTAAAAAGTGCTTGGATTTCCGATGGCTAAAACTTCAGTGGATGTGGAACTCAAGACATCCCTCGACTTTAAGCTCTAGGCCTCGACAAACATCTCCACATTCCCGTGGGATCGGGTGTGGGCCTCACTACAGGGTTTAACCGCTTTTTTTTATGTTCCTTTAATTCCTTTAAATCCCAAATAAATTAAATGAATCATATCAAAGCAATCTTCTTTTTTATAAGAAAACATCGCTTTCTCGATATTTGATTGCAACATAATTTTCGGCTCTTAGAAAATACGAGAGGATTTAGTCTCATCCCAAAACCTACGTTATTGGTTGTGGAACCAAAAGATAGTTGACGGCGTAGATAAACTCTATGGATTTTTGGGTGAAGTTTATTATAATATTTTATTGGTATATGTGATATTCCGATTTTCGAAAACTACAGACGCTATTATTTCATAAAACGAATATTATTATTTGCTTTTTTTTATGGGAGTTAAGTATTTAATTGATTTATATATATATATATATATATATATATATATATATATATATATATATATATATATATATATATATATATATATTATATATATTCGAGTTATATGTATATATATGATTAAGTGGAAAATCATTATTTGGTAATTAAGGGCACTATGGAAAAGGATTAATTGGGATTGGTATTTAAGGAAAATTAACAATACATTAATCCCATAACCTAGACTAAATCGTAAATTGAGATTCCACGCTTTTCTTTCTACGCAGAGAAGAGAAAAAATAGGCCATGGAAGTTTTCACAATAACTCAAGCTGTTCTTGATCGCTTTATATCGATGAGAGATTTGGAATCATTGTGAGAAGGGCAATGTTTGCATATCAGCTTCTGGAAGTGCAAAGAGATTTTCAAGGATGTTTGGCCCGCTTTTGGTCAAATAGGTAAGAGGCTCTTCCTACGATTTCAACTATCGCTTATAAGGTTTAGATCGTGTTTAAGATGTTTTAATGCTAGGAAGATGTGTTTTTCGCTGATCAATGATCATAGATGCTATGGTTTGATTAGATATGTTTTTCTCGTGTTTTACCGGGTTTAATTCGATGTTAATTAGCTTAGAAACGGATTAGAAATCGAAGTTTTGAAGATTTTAGCGCTTTGGGAAAAACTCGGGAAATGAGCGTCACACACAGGCAAACGGGCGCTTATGATTATAGCCGCCAAACGGGCGCTTCCACAAGCGCGCACGGGCGCTTGAGGTTAGACTTTGATTCGTGATGTAGCTTTTTTGACGGATCGGCGCTTGGGTTGAAGTGACGGCGCTCGATGTCAAACGGGCGCTCATAGGATGTCAAACGGGCGCTTGACCTGCTTTTACCTTGTTTGTACCGCTTTTATTGTTTCAAATTGGTTTCGGATTCATAATCATGTTATTATTGTTTTAAACCCTTAATTTGTGATACGTGAACATTTCATAAACATAAACAAGCCTCAATTGAGCTTCGATTTGTTCGGCTTAAAACACCAAATGTACTTTAAAGCGGAGTTGAAGTTCGGATCCGCTGGAAGAGCATGATAGGTTTGCAGGCTTTGATGAATTAGTATTCATCAATGTCTGTAATTGCTAGGCCTTGTCTCAGTCTCAAAGGGTCTAGGAAGAGAGTAGTCATGGTGAGGGAGATTAATTGAAAACACTTAGGTGGTTAGTTAATCATCCTAATAAATACGCACTTGACTAGTAAAAGATTAAACAACATGTCTCTCTTGGATAGGCACCGCCTATATCGTGATGTGTGTGCTACCTCTCAAGGTGGGAAGAACCCGCAGTCAAAAGAACCACAAGTTCGGGGACTCCACTAAGACGCCGATACCATCGGAGTCTACCTATTCTAGACTTCGTGATATTGGTGTGATCCACTAATGTGTTGCAATCGATATCTCCTGTGGATATACATCAGCGCGAAGTGTCTTTGAGTGCGGGTTGTAACATATAGATAAGTTAAGAAACGCTTAGTCAATTCATGTTGATGGACATGAAATGAACCCCGATTGAGTCGGTCACATATAAACAACTAAACTTTTAAATATCTTTTTCTTTATAAATTATAATTGTTGTCATAGCTTCTTTCTTATTAAGTATGTTGTACTTACCTCAAATGCATGTTTTCTATGTGTTTGGGGATGAAAAGACGAACAGTCGATAATGTTTACTTATGAGGAGTTCGATGATGACGCTTGAAGACGCCATTAAAGACTTTACGCTTATTCTTTTGTTATTCATTTATTAGACTGCTTTTAATACCTTTTGGATTGTAGACTTTGGTTTTTCGAGACTTGTAGTACTTTTATGTTTCTTTGAAAATATCGACGCTTTTGGATTTCGATTTTCCTTGAATGTAATAAGTTACATTTCCATCTTTAGATTTCATGTTTCTATTCTTGACGCTTGGAATTTTTCATACCCGAGTCTTTTGCTTCCGCTTTATTTTTGATATTGACGAGTATAGGCTTACGATAAAATGAATTTATTTTTATTTTATACGCGTCCGAACGCCTTTTCCGGATAAGTACTGTGTCCTGGAACGGGCGTTATAGCTTGGTATCGAGCTGCCGCCTTTAGGCTTCCTTCCTTTAAGATAAGTTTTTTAGACATTTTAGTAACGCTCGGTTTTCTTTGATCATCGTGGATGGTGTTCACGAACCGAGCGGCGCAGAGACTTCTAGAGTTCGACGGAAAGTCCTACACCGGTAGTAGGAGGCGGTGTTGCGAGGCCGATTCCTCCACCTTAGTGGAGTTTGTCACCACCTCTCACACCGCGACACCCACACTGCTGTCTCAACGTGGGTTTGTCACCACGACTCATCAGAGCAACCTCCACAATGGCATGGGGGAGTTCGGTTCTAGCCACTTTGGTATGTTTTGTACCGCCACCGTAAGCTACCCTCCACACCAACAAACCTTCTACCCGCCACCACCAACCACATTCTCTCCACCGAGCCACCCTCACCTTTTTAGTGTTTAACCAACAACAACAGACTTTCTACTCCACCTCCTAGGTCATACCCCCACCTACCGCACCACCTTCACCGCTTACCATCAAGAAGGTTTTGGTTACTAACCCTTTGGTTTCCAACAACCTCACCAACCCCACAAAGATCACCGTAATTACCATCGTGGATACTACCTTTTCAAATTCGAACTCAAGCTTAATCCAACTTACCCTCAACAACAAAGCTAGATTTCAAAGAAAGAAATACCTTTTGGTTACTCCTCCGTTTACCCACCACCGCCCACCGTTAGACCGGCATTTGAGGAAGCACCGGCCGTGGATTGGTATACAAGATTGAGAAGGAATCGGTTGAAAACTTCTATGGAATGTAAACATTCAAAGGTCGAGGAATGGATAAGAAGCTTTGAAAAGGCATGCAGAATATACATGTTCTGAGACTCGAGATGGCACAATTGGCGCTAGTTTTCGGTGCAAACAAGCATGGATAGATGCGATACAGAGTAGCAATGGCAAAGTAACAGACTAGGAAGCTTTCAAAGCTATTTTTTACAACGAGTACTTCCCGGCAACGGTACAGGCAGATAAGGCAAGTCAGCTAAGCCTGCCAGGTATCTATACGACGGTATCTCAAGATACCAATAAGTTTAATGAGTGAGAAGGTTCTACCCCGAATTAATGAAAGTGGAAGAGAGGAAGATGGCCCTCTATATGGAAGGTTTGGCTCATGAGATACACCGGCATGTTGGGATTTACAAATGAGGAACATGGGCAGAGCTATTGAATAAAGCCTTGAGGTTGAGACCTTCAGAAGAAGGCTACGGTGGTTATTGGGAACAAGAGGATCAGTGGTAATCACCGAGGAGCCCCACAAATGTATACTAAGAAGACAAATGCCCATCCGCAACTAAGGCCCCAAATAAGGCACCTTTGTGTTCCAAGTGCAACAGAATCATTCGGGAGAGTGCAGAGTTAGTTCAGCGGTTGCTACTTTATGGAGAACCGGGCACTTTTCTAGTGGAATGTCCCAATAAGGGGAATAAGGGAGTACGAGCCGAGGAACGGGAGAAGGCCTGCCGACTAATTCGAAGCTTTTGCAAAGAGATGTTGTGGATGCAAACCAGAGGATGATGTTATCTCGTAACCTTGTTTTTGTTGTTTAATTTATTAAGATATTGTTACAAAGACGCTTATTCATGCCATGATTTTATTTAAATGAATGAATATGCATCCTAGGTATGATAATGTTAGATAATCTAGTGGTCGAGCTTTGTTCGATACAGAGCGCCTAACACATTTGTGTCGCACTGCAGGTAGCTAAGAAGTTGAGTTTACCTCGAACCTTTAAGGAACACCTTGAGATAACCACACCGTTAGGAAAGGTAACAAAGGTAATCTAGATGATACCGAGTGAAACTTCGAGTTGGATCTTATCGATGCAAGAGCGACTTCACAGCTTTAGACTTTTCGATTTTGACGTGATTCTTGAATAGATTGGCTATCCGTGAATTATGTTCACTTAGATTGCCGAGAGAAGAAAGTGACTTTAAGATACCCGGAAGTCGATAAGACTTATCGTGGTAACGGGTACAAGCCGAGTAAAAAGCTTACATCCGATAATTTCAGCCGTTAAGGCAATTAGAGCTTGTCGGTGGTTGTGAAGGCTACTTGTTGTACGCAGTGGATGTGGAACAAGTGAAGCCTAAGCTTGAGGAAACTCCTCAGAGTGAGAGAGTACTCTCGAGGTGTTTCCGAAGAGTTACCGGGAAACATGCCGATAGAGAAATAGAGTTTGAGATCAAGTTGGTACCGAGCGGCACCACTTGCTAAGGCACCCTATAGAATGGCACCGCTGAATTAAAGGAGTTGAAAGCTCAACTTAAGGATATGATTGAGAGGAACATAATTCAGCCTAGTACCTCACCTGGGAGCCCCTGCTTTGTTCGTGAAGAAGAAAGATGGTAGCACGAGGATGTGTATCGATTACAGTAGCGCTGAATAACCTTACCATCAAGAATAAGTATCCTTTGCCGAGGATTGATGATTTGTTTAACCAGCCAGTGTGGCAAGAAAGTGTTCTCTAAGATTGACCTTAGGTCCGGTTATCATCGCTGAAGATCAAGGTAGCGTATATACCAAGACGGCTTTTTAGTAATGAGGTATGGACATTATGAGTTCTTGGTTATGCCTTTTGACTCACTAATGCTCCATCTCGCATTTATGGATTTGATGCAACGAAGCTTTTCATGCCATACTTGGATAAGTTTGTGATAGTGTTCATAGACGATATCCTAGTGTACTCCAAGGATGAGAAAGAACACGAAACACTTAAGATAGTGTTGATACCTTGAAGAAGAATCGCTTGTATGCAAAGTTCTCTAAGTGTGACTTTTGGTTGATCTGTTAGTTTCTGGGTCATGTCATTTCGGAGATGGCATTCAAGTTGATCCAAATAAGATAGAGGCAATGAGAATTGGCCTAGACCTCACCACGCTTTAGAAGCACGGAGTTTTCTTGGTTTGGTCGGGCTACTATAGAAGTTTGTGCAAGACTTTTCAAGATAGCTACCCCACTCACTAAGCTTACACATAAGAATGTGAAGTTTGAATGGACTAGAAAGTGTGAAATAGCTTTTCGTTGCTGGAAAAGAAGTTGACTACAACCCCGCTTTGGCAAGCCCGAGATCTTTGATAACTATGACGCCTACACGGATGCCTCGGGTCGTGGTTTAGGTTGTGTGTTGATGCAAGGAGGGAAAGTGATTGCTTATGCATCTGTATAAATGAAGGTACACGAGAAGAACTACCCGACACATGACTTAGAGTTGGCGCAGAGTGTTTGCCTTAAAGACTTGGAGGCACTACTTGTAATGGAGTTAAGGCTAGATCTTCACCCCATCACAAGAGTTTAAAGTACTTTTTACTCGTGAGAATCTAAATACGAGACAGAGGAGATGGCTAGAGTTCAGTAAAGGATTATGATTTGGATATTCGCACCATCCGGACAAAGCCAATGTAGTGGTCGATGCTTGAGCAGAAACCAAGGTTTGCGGTTTCAAGTGTCGGGTTGTTGCAAAAAGGTTTGATGGGCTGGAAATCGTGAGCTTTGATCGATTGAAGACCGCGCTTAGTAGCACCGCTTGTTAAGCGAGGTCCGAAAGTTGATGGACGATATACGAAAAGCAAGATGAAGATCCGGTTTTAGTGGATTTGAAACGAAGTTGCTGTAGAGAAGCCTACAAAGGGGCTATGTATTAGACAAGAATGGAAACCTTTGTTATCAAGACCGCTTGTGCGTGCCTAATGTTGCCGATTTGAGGCGAAGAATTTTGGAAGAGGCACACAGATTGCTTTTATGCATCCAAGTGCTACTAAAATGTACAGAGACTTGAAGGAAAATTTTGGTGCCCTCGGCTAAGTTGGAAATAGCCAAGTTCGTGGGCGGAGTGTGACGCTTGTCGTAAAGTTAAGGCAGAGCATATGAGACCAGAGGAATGCTTAAGCTTACTGGATATCCTCGAATGGAAATGGGATAAGATCACGATGGATTTCATCACCGGATTACCTAAGACAAAAGGTGGTCATGATGCGATTTGGGTGATTGTGGATAGATTGACCAAATCCGCCATTTCTTACCCTATAAGGTTGATATGCCCTCAAGAAGATGACCACCCTATACTTGGATAATATAGTGAAGTTACACGGAGTTCCTATCTCTATAGTCTCAAATCGAGATAGTCGATTCGGCAATGGGTTTTGGAAAAGTTTACAAGCAAATTTTTGAACCAAGTTGATTTGAGTACGGCTCTTCATCCTCGCATGTGATGGACAATTTGAGAGGACCATCCAAACACTCGAGGACATGCCGAGCTTGTGTTTTGGAAGTAGTGGATCACGGGATGATTACTTACCGGTAGCGTAGTTTGCCTACAACAACAGCTTATCATGCAAGCGTAGCATGCCACCGCTTGAAGCTTTGTATGGGAGAAGATGTCGAATGCCTCTATTTTGGGACGAGGTCGTGAAAGACAGATCACAGTAATGGAATTGGTTGAACAAGCAAAAGAGTGGTTCAAATGGTTAAGAAGAATCAAGGCACCAAGACAGTGTAAAAGTCAGGTGACGCCGAAGAAGACCGCTTGAGTTTGAAGTCGGTGATAGAGTGTATCTACGAGCTTCACCGATGAAGCGGAGTGAAACGCTGGGGCAAAAGCGGAAAGCTAAGTCCAAGATATGTTTGACCATTTGAAATTTAGAAAGGATTGGACCGCTGGCTTATAAGCTTCAAAGCCATCGGAATCCATGTCAAGAGTCCATAGTGTTTTTAACGCCTCAATGTTGAAGAAGTGTCCGACGGGAATGATGTTGAAACTACAATTGATCCGAAGTTCTTCAAGACAATCTTGCTTATGACGAGACCGATCAAGATTTTGGACCGAAGGAAAAGATGATAAAGAGACGGATGATCCCACCGTTTTGGTTCAAAGTGGAGCAATCATTCACCTCGGAGGCAACTTGGGAAGTTGAAGATGACATGATCAATGAATTCCAAGAGTTTGTTGATCTACTGTATATTCTAGTTTCGAGGACTAAACTCCTTTGGGCGGGGAGGAATGTGATATTCTCGATTTTCGAAAAGGCAGACGTGTCATTTTCATGTAAAACGAAATATTATTATTGCTTTTCTTTTATGGAGTTAAGTATTTAATTGATTATATATATATATATTTTTTGAAGTTATATGTATATATATGATTAAGGAAAAACTCGATTATTTGGTAATTAAGGGCAATTAAGAAAAGGGATTAATTGGGAATTGGTATTTAAGGAAAATTAACACACATTAATCCCATAACCTAGACTAAATCGTAAATTGTGACTCCACGCTTTTCTTTCTCTCGTGTGGAGAAGAGAAAAAATAGGCTAAGGAAGTTTTCACAATAATCGGGCGGTTCTTGATCGCTTTCAGATCGACGAGAGATTTGGAATCATTGTGAGAAGCGGCAAACGCTTGATATCGCTTTTTGAAGTGCAACAGACTTTTCAAGGTCATTGGCTCGCTTTTGGTCGCAAATAGGTAAGAGGCTATTCCTACGATTTCAATTATCGCTTATAAGATTTAGATCGTGTTTAAGATGTTTTAATGCTAGAAGATGTGTCTTTCGCTGATCAATGATCATAGATGCTATGGTTTGATTAGATATGTTTTCTTTTTTTTACCGGGTTTAATTCGATGTTAATTAGCTTAGAAACGGATTAGAAATCGCGCTTTTGAAGATTTTAGCGCTTTTGGGAAAAACCCGGCAAACGAAGCGTTGCGACAAGGCAAACGGGCGCTTATGATATAACAAGCCAAACGGGCGCTTTCCACAAGGCATACGGGCGCTTGAGGTTAGACTTTTGATTCAGATGTAGCTTTTATTGACGGACGGGCGCTTGGGGTTAAAGTGGACGGGCGCTCGGCGTCAAACGGGCGCTCATAGGATGTCAAACGGGCGCTTGACCTGCTTTTACCTTGTTTGTACTGCTTATCGCTTTCGCCTTGGTTTCGGCTTCATAATCATGTTATTATTGTTTTAAACCCTTAATTTGTGATACGTGAACATTTCATAAACATAAACAAGCCTGAATTGAGTTTCGATTCGCTCAGCTTAAAACACCAATGTACTTTAAAGCGGAGTTGAAGTTCGGATCCGCTTCAAGAGTATGATAGGCTTGTGCTTTGATGAATTAGTATTCATGAATGTCTCGTGTAATTGCTAGGCTTTGTCTGCGGTTCTAAAGGGTCAGGGAAGAGAGTAGTCAAGTGAGGGAGATTAATTGAAAACACTTAGTGGGTTAGTTAATCATCCTAATAAATACGCATTTGACTAGTAAAAGATTAAACAACATGTCTCTCTTGGCTAGGCACCGCCTATATCGCTGACGTGTGTGCTACCTCAAGCGTGGAAGAACCCGTAGTCAAAAGAACCACAAGTTCTGGGACTCCACCGAGACGCCGCATACTATCGGAGTCTACCTATTCTAGACTTCGTGGATATCGGTGTGATCCACTAATATGTTGCAATCGATATCTCCTGGTGGATATACATCAGCGTAAGTGTTCTTGAGCGCGGTTGTAACATAGATAAGTTAAGTAGAACGCTTAATAATTCATGTCGATGGACACGAAATGAACCCTGATTGAGTCGGTCACATATAAACAACTAAACTTTTAAATATCTTTTCTTTATAAATTATAATTGTTGTCAAAGCTTATCTTTCTTATTAAGTACGCTCAGTACTTACCTAAAATGCATGTTTTCTATGTGTTTGGGGACGAGAAGACTAACATGTCGATAGTATTTACGGGGGAGGAGTTCGATGATGACGACGCTTGAAGACGCCTCATCAAGACTTTACGCTTATTCTTTTGTTATTCATTTATTAGACCGCTTTTAATACCTTTAGATTAGACTTTGGTCTTTCGAGACTTGTAAGACTTTTACGCTTCTTTCGAGAATATCGACGCTTTTTGATTTCAGATTTTCCTCGAATGTAATAGGTTACATTTCCATCTTGGGATTTCATGTTTCTATTCTTGACGCTTGGAGTTTTTCATACCCGAGTCTTTGCTCCGCTTATTTATTTTTGATACGACGTAGCAGGCGCTACGATAAAGTGAATTTATTTTTATTTTATACGCGCCGAACGCCTTTTCCTGATAAGCGACTTCTATCCCTTAACGCACACATAAAGATACGGGTTGCTCTGACATGACAATTGCATTTATAAAAAGCATTGTAGTTTATAAGACAGATTTTAAACTTAAATTCATTGGTAATGACAAATACTACACGCGTACATTACATTTTTATACACGCACATTACACGCATTACATTACGTGTTGTTCTTTTAACAATTTTATTAAAACTCGCCATTTACCACATTTAACCTTTTATAAAATACGTTGCCGGCACGCGATTGATTTTTAATCTGGTATAGAAAGAAAGTTCTAACTATATGAATGGTCATCTAATAATAGAAAAGAGAAATTAAATCTTTACAGGTATAGCTATTGGCATTCGTGTTTTTTTTTCATGAATAAATGTTACACATAAAGAAACATACACAATAAATACAAATGCTTAAACTTTTAAACTATCGATTTTTTTAATTGCATTTATCTCAATAGTGCCTCAAATCATAATCAATCACACCAATAATATCTCATGTATAAATGAAATTTGGCTATTTTTATTGTAACGTTATCACTACTCTTTTCTAAATTAGAGTATGAAAGTTTGATTCAATAAAAGGTGACATCTTCTAATATATATATATATATATATATTATGATATATTTCTCGATTTACATAGTAAATGGAATTTCAGAAAACATGAAAATGAAGTTTTGTAGTAATAGAAGAGTTGGAACAATTCTGGGATCTTCTTTGCCTTGTCGAGTTTTGCATATTTTTGTTGTTGGTTAGAGACTAGATTGCCTATCAGGACCTACATCTTGATTCTTTTGTTTTTTTTATATACTAATTTATTATATAAACTGGAGTAACGATTTGGTGTAGGCTAATTTATCAAGTTGCCCTCAATTCCATGGTTGTTTTTTTTTTTAATGAATGAATGCAAAGGCGTGGAGAAAAGTCCAAAAGTTTATGATAATGATTTAGAAATAGAAGGATAGGGTTCGATGTATTGCAAAGCCATTTGTTATTACTACTTCAATATTTTTTCTTGCTATAATAATAATAGCCACATATTCCTATTTCAGACAGACAATATTTGGAGGATTTCTTCCATCTACGTCCTACTTACGTGGATTATTCTATGTTCCCAGCTGTCTATTCTATTGGGGCAACTGCTATTGCCAGAGTACCTTTGCTCCTGCCAGAGCAATTGGCCAAATATACCCTTCTATTTCTCACACGCGCTATGGACTTTTTCACAGTTTGACTGATACAGTACCTTTTTTCCTTTTTCCTTTTTCCTTTTTTTTTTTTTTTTTTTTTTTTTTTTTTGTTTTGAGGAGAACCTTTTTCCTTTTCTTTCTGCAAAATGACTCATACAGGTTCCTTCATTCTGCCTGGACCCCATATTTCCCTGTTGATTTATTTTTTTATTGTTTACCTTAATGAACGACACAAGAAACTATTTTCTTTATTTTTCGCTTTCAGATCACACGATTTTATCTAACTAAAATAAATAAGTGTAATAAATTTATAAATCCGTGATACCCTAAGTCAGAGTGATCGTAGATGTAGGCCGATACCGGCCGATCTTACGGGAATCGTGGTTGTTTAATCTAGTTTTTATTATCTAACCTAATTATGTCACGATTACTACTAAAAAGATACTAAAATAAAACAAAGAATAACTAAAACGGAAAACTAACGATAGAATAATCGACGTAAGATCGAGATCTAAAGCCAGAAAAATATGGTTGCTAACAAATTAACTAAGCTAAATTTATTCTAAATCTATTACGAAATAAAGATTGTAAATTTACTAAACAAATTCAATTTCAAGTGGTTTAATCAATGGTTTACTTAACTAACAAGCAATTGATCCACCTATCCTACAACAATCAATCTCTATCTCGATTATTTTGTGATTTCTAACCAAGTTGTGATTCACCTAACAAGCGTATTTAACTCCTAATTTCTTAGATTAAAGTTCACTTATTAATCTTTTATCTTTCGATCTAAAGATTAACGCTTTCAAATTAAAGATGTGAAATCTCTCAATTTCAAATCTGTATTCAACCTAACCAACTCTCGTTATTTTTAAAGTTAAAGACCCAATCTTTATTATGGTGATCTAGTGGTTTAATAACGATTCTCATCAACATTAAACATCACATGCAAGCATCTTTCGATATAGTTGCGTAAAATCAAGATAAACATAATAAAGATACAACTTTGATAAGAAAACTCACAAGATAATCGAGAAACGAAATCAATTGTTGATCGGATGGCTTCACAACGCTTGTTCAATAGAGGTTCAGCCTTCTAGCATCCTCTTGAAGATCGAATTAATTGAGTAAAAATACATAAACAACGCTTGAATCTAGCTAGAAAATAAAAGTAATAAAACCGAGCCGCTTCAGGGTTTGGGGTTCAAATTCGGCGATAATTATGTTTGAAAACGCAGCTATATATAGAATTTGTAGTCGGTTCTCGCTAAGTCGACGCTGACGCCCGCTTGACGGGTTGAACGCCCGCCCGCCTTCAATATCAACTTCGAATCGGGCCGAGTCATGATCGACGCCCGCCCTTCTTAAATCGACGCCGTCTACTAAATTTGAGAGAACTCAATCAAATTACTTTTCTGACGCCCGCCCACTTGTTAGACGCCCGCCCATTGGATTTGGAGGGTTGAACGACGCTCGCATCGCTTCAAATCTGATTTTTCCATCTCTATCTCTTTTTCTTCATATAAATCTTCCTTATCTCTTTTTTTCATCAATTAAATCCGACATTTATCTTCATTGAATCATCTTTTGAGCCGCAATTTGCATCTACAAGTCGTTAAAAACATCGCAAAATGTAATATCATCCAAATAATCATAAAATCATCAATAAAACACATAAATTCACCAATTTTGCGATTAAACCGTTTAAAACCTCATTTGCTCAATAATCATTTAAACACTTAATTTCTATGCAAATTATACGAATATGGAGAGAATTGTTACAAAATATAACGATATAAATCATATAAAACCACCCTTAACAACTCCCTCACACTTAGCTTTTGCTCGTCCCGAGCAAAACAAGACAAAACCAAAGCTCGGAAAAAGAATAGACATCTCAGCAAGTACAAGGCATATTCAATAAATTAAATGTTCACCCCGTGTGTGCAGTGCAAAGCCATAACAAACTTCCACTAAGTCCAAACTTGAAAATGTCAAGCAAACTAGCTAATACCCCCTTTCAAACTAGAGATAAATGATACTTATAAGATGCACCCTACAAAACGTGACATATCCCGAAAAAGATGATAGATTACATCTAGGGCCTTTCTGAGATACTCAGAGGATAATCCCTACAACATATCTGTCAGTTTATACTGGGGATAAGGTATACGATAACTAAGTCTTACATTTATTTCATACCACTTCTTATTGCAAGTTGATTTAACTATTCATTCATATGTAAACGCACATCAGAATGAGCTATTGCCCTGTCATAGCAGAATAGGATATTCGAGATATACCCTACCTTACTCAAATCATAAGGCAGCTTCTTCTGACTGTCGTGAGCTTTTGGTCATCATGGTGGTATAGGACATTCGTGATACGCCCTACCGCACTCAAATCATCGACCAGCTTTCGACACACCCAATTAATTCATCTAAAATTCAACTTTTTCAACAACATTAGTTACACTTTACTTATCACATTCAAACCTCAGATATTCACAGTATGTCATACTTCGGATCTAAACACAAACTATTATAATTCTCACGATACGTACGTTAGCACTAAGCACACGACTTATAAGATAATCAAACATCACTAATCAAAAGGGTATAGCTTTACATTATAGCTCATCATTCACTATGGCTCGTGAAAAATTTGTTGAATAAGGTCCTAAACCCAATCGGTTGGACCGATCCGACCGGGTCGGAACATTTCTACTATTTCTTTGTGTTTATACATATATTAAATGGCTTTTATATTGTCATATATCTGCTTTTTTTAAAGAACCAATTATGAATTGTTATATGATAACGCCCTTAGTGTTAAACTATGATGTAGAAACCATGATAGGCGATTATGGTTGATGAGATCTCTAATCACTTTAATAAGTTTGATACTTAAATGTCTCTAGGTCGATGTACTATCAAGCTGCGGGATTGATAGTATGAACAAAGCAGCACGTATTGTATGTCTTCGCCTTTAGGGTGTGGATAGATCTCGCTCTATCGGCGTGTAGACACTTGACCGACGTGGACGGTATTGTAGAATGCGACGTTAGGGGATCGACTCCACTTACACGGATAAGTGTCACACTATGTGACGGTTGTGTAATTATCCTTTGACCGGAGTCTTCATGGCATCACGGTGTGATTGTCATGCTTTGACACTATTGAGGTTTCTCAGGCACGGGCTTATCATGCGGTAGTTGATTGGGTATGATATCAAGAATGCGGAGTATACATGATTGGTCGTCCGGGAATCGCGTATCCTATGATCGGGATCGAATAACCGAAATGGCCTTCTTATAAGAAATGTCTTACTCTCGTGAATCTTTGCAAAGTGGGAGTAAACGAGTTACTTTCGGAGAGCATGATATCCAGATTATAAGATACGGTCGTTGATGTTTTGACACTCACTAACGAATCGTATGGATATTATTACAAATGATAGATTGTAAGTTACACGGTAATCAAGCTTTCACATGAAAGGTAGTAGTCATTGCATTTGACTCTTCCGATGATCGGGGTCACGGTGTGTTGCTGACGCTATCCCGTGATCGCAGTATGAAGGGCATTTTTGTAATTTGCACTTTGTGTTCACGCCAACATATTCGAAGCCTATCGGGTCACACACACATAAGAACATCTAGCCGGATTAAAATGTGGTTATAGTTGATAACCGAATAAGGAAAGTTTATCTCGAGACTATAAAGGTTATAGTGGTAATTGATATGGTGGTATTTATTTATTATGAATAAATTAAATACAAGATATTAATAGTATTATATTAATTAAAGAATATTCCGGAAGCCAATTTGTTGGTCAAAGGGCGCCACATTTAATGTGTATAAGATACACTTTGGATTAAAGCAATTTAATTAATGATATTACCTATTATTAATATTAGATATTAATAAAATAAAATAATATATATATATTGAATGCATGCGTGTGTGTACATTGATTGCAAATTGATTTGCATGTATGCGCACCATAGTGTTTATATTTGGTATATATTAATAGATTTATATGTGTTATATATATTGATATATACACACACGCCAGAATCGATTTATGGAATATAATAAAAGATAAATATTGTCAATATAAGATATTGACAATATCTTGAAATATTCAATAGAAGATATTGACAATATCCTGTATTTATTTAATATGAGATATTGTAATAAATGAGATAAATCAATCAATTATATTTTCCTTATTTTATTGGGAAAAGGTTTTCTTCCTTTCTACTCTACTTGGGGCGCCACTTCTACTATAAATAGAGAGGTGGGTGTCAAGCTCTTTTGTATTAACACAATTCCAAGAACTAATAGTTCTTGTGTAAAATAGAGAGCATCCTTTGTAGAGTTGGAGAGAGGGAGAAAGGGCCGGTCTAAGAACCGAGTTTTCCAATAAAGAATCCATGACGGGATTCCGCGGTCGCTCAGGTGGACTAGCGGCAGAGGCCGAACACTTGGGCGGCTCTATGCAGAACTACTCTCCTGACGGGTCAAAGGCCGATCTTTTAGATCAACCAAGGTAACCACCGCTCTACTAACTCGCTTGTTTATTGCTTAAACGGTCGATCCTGGTTAAAAGGAAATAAAATTTTAAATTCACCATTGCTCCCGCGAGATTTCCTAACAAAGGGTATCCGAGAGAGCTTCAGCTTAAGCAATAAGCATGATATTATGCGTAGTTAATTTTATCGCTTTAATCACGTAATTAAAAGATGAAAGATTTTAGATTTGCAAAACGATACACGAAAAAGAAAAAAAAAGAGATCTCGTGGTGCTCGCCGATCGGGCGGCGGCACCACCACCGCGGCGGCCGGTCGGCGGCGGCGCGGCAGTGGCTACCGCCGCCGCGATGTTTGACTGGTCAAAGGTTTGTGGATCTCCAAATTTTTGTTTTGTGTATTTTGTGTTTCTATATGGTTCATAAATGTGATTGGTAATTGCCTTTGTTTAGTTGTGTCATGTGCTAACCAACGGCATAAATAGTTTGGGTCATCGATGCCAAATGGCATTAAAATAATAATGGTCTTTCCAAACTTTGTTTGGAATAGCCTGCCTTTCCAAATATTAGATTTGGAAAGGCTTAGCTTGTGCCACTTCCAAAATTTTGATTTTTGAAAGTCAGCGTGCCTAAACCAAAATTATTTGGCCTTTCCAAAATATTTGATTTGGAATAGCCTGGTCATTTTCAAATATTTGATTAAAGGCTTAGCTTGCGCCACTTCCAAAATTTTGATTTTGAAAGTGGCTGCGCTTAAGCCAAATTTGGCTTAGAAACTAGCGGCATCCCTTTGATTACGAATCAAAAGAAAAGAAACAAAAGAGAAATAATTTTAATTTTGATTTATTTTTAGAATAGTTCTAATTAATTAAAATTAAAATTAAAATCGCTTAAAATTAATCGTTAATTTTATTTCGATTAAAATCATTTAATTAATTAAATGTTAATTAGTTAATTGATTGATAAAATTATTTAATAGATTAAATGTTAATTGATTAATTAAGACGCAAGTAGTTAAATTTTAATTTTATCTTTTTCATAAGATTTTATTGTATGGATTAGATATAGTAGATATAATATGATTATATGGACCTCGATCGATCACTGACTCAATCGATAGGATAGATGTAAATGATTTAATTTTCTCGTTGGTTTAAAATTGTCCTAGGTCATTATGAAGAACGCGACCTAGTTTATTTTCTCAGATTCATCCCATTCCCGTTAGCTCCCTCTGCAAAGTGAGGGGTGTATTTATTTTATTCGATAGAATTAAATGTAACAAGAATGGAGCGAAGATGGAGACCAAAGAAAGATTTAAAATAAAGATCCCATCGGAGAATGGAGCATTAAAGATCCTATTGCACGGCCATAATTACCCTTAGATTGTGACCATGGCTTTCTCGCTTGTATTCAAACCGCACTCAGAAAAGTCCATGATCATACCGGTTACTTTACGATTTATTTATTTTGTGCTTGTATTTATTTTATATGATACGATAGATGCATGACTAGGCACGATCTGATATAAATGTAGATGTATGTCTATAGAGATAGATATATTTGATGAGACCGTAATTAAAATTAATTAAGTGAATTAATTTACGAAATACTTCCACAACAAAAATCAAGTCGAAAAATTTGTCTCCCAATATTATAGCGACGGTGAAGAGCCTTTGTTCGATCCAACTGATCGCCCTCGCCGGGAGTTGACCTACCACGGGTATATCGTCGTTATTGAGATATGATCATACGAGATCTCGCGAATATTGGGTTATGACTTGACTGTAGTATATTATGCGTGATTGGCCCTCGCCAGACCGCCTTATTCTGTAGAGGCAAGGGTTGACTACCACATAAAGATGTGAATTGTCAAAGAGTTGACTAGTCAAACCATCGGAAGTCGCTATAGACGCGATTGGTAAGAAGTACCTACCCGTCGAATTTGACCCGTCAATCGCCCACGCCGGGATCGAAATCAACTAGATAGATTCCAAATGACTAAAGGATTTTAAAAAATTCTGAAAGTCAATAGTGAGTAGTTGATTAGTGGAAGCAAAATCATAGTCCCAAAGACCATTTTTGATTTTATGTGTATAAACAACAACACTCATTTATTTTCATTTTTTTATGTTGTAGTTTTAGCAAACTTTATATTTATGTTTAATTCTCATTAGTAAAACCAAATTATGATCAAGTAATTTTGAGAAACGCTTCAAATATGGTTAAGTAATTTTAACCTTTAAAATAAGCAATGACGTGAGCAATCCCGTTATAGTAGTTAGAGACAAGAGATTACATAATTGATGCAAAGGTTCGAGACTTTAATTATTAATGAAAGCGGAAGCTCATGATGTGATTAAATCATTTGAAATAAATTTCAACGAATTAGTCATATATTGGATACGATCCAAGATGATCATTCAGTCATACGATGACAATTAATTCAAACGTTGGATAAGAATGACCACATCTAATTTGGAAAGGTTGTTTTCAAAATTGTAAGATTTAAGTATCGACTTAATTCTATCATTGCTTAAAGGTTAATTTAATAGTTAATGTTTTGAATACGATTCAAAAGGTTAAATAAACTATTTAATAAACTTTAGATTTTCTTTGTGAAAGGAAATTAAGGACATGGCTCTTGTGATCTTTCTTAAGTCTTATGAAGACTACAATAAGAAACATTTTTCAAGTGCCTGAAGGATTAAAAAGGAAATTTAGGGCATGTGCTTAAATAGAGAACTTATCGAAGTTTCTATTCTAGGCAAGTAAGTTGAGATAAATCTATCTAAGTTCAAGTCAACTTTTAGATATATGATATCTTATGAGTGTGATTAAATTAGAAAGATTAAATGCGATATGGAAGGTGAAGCAAACGTTGTAACACTTACCATATTCTCGATCTAGTAAACCGATAAGGAACTAAATAAATGTTATTATGTTCCTGTTCTTATGAAGAACATACTTTCGCTTATATGTTAGGATTTAGTAGACATATTCAATTGTAAAGAATAAATGTTATTCCAATAAAGTTGGAAGGTCACTGAATCTAACATACTAGACTGATGTCACTGTATAGTTGATATATGTGATGAGATCTTAACTAAATATTTGTATGGCTGTTATCCTTGATATTTGTAGTTGTTCTAGATGTCGACTCTCTGGAAGAGAAACGTATAATCAAATGTCATTTAGATGATGTCTGAACCATGTGATTATGAATCATGTGGGTGATATGTATCTTGTTTAAAGATGACTAAAATACCCTTTTATGAAAAGGTTATAAAATCTAGAAAAATTGTCTAAAGCCTAAACATACCGATGTTCGTTGGCTTATGACAATTAATGCCACAAATGATTGTTTATTAATCTCTATGACTATTTTAGAAATAGTTGAATGTATTTATTGAAGTACGACAATTCGGAAAGCCCGCAAAGTTCGAGCTAGTACGAATATGAGATTGATGAGCTACTTAGGAATTAATTTTCAATTGGATTGAAGTAATTAATACCTGAAGGGTGTTTCAGAAGTCGTCTGAAAATGAATAAGATTCTCCCTTGAAGGATACCATCTTTGGGATACGCAATTAGATTGTGCTCCCAAAATGGAAACAACACTTTATATGATAAAGGTGTGACGCAAGTCATGCGAAGTATCCCTTACCCGTTTCGGATAAGGTTCTTATACTTAACCGAGTTCCAAAGAATAAAGGTTGAATAAATTCCATATTAGATATGGAAGAAGATAATGTCGAGTCTATCTTAACCGATGATTTGAAGTTGTCATAGGCGGAGTCAGAAAGGCTTGGAGCCGAATACGACATATGCAACTTTGTGGAATGTCTTAGCTAGCACGCTAGATATTATTTACTTGTCCGCGGAGCAAAATGTTTGTCTCCAAACATGCTGTCTTCTAGAGGAAGTGTTTCTTCCAAAAGAAACAGTGGGAGTAAATTAGATCTCAAAAGAGTTTGAGAACCACAAAGATATATTCAACCAATGGAACATGAGCAGACGCCATATAGCGATGAGGTGTAGATCACTGCTCAGTGCACACAAAAGTTCTGTAAGTCTGTGGATAACCTTAAGCCTGAAAAGGCTGTTGGTATGTTCATCTTGAAGAATGAATATCTCACTTACTTGTGAAAAGAATGTTTGAGAGGCAAGATTGAGAGATATGGCTAGATCCATAATATCTCGAATTAGATTCCATTAGTGACAACCAGGTTGTGAACCTAGTCCTGCTTTACTCAAAGTGGAATGTCCTCGAAAGGTCGACATGGATAGTAATATGATTACCATCAAAGCTATAGTGACGGCTGAGGGGTACGGGGTGTAAACCTTGTAATTACCTTTATGCTGCCAGCTGAGCCCAGTTCTAATCAGATGATGCTTGTTATAACTTTGGATCATGGCTATATGATAGTGTTGAAGACGTTGGGCAGACAGCTCGATGTTCATAGACAATAACATGATGTGTAAGACCACTGAGATCCATTTATGGACTCAAACAAGTTTCTCTAGATGATTTCTTTGTTTGATAATCAAAGGAGTTTGATTTAGTCAAAAGAAAGATATGGCCAATGTGCAAGATGGATAAGTGGGAGTGTGTTACGATTTTTGAGTAAGGTATTAGATATCTCTTGAATCATCACCCCATGTCACAATTCAATTAATGTTTGGTAGTTCAAGGTCTTTACGAAAAGCACTTGATTAGCAGCCTTATTTTAGAAATAAGAACCTATAAGGATAGATTTAATCATTGTTAGATTATTGTTTACCTATATGTATGTGATGCTAAAAGAAGTTTAGCATAGATCTCAAGATCTATCTATGTTAGGACGCTCATCCCAAAGATAAGGTGAAATATGATGCTTATGGAAGGTTTCATTCGCCATCATGATAGAACCATCTTATAGTGATGCCGGATGTTCATAGTCCATGAATAGTCATGAGCAAGTATGAAAGTAACTGTGAATGTCGAGAATATCCTTAAACAAGTTAAGGATGGTTTCCTAGTTTATTGAAACTTCAATTAAATAAACGTAGATATTACGCACGATATCCCGAGTCTTACGGGCGGCGAGTGAGCTACAAATTGGTTTGCAAATACTTTGATTAAGTGATACAGTTGAGTCGGAAATGTTCTAGCCTACGGGTCGTCAGAACTCTACGACTCAAATTAAACACAAAGAGTGCCTTTGAGAGGCGCCGAGCAAAGATATGGATCTGTAAGGTTCATTCCTCGAACCTTGTACGGTTCTTCCACCTTTTCTATATAACCGATATAGTAAGTGGATTCATTGCTTGAAGCAAGGACCGGGTCTCGCCGAGATTCGTGTGTGTGTTGAGGCGGTTCCTTTGACTTGATCATATGGAACATGATATGAAGATAGTCCGAGTCCCCATGGATAGCGATCCGCTTATGGCTGTGGTCGGGTTGCGTAGTATTGCATGAGATTCTTGTGTTTCAACTTGGTCTTGTGTGTGCGAGTGATTGGTTTTAGGCCAAGTGGGAGATTGTTGGAATAGGTCCTAAGCCCAATCGGTTGGACCGATCCGACTGGTCGGAACATTTCTACTATTTCTTTGTGTTTATACATATATTAAATGGCTTTTATATTGTCATATATCTCGTTTTTTTAAAGAACCAATTATGAATTGTTATATGATAACGCCCTTAGTGTTAAACTCGTGATAGAGAAACCATGATAGGCGATTATGGTTGATGAGATCTCTAATCACTTTAATAAGTTTGATACTTAAATGTCTCTAGGGTCCGATGTACTATCAAACAGGCATTGATAGTATGAACAAAGCTAGCACGTATTAGATGTCTTCTGCCTTTAGCGGTGGATAGATCTCGCCTATCGAAGTGTAGAGACACTTGGACCGTGACGTGGACGTGTATTAGAGAATGCGACGTTAGGGATCGACCCCACTTACACGGATAAGTGTCACACTATGTGACGGTTGTGTAATTATCCTTTGACCGAGTCTTCATGGCATCACGGTGTGGATTGTCATGCTTTGACACTATTGAGGTTTCCCCCACCACGGGCGATCATGCGGTAGTGATTGGGTATGATATCAAGCACGCGGAGTATACATGATTGGTCGTCCGGGAATCGCGATCCTATGATTGGGATCGAATATCCGAAATGGCCTTCTTATAAGGAATGTCTTACTCGTGACACTTTGCAAAGTGGGAGTAAACGAGTTACTTCGAGAGAGCATGATATCCAGATTATAAGATACGGTCGTTGATGTTTTGACACTCGACTAACGACCGTATGGATATTATTACAATGATAGGATTGTAAGTTACACGGTAATCAAGCTTCACATGAAAGGTAGTAGTCATTGCATTTGACTCTTCCGATGATCGGGGTCACGGTGTGTTGCTGACGCTATCCCGTGATCGTTAGGTATGAAGGGCATTTTCGTAATTTGCACTTTGTGTCTACGGCCAACATATTCGAAGCCTATCGGGTCACACATAAGAACATCTAGCCGGATTAAAATGTGGTTATAGTTGATAACCGAATAAGAAAAGTTTATCTCGAGACTATAAAGGTTATAAAGGTAAATTGATATGGTGGTATTTATTTATTATGAATAAATTAAATACAAGATATTAATAGTATTATATTAATTAAAGAATATTCCGAAGCCAATTTGTTGGTCAAAGGGCGCCACATTTCATTTGTATAAGATACACTTGGATTGTGCAATTTAATTAATGATATTACCTATTATTAATATTAGATATTAATAAAATAAAATAATATATATATATTGAATGCATGCGTGTGTGTACATTGATTGCAAATTGATTTGCATGTATGCGCACCATAGTGTTTATATTTGGTATATATTAATAGATTTATATGTGTTATATATATGTGATATATACACATGCAGAAATTGATTTATTGTAATATAATAAAGATAAATATTGTCAATATAAGATATTGACAATATCTTGGAAATATTCAATATAAGATATTGACAATATCCTAGATTTATTTAATATGAGATATTGTAATAAATGAGATAAATCAATCAATCAGTATTTTCCTTATTTTATTGGGAAAAGGTTTTCTTCCTTTCTACTCTACTTGGGCGCCACTTCTACTATAAATAGAGGTGGGTGTCAAGCTCTTTGTATAACACAATTCCAAGAACTAATAGTTCTTGTGTAAAATAGAGAGCATCCTTGTAGAGAGTTGGAGAGAGGGGAAAAGGGCCGGTCTAGCAACCGGAGTTTTCCAATAAAGAATCCATGACGGGATTCCGCGGGTGCTCGTGTGGACTAGCGGTAGAGGCCGAACACTTGGGCGCTCTATACGTAACTACTCTCCTTAGACGGTCAAAGCGCCGATCTTTTAGATCAACCAAGGTAACCACCGCCTACTAACTCGCTTGTTTATTGCTTAAACGGGTCGATCCTCAAGTTAAAAGGAAATAAAATTTTAAATTCCGCACTGCTCCCGCGTAGATTTCCTAACAAAATATATATCGGGTGAAACAACTAACTTACTGGACATATAGTATATAGCATCAATGACTATAAAAATAACGAACAAAGATGTGCATTGCTTACTCGGGACAGAACAAAAATTTTGAAAAATTTAGCTCAATTAGCTCATTTTGCATAGAAACAAAACGGCAAGCAAATGATTGAGCTAAATTTTCATAGAAACAAAACGGCAAGCAAATGATCGATACACATAACCATTCCCCTCCCCACACTTAAACCACAACATGTCCTCAAAGGTTGTGTAACTTAAAAGAGACAAAATACTTAGCCGATTGCAATAGATACTGAATCGTTGGTCGCCGAGCCTACGTAGTGGACAAATAGAACTCGTAACCACACGCTCGGTGCGCGAGCTCGACAATACCGCTTAAAAATATACCTGCACTACTTGACAAACACGGAAAAACCTCGGGGAAAACGGGGAAATATACCAAAATGAAAGGATACAGTAAAATCGAATCATGTCAAAAGATTAAGCATGCTATTACAATGAAAAGTGAAAGTATAAGAAAGTCAAATGAAAGTACGGAGTGCCTTAAGGCTTACAAGATTCATCGAGAAAAATAGACAGTAGCTCAATGAAAAGTACAATGAACCAAGTAATGAAAAGTAGCAGGACAATACAACCATCGACAAAGAAAGAACAAAAGCATAAGTAACGGTCCCGACGCTGGTACTAATATCAAAGTCTACGTCCAAATGATAGTCCCTCCGGTCCGCTACCTGTGAGTGATAAGTGGGATCCTACTAATGAAAGGAAACTCCTCCGGTAGAACTCCGTAATCCATATCTAAAAACACAAATAAACTCGAACAGATTCAAACAAAATCTTAATTAGACTTAAGATAAAACTAAATCAAGAAAAGAAACATCATAAAAGAGAGTCCTAATATAATAAAGGATATCTAGATGCCTCCTAGTGGCGCTTTTTGGTTAATGTCGTTAGCTCGACACTTTTTAGCTCACCGATCAAAGCCATTTAGCTTTTCCTCGCCACCACTACCTCGTAAGCTTCGATCGTGAGTGTGGTCGCAGTAAACAACATCTAACACATGGGGTGAATTCTTTAATTGCCTTCCACACACGCTTAAACCTCCCATGGCTGATTTCTTCTTCTTCTCGACGACGCTTTCAACCGTTGTTCCTTCGCAAACTCTTCCATGTCCCAACTATCGCTAGAACTTCTTCGTAGGGACCACTACCGCCATCCTCGTAAAACAAATCGGGCAAAACTCACAAATTTATCGACTTCAAGTACCACACCCGAGGATATCGAGGAATCGAACAATCAAAGGTTGTTCCTGGCTTGACCAATGTAATGCTTGCACCTTTGACCATTCACTCGAACGGCCGGTCACCATAACCTCGCAGCTCTAAAACACCTCCAGAATGATTTGGAGAATTTCAAAGGGGCCGGACCATCGTGTCCTCGCCTTACCAGGAAAAGATGCAACCTGGAATTGTACAATAAAACTTGTTCCCTACTTGGAATTCTCTTTCTTGATTTTGGCATCGTGAAAGAGTTTCGCTTTTCCTTACTTATCCTGGCACTTTCGTGAGGCTCAAGTCTAAATTCATCTAACTCATGCAATCAAGCTGCAATCGATGTTTTCCACAAGATTGGGTATCGGGTTTAAAAACTTCGTGGCCCAATAGGCTCTATGCTCTAACTCGATCGGGCAAGTGGCATGGTTTACCATAAACCATTTGATAGGGTGATGTACCCACGGAGTCTTATAGGCGCTTCGATATGCCCACAAAGACATCATCCAACTTCGCACTCTACCTTTTCTATGATTGTTAACTGCTTTCCAGGATCTTCTTTAAACTTTGGTTGCTTCTTTCAACCTCGACCACTAGTCATAGGATGATACGGTGTACCGCTTTATGTCGGACACCATATTTCTCAAGCACTTTCTCCAGGGGTCGGTTGCAAAAGTGTGTCCCTTCCTCACTAATCAAGGCGCGTGGACACCCGAATCTCACGAAGATGTTTTTCTTTAAAAACTTCATGACTGCCTTATGATCATTGTGAGACGTGGCTTGGGCCTCCACCCATTTCGATACGTAATCCACGCAGACTAAGATGTATTTATTTCCACAAGATGATGTGAATGGCCCCATAAAATCGATGCCCCATACATCAAAGACTTCGCATTCTAGGATGGGTTTCAATGGCATATCGAAACGCCTTGTCAAAGTTCCGGTTCTTTGACACCTATCACAAGCTTTACAGAAAGCTTCTGTATCTTTAAAGATCAGGCCAATAGGCCGGATTGAAAGATTTTAGCAACGGTTTTCCAAGGACCAAAGTGACCGCCAAAGGGGTCCACCGTGACATTGCTCAATAATATCACGTTGCTCGATTCAGAACACATCTTCTCAAAGAAACCATCTTTACAAATCTTGAAGAGGTAAGGTTCATCCCAAACGAAAGTTTTCAAATCAGAGAAGAATTTCTTCTTCTCTTGATAGGATAATTCTGGGTCAAGATATTGGGAATGAAGGTAGTTTACGATGGAAGAATACCATGGAACATCTGGAGGACAACCGCCGATAAGCATGATATTCTCCAGAGGAAAGTAAAGATCTATATCGCCGTAGTCATCCTTTCCTCACTCAACATTCTTGAACGTGATCACCACTACGCTTTCACGCCTCTTTTATCTTTGATTTGGACATCAAAATCTTGTAGGTCGTGATCCAACGAGTAAGCGCGGTTTAGCCTCTTTCTTAGTCATCAAGTATCGCAAAGCGCCGTGATCACCCACACAACTACTTGAGCACCCAACAAGTAACTCACGAAACTTGTCCATAGCAAAGACTACGACCAATAATTCCTTTCGCCGTCCGTGGTAGTTTACTTGGGACGGATTTAAGCGTGTGATCAAGCGTAATAGATTGACTGAATTTCCTTTTATTCTTCATTCTAAGATCACGCTAAACAAAGATAGTTTGACGATCACACATAAGCTCAAAGGGAGATTCTAGTCAAAGTAAATAAGGATCGGCGTAGATATTAATCGACTTTTAAGCTCCTCAAATGCTTGCTTGCGACTTCATCAAAATCGAATAAAACGCCTTCTTTAAGTAGTGTAGACAGGGCTTGGCTATCTTGGAAAAGTCTTGAATGAATCTCCTATAAAAACCGACATGTCCAAGAAAACCTCTGACTTCGTGCACATTCTTAAAATAACTCATCTTCTCGATGGCTTCCACTTTGGCTCTGTCTACCTCAATACCTTTAGCGGAGATCTTGTGGCCAAGAACTATTCCCTCATCTACCATGAAATGGCACTTTTCCCGCTTTAGACTAAGTTCTTTCCACACATCCGATAAGACTTGGTCAAGATTGTCGAGACAATCATCGAAGGATTGACCAAAGACCGAAAAGTCATCCATGAAAATTTCCATACACTTTTCAACTAGCCCGTCAAAGATAGCCAACATACATCTTTGAAACGTAGCTGGGCATTACAAAGACCAAATGGCATTCGCTCAGTTTAATGTACCATAAGGCGGTGTGAAAGTGGTCTTCTCTTGGTCAACTGGATCGATGGGTATCCGAAAATATCCTCGAATATCCGCCCAGAAACATGAGAATGCGTGTCCCGCCAGACGCCAAGCATCCGATCAATGAAAGGAAGGGGAAATGATCTTTAATGGTTACCTCATTGAGTTTCAAATCAATGCACTCAGAACTGGCAGAACAAGTCTCAATGCTATTTCTTCTCCCTTCTCATTCTTCTCAATGGTAATTCCTCCCTTCTTGGGAACTACCTGGGTAGGGGATACCCATTCACCGTCGGCGATTGCATGATATGATACCCATATCTAAAAGCTTGATAATTTCCTTCTTGACCACCTCTTGCATATGAGGGTTGAGCCTCCTCTGGGTCGTGTCTAACACATTTCGCACCCTCTTCGCCTTGATTTTATGCATACAGATGTCGAGAGATATCCTCCGATGTCTCCTACTTGCCAACCAAAGGCTTTCTCATTTTTCCTCAAGACGCTTACTCGCCTTCATTTCTTCTAATCGAGACAAATTGGCAGATATAATTAATGGAAGCTTGTCACCTTCTCTTAAAAACACATACTTCGATGTTTAGGCAACGGCTTCAATACCAGATCCGCAGGGGTCTTCCAAACTTGATTTAAGATCTCCACTTTTAACTCAACATCGCTGAGTTTACTTAGTGGTCCCACCGCCAAGGCTTCTCCTTTCAACAACTCATCCTCAATTTCACTTTCTAACCGCTTCTGATTCACCACACCATGATTATTCACTTCTCAACAACCAAATCAGTATTCGGCTGCAAATGTACCATGACTTGCTTTTCCATGAAATCATTGAAGTCATCGACGATCGCCACAATGGAGAAGCCGGTCGGTCTTCGTGAGGGTTTCGGCTAGCTTTGGAAACATTGTAGCTCACCTCTTGATCACCAACATGTATCGCCACTTGCCCACCATCACGGTCAATGAGGGCTCTAGCCAGTAGACGTAAACGGCCTCCCAAGAATTAGAGGACATGCTCATCCTTCTATGTCCGTAACGTACTCACCCACCGGGAAGGTAAATCTATCAATTTGAACTAACACGCCCTTTAGTATTCCCAGCCTTTCTTAGAAGATCTATCCGTGAATTGAAGATTCATGGTGGTGGGTTCTAGAAGATTGTCTAACCCAAGTCGCTTTGCGCAGACGATAATGGCATCAGCTTATGGATGCACCTGTGTCACATAAAGAGTTTGGAAAGACTAGGCCTCCCATCAAAGAATGTGAGCACAAATTTCTCGTGGTCACCCCTCTTGATTGGTAGATCTTCATAATTGATCATAGAGCAATCCTCACCAATCAACCGATCCATGTCCGCTAACTTCTTCTTAGAAGAAACAACATCCTTGATGAATTTGGTATACTTAGGCATCTCAACAAAAACCTCGGATAATGGAAGATTAACCTGAGCATTTTTCAGAAGGTTTAGCACTTTTTCATACTTTTTGTCCTCATTCAAGGAGATGTTGCTTTTCCTAGGTGGAAATGGAAGCTTTTTCAAGTCACTCTCATAAAGGACTTTCTTCGTAGATGAACTGACCGCTTTGTTTTCCAAGTCTTTCCACCTCACCACTTTTTCATTCTTCTTACTAGTCAGGGGATCAGCCTCCTGACTCTCACTTGATTCTTCATTCCTCAGGGGTTCAGCCACCTGAGGACTTCCGACTCTTTCACCTCTCGTGGGATCACCACCCGAGTATTTTCTTGCAAACCAGGGGAACGTAGGTGCTGACTTCCTCCCGCCTTATCGCCGGCAGGGAGGGTTAGTGGTTTCCCGGTGAGGGGACCACTTAGTTGAGTACCGACCTTAAGTTCATCGCATTGGCCTCTTCTCTACCGTGACGGAATTGAAGGTACCATGTCGTTGCATTGGCTATTATTTAGATCGGTCCGGGCAACTTGACCACCCTAGGATTCTTTCTCTCGTGAAGTCGAGCAACCGCCTGGGGTCTAAAAGCTAACTGCTCACCAATTGCCCTAGTTGCCTCTCAAGATTCTTGAGTGTCCTGCTTTTGCTCCTCCCGAAAGGAGCTCCATTCACTGATATCACTCGAGTCTGAGGCCCTTGAGATTTTTGGAAGTTTTATGGATGAGGTTTGGGCCGGACCGATTATGAAACGTAATTAGAATTGTTAGGCCACTTCGACCGAACCTTTGATTCTCGATTGGAAAATTGGAGTTCTGCCTGCTGTAAGTAGGTTTCGATTGAAGTTTTGATTTTGATTAAAATTTGAATTTGAATTAAAATTTTGATTCTCGTTGAAACCCTGGTTTTGAGGATTACTCGCCAGAGAATTGATTATTAAACCTCTGATTGGTCCGCCGGAGAAAGCATTTACTTCAAGATTCTCGCCCATTCAAAGGATGTAAACGAGATGTATGTCCCAAATTGTCACGCTTCGACACGTGATCGATTGTACCGGCCCATTGTCATGAACAAGATTAACTTGATAAGCGAGGGGAACAATTGACACCGCCAATCATATGGCCACCGACAACAATTCTCACAGCATGCAGACTTGAGAGTTCATTTGAGGAAAGGTTCTCGATTGATCGGATTAGGAGAAATTTGAGAAGCCGCCATCTGCGCTTTGCAAAGCGTGGCGATCGACGGACCTTTTCTTTTATGCTATTAGAATCCTTACCGGCAAAGTGTACCGGTCAAATTGTGGTGATAGTGTGGTGAGTCGAGTATCGTATCCTCGTGAACTTGGTAATTTTTTTACGTGTGGTTAAACACCAAAGAGTCATTATTAACTCGATCTAAACCGCAATTTTATAATCCCGATGACTACTATTCTAACCAACATAAAATAAATACGGAAATTAAAAACTATACTAACATGATATATATAAATACATAAATATATATAGATTCAGCAAAATCTGTAATTTATATATATAGATATAAATATATATAGATACCAAAATATTAAATGAGATAATTTTAGAGAATCACCAAAACTTATATAATTGGTTTATACGATCTTTTCGATTAAATGAAATGTGTTCGATCTCTCCTTTTATTTTAGGTCCAATTGAGTAAATGAAACGGTGCACTCCTCGAGGTAAACAATTCCTCCTCACACGAAAGCGTATGAAATTGTCATATGTCCATTGCATCACCCAAGGTCCACAATCACATACGGTTTTTCGATGGTCCCGAGTACAAATCTACCTTTAGATAAAAGGAGTCACCCGCTCACAAACGGTCAATTTTATTTTAAAGGCTCCGGTTGTCAAAGCCGGACGATTCAACTTTCCGTTTAAGTTTCAATTAAACGATGATTTAACATTATTACGATCTCGAGTACAAATTATAATAAGATTCATTTTTCCCAAAACAAATCTACCCCGGGTAGAAATCGGATTCCGTTATCACGTTGTTCACACGGCCAATTTTACCCTCCGGTTTTCTATCTTTTATCTCGTATCCTAACTACGAGGCGCCAATTCATAATTAGATTATGAATTCCTCAGATTGATTAAATACGTGAATACGAATACGATTAAAATAGAAAAAGATTCAATTAACTCAATTTTTTATTATTTTAACTTAACAACATTTCTTTAACGAAAAGATCGAAATAAAACCGATTACATAGTTTTGGCCAGTATTATATTTAGCCTAAAACATTATAACAACTAAAAGATGAAAATAAACAACATAAACATAAATACTTGTAAAAGTTACCCGAATACGGCAGTTGATTCAGAAATCGTATTTTCCGGACATTACAACTTCTTCAGCGAAACCGACTTCCGAGATTTTCCCGAGCATTATAACGATACTAAAACTACATTATTACGGCGTAAGGCCTTATTTACAACTACGAAATAAAAACTAGAAAGGATATATATATATATATATAGGAAGTATATATATATAATTTTGGTACTCTCCCACCGGTTCTCTGATCAACTCCTTATATAGGCAAAGGTGAAGGGGCCGGACCGGCCGGCAGATTAGTCCGACCGGTCCGGTATAATGATTACTTCCACTTCTCCAAGTAACCAGCATGTGCGGTGTATGATTATATATTTTATATATAATTATTAAACTTCTAAAATTAATATCTCGAGTTCTGGACCTCCAAAAATTGCAAACGAAATGCCAAAATTAAGGTCTCGAAACTCTACAACTTTCATGAAGAACTCTTCTCCAGAAAATGCCTTCTTGACTACCTCGTGTTCCTCCGAAGCTATTTCGGGATTTTTATTAACCCAAATCGATTAGCCACTTGATCACTGCTTAAGTTGTAGACCTCCAATCTTCATAATTTAAATTGCATTGGAAAGCTTATCTTTGAAGATCTTCAACTTTCATTAAGAACACTTTTTCAGATAATGTCTTTTTGATGAGCCATTCGTTTATCGAAGACATTTTCGATTATTACTTAACCAAATCGATTGGCCACTCATCCACTTAAGCTATCCAATTGATCATTTAAGCTCGTGGCACTCTCTAAATCCTTCCAAAGATATGATTGTACGTCACCATGTCAATTCTCGGGTCTTGGTTATAAATCTGCAATAAAATACCACAAATACCCACGAATCGACACTTACACTCCGATTTACTAAAATCGGTACAAAATTACAACTTTTTACTATTATTACTACTAACTACTCTAAACTATAAAGATTAATATTTCATACCATTTATATCATAATTTCATATATTTTATATAGAATTCGTTGATAAAACATAATAATATAACGATATTTAATCATATAAAAATAATACATCAAATTACTCCCCACTTAAATTTTGATCGTCCCTGAAAGCAAAAATAAGCGGTAATAAAAATAATATAATTAATCGAGTTATAGTTTTTAATGTAATTTATATCATCAATATTATAAATATATTACTTATTCTAATTTAAAATTATAAGAAGGCAGAAAAGAGTATATAATCAAATAACTTAAACATTAAATATTATTTAGATAAAATTATATATGTAATACTTAATAAGTATAAATAAAAGATCGTAATTATTTTTAATCGCAACTATTATGAAATTTTGGAATCGGAAACTTCGGTCAAGTAGTCGACAAAAATGGCTTATAAAGTTTAGGCTCAAGATGTTAGTTAATCGGAAAAAAGAAATCAAAAAGAGAAAGAGGCAAAGAGTCGATGCATCTACATCTTCATATTCTTGAAAAAAATAATAATCTCGATTAATTGCATCTTTTTTTTCAAGATTAAGAACTAAAAGCGTGAGTGTGTGTTGAAAATCAAACTTACAAGCATTGCTTCATCAAGATTGATCGAGTACTACTCTTTCGATCGAAAATTACAAGTCCGGTTTCTTTAAACTTGTAATCATTCTTGAGATCTTATGATTCGACTTTTCTTTTCATTTTGTGCCTTCATTCCCAAGAATAGGACATTTCGAGATAATACCCTACATTTGGACTACTATCATCAGCAATCGAGCTTTTCACCTCATAGTGATATAGACATTTTCAGATAATCCTACTCACTCAAATCATTGGTATTACTACGAGATATATATATATATATATATATATATATATATATATATATATATATATATATATATATATATTTTTTTTTTTTTTTTTTTTTTGTCGATCACAGATAAGGAAGATACGATATTTGATTAATTCATGTAAATATGGTGCCTCGTTTTTATTTCTTTTTATATAATATTAATATATCCGAACTTATTACCAAAATCGACTATCTCTATAGCGTCATGAGGTAAGATCGAATATACTAATACTTATCTAATCTTTCCAATCTCAAAGATATACCAAAACTTAGCTTTTATGTCTTCATTTCTTTCATAAAATACGCATAAAACTTATGAATTTCAAGGAAATGTAGACCAAAATTAGCTAAAGGTTGGTTATTTCTATTAATCACAAAGGCAATTTCGAGTGAGGTCTTGATCACTCTAATCAAGGCGAGGTAGGAGACAGAAATTGAAATTTATTTAGGTAGCTATTTGGCTATAGTTATATTTTTGTGGTGCTAAAATCGACATCCTAAGTCCAATTCCAAACTCATAACTCATCTTGACAAGAAAATTATTCTAAGAAATTTACTTATAATTATCAACATACTTATATAATTTCATGAAGACAATATCTAATATTAATTATTCAATTATATAAACTTAAAATCTTATTAAAATCTAAATTAGACATAAGATATAATTATAATATATCTAATATACTTTACTTAATTAAAAACTTATTCTTCCCAATTATATCATTTCTTATTCATATTTATATATTCTACTAAAAAAAATTAAAAATAAGTAATAAAAATTTGATAATTTTATAATTTTCGAAAATTTTAATGAATTTTCTAACCTAACTCTACTCCCACTTACGAAGTGGCATCGTCCCGATGTTCAAGGTGAGTAATAAATAAGTAGGTTCAAAAATCATCCATTAATGTTATTATTTTGATTTTAAGTTTAGCGTGTACTAATATATATGAGTAAATAACAAACAAATTTAAAAGCTAAAACATATATATTAAACAAGAAAGAGTATTACAAACTTAAAAACATAAACTTAACCGCATTAAAAACTTCAAACTTAACTAAAGTTAACTGATTAAAACTTAAATACCATCAACCAACCATCAACCAACTATCTAGACCGTAGACGAACAACCTGGTGTATCAACCGGTAGCAATCCAACTCGATTATCTCTCGACGGAAAAATCTCATCCGTCTCCAGCTTTCCCACTCCACTCATCTGAATACACAGACGCGATATCATCCATGAATTAGGCATAGGTTTCCCCCTACTACCTCTCGTGATTGCAAAGTCTGACACATTTCTCTGAATCAATATACCCCAGTCAACAAATTCACCAAATGTCAAAGCATAGAGCAGAAGCATTTCTTCTTCAGAAAGACTAGCAAAATCCCAGGTGGGATAAACTCGAGAATTTATAAAATGCTTCCACGCCTTTAGATGTGGAAGTAAAGCTCGTGTTGACATGTCGTGATTTGTATCAAACAAAGGAAACAGACAAATGAACGACTTCGTACTTTATTCAAATGATTGTATGCATTGTCTAGTCCCCATTGCATTTCAAAATGTGGCATCGTGATCGTGGTATTTCAAAGATTTGGTTAATAATAGATGAAGAGAAGGAAACAAACACTCCTCTTACCATAATGATTTGTGTAGACTCTATCGCTGACGTTGAAAGTAGGGCCGAGTAAAATTCCCTTACAACCGTAATATTAACTCGCCTCGTGGTGTACTTACAAATTTCTTCCAGCCAAAACTTTGAATGAGAGTTTTACCCCATTGATCTATTTTCTTGACATTTAAACCTTTCTCCAACCGGATTGGAGAATTCGCAAAATGATGGTGTAAAATGATACTCTCGTCGTTAAGCTTGTGATTCCGGATGATCCGGGGTGTTTGGCTCGTATGAATTGACAGACGGAGATGATCTGTTTGACATTTTAAAAACTAGTTGAAAAATTAAAACAGAGTTGAAAGAAACAACTAGTGAAGGATAGACAGATAGTTAAAGAATGAGCAATTGTTGCTCCTGCCTCTACTTCATTAAATAGATGGGGAAAAAAAATACGTGGCTGCATTAGACGGACTCCAAAGTGACTCAACCCTCTTTTTCTTCACGGCCCGGTCCGGGAATATGCCGGACCGGTCCGGCCTCATCTTACTTTTACTGAGGGGACAGAGGTGAAAGACAACTTGTGTTTTGTTTTTTTACTTCACGTGCCTAATACGCTTATTTCCTCAAGAAACGTTATAAAGCTAATTTAATTTAATACGAACGGATAAAACGACACATTATATTTTTGTAAAATGACGTAGTAATTATACAAAAATTATTTTTGGGGTTTTTTTATAGTTTTATAAAAACGATTTAAAATGCAAACCAAATTTTTATAAAACGACTATAAAATTAAACTAAACAAAACGAAAACAAACGATTATCTTAAATAAACGAAACGATAACAAACCAATATCCTAATGAAAATTGTCGAATAAAAAGTGCAGTAAAAATGTGTAATCAAACAAAGTCATTAAATTCATTCTTCATCATCGTCTTCCTCAGGATCGACTTGAAAACTAGAACTCGAAACGATCGAGAAGTCGGTTTGCCGAAAATGTAGTCATGGTCCTGATCGAGCTATCAAGACCCATCGAACTCATGCCAATCGTGACATGGGCAAACTCAAGTGAATCCTCCCCAACTCGACATTGTTTGGTCTCTCGAGCACTGAGAAAATACACTGCTCCACTAGATTGGCTTCCAAAAGGATATGACGATGGATGAAAGCTCGACGGTGGTGGAATAGGTGTTACCCACTCGTAAGGTATAAGAATCGGGATCGACAAGGTGGATAGGCAGGATCATCAAAGTAGGATTACTGGCAATCGCTGCTCGTTTCTTAAACCTCTACGAATATCATCACACTACCGCTTAGTACTCTCAAATAATAAAGCCACATTGGCTTGACCACGTGCAACATCTCATCACTAAAGATTGAAACATGTCATATGTGATAGTGTTGGAGAAAGGAGTTTGTTGAGGCCGACTAGAAAAGATGGAAAAGAAGAAGATGTAAAATCTGTGGAGCCGGGCCGAGTTTGACGTCTTCTAAGCAAAGAGCTAATACTACCATCCGGAAGTGTAGTCAAACTAGGTCAATAAGATTGGCATCTGCCAGAGCTAACTTGTCATTAGCGCAGACTGGTACTCCCACCGCATTTACATAAAGCGTAAATAAAACAAGGGAAAGTACAGATGACTTCACGGTCCAGCGATGACAATACTCTCAAAATCCTCTTAAACATGACATTTCCAACATCCACTCTAACATCATTAACCATCGCCCAAGCGATACACACATCTTCTTTCCATATGCGATGTTTGCTAGAAGGGTAGAGATTATGGCTAATAAATCTTTTAATTGCCCTCAAACCTCTAAAACAGCCTCCGTAATTAAATCTATTTTCAACCTGCATAAATGTTTGGGTCAAAAACATTCTGAGCTCTCGTAGGCGATCTGTTCAAAACTAGCAGGATCATCTAGATTATAAATTGTCCTGTAATCCTCTTCATCAGAAAAACTTCAACTCCAAGAATTGCATTTATGACTTCAGGGCTAAAAGGAACATTTCTAGCTCTAAGGGGTACAGTCTGCGACTGAGTAAGCTGCTCCTGTGTAAGTGTAGATAAAACTGAGTAAAATTCAGCTACTATAGTCGTGTTGATCTCCCCTTCTCTCCTGGCTGCTAGATCTAACCACTGACGTCTCTCAAAAATATTTTTAACTTCATCACCTAAATTCTCCAAATCTAATCCTTTTCAATCAAAACATCACATTTACTATAAATGTTATCATACGCTTTCTTAGCCTCCGTGATGATCTTTTTTTTGAAGCTTACGGCTTCTTCCTCGTGTGATAAGATAATCGTGCCTACAACAGAGTTGAAATGGGAATGTTTGATTTTCGCTTTTAGAGCCTCTCCTACTCGACTCAAACCATTCTACGATATTGGTAATGCCAATCAAAAATAAAAACAACAACAAAAATAAAATGTCACAACACATTCAAAAATTAAAACAATTGAAATTAATCTATAAAATTATGAAAAATACGAAATTGATAACTAAATAAACTAGATTATACCTTATAGTGTAGAAAACGCTGAAAAGTAGGCCGGAAAAGTGTTAAAGTCACTGAATGAATGAAGCTTGTTTTTGCTCCTTTTGATTTTTAAATTTGTGTAGAAGAGAAGAGATGAAAAGAGGAAGAAATCAAATAGTGGTAGTGTGAGAGGTGAATTTTTGTGGAAGAATTGATAAAAATTTTGAGTGGTGGGGTTTGGGTGTGTGGGGGTGCGGTATTGGAAGAATTAGGGAAGAAGAAGAAGAAAAAGAGGTCCCCGTCTTTTTTATGATTTTAGACCCCGGACCGGTCCGTGAACAAATTTTTCTACTTTTTCGATTTTTTTGACTTTTTATGATTCTTGATGATAACTTATAAAAATTCTAATAAAACTTAATTAAAATCTTAAAAATACGTTTATAAAATTTTTAAAACTTACTAAAAATAAAATTTGAAGAAAATTTTATAATTTTATAACAATTTCTAAAAATTTAATAAAATCTTTATAACACTTTAATAAAAAGCTTATAAAAATTTAATAAATTTATATCAACTCTTATAAAACATTAAAACTAAAAAACTTTTATAAAACTTTTATAAAACTCCTCAAATTTCATAAAGATCCAATTTTATAAAATTCTCAGAAGTTATGTGAAAATTTTATAAAATCCTAATAAAACATACGAAAAGACTCGAAACTTAAGGGGTTCCTGATTCTTCGATTTCTAAATCTTCCAAAGTTCTGATATAACGCTCAATCAACCTAATTCCTAAAAACGAGGCATTTGAATTATCTCTCGGAATTCCATCGGGATTTTCGGATAACCACCTAATCGTTCCCTTCCTAACAATATTCAAACACTCATCCTGGGATTTGGTTGTGTTTTTCCCACAGCGTCCAACATGTTCACTTTTTCCACAGACTCTACACCTCATTAGAAATTTTGCCCTTCTCTTTATCGCACTCCTTGATGTTCCATTACAAACTTCCCTCAATCTGATCTCTCTCAATAATTTCTTGTTTTGTTCAAAAACTAAAGCTTCTATAGAAAACGCGACATCTTTATCAAGGCCTAATTTCAAAAGTAAAATAAAAACTCCTATTCTATCTAAAAAAAAAGACATCCAGTTCTTTTACGCCTATCCGGTCAAAGACGAAAAAAGAGTTTAAACATAAAAATACACAAAAATAAAGTAAAGATAGATAGCACTGGTATTTGGGTCGATTCCAGTTTCTCTTTTTTCGATTTTCATTTTCATTTTCTGCTTTTTTTCGCTTTGTCGGGGATCAATCAAGACGATTACTTCTTCTTTCAAGGTGATTCCTTCTCCTCCACAAATAACTTTACTCTGTGGCCATTGGCTATAAAAGTCGTAGTTCCATCGCTAGTTCAACACTCGCTTTGTAAACCCGTGTTCATCAAATGGACTCGTCCCATCTCAATTTAAGCTTACCTCGAAACAACTTTAAACGTGAATTGTACAAAAGCACTCGATCACCTACATGGAACTCACGCTTAAAGATTCTCTTATCATGGAAAGATTTCGTATGCGTTCCTTGTAGATTCGAGCATTTTCATAAGAATCGAGACGAAACTCTTCTAGTTCATTAATTGAAGCAATCTATGATCACCGGCCCTTAGGATCAAAATTGAAATCTAATAGCCCGGAAGGCTCGGTGTTCTAATTCAACCTGGAGATGACAAGACTTACCAAAGACTAATTTGCAGGAGAACAACCAATTGGTGTCTTAAAAGTCGCTTCAGACGCCCATAATGCATCATCTAATTTAATTGCCCGCTTTTAAGATTTGAGTCCACTGCCTTTTCTCTACGATTCTTTTGATTTCTCTATTTGACACCTCTACCCGACCACCGGGTTTGCGGATGATGTAGGCGTTCCTAACTTATGCGTTATACCATATTTTTCAACTATCTTAGTAAATGGTCTATTACAAAAGTGTGAACCTCTATCACTAATGATAGCCCTCGAATGCCATATCTAGTGAATATGTTCTTTTAAGAAATCGTGATGACAACTTTGGTATCATTAGTGGGAAGAGCTTCACTTTCCCCCATTTCAAACATAATCTACCATTACAAGAATAAATCTTTTTCCAAAAGATATAGGAAAGGTCCCATGAAATCTATGCCCCAAACATCAAATAACTCACATTCTAAAATAGGTTGCATAGGCATTTCATGTTTTTTAGATACATTTCCCATTTTTGACAAGATTCACAAGATTTAACATACTTATAAGCATCTCTATATAGTGTAGGCCAATAAAAACCACATTGTAAAACTTTAAAAGCGCTTTTCCAACCTCCATGATGACCTCCCGCCTCACGATCATGACAAAACGATAAAATACTTAAAATTTCATTATCAGCACACATTTTCTGATTATCCCATCCGAACATTTACGGAAAAGGTCCGTTCTTCCCAAGAATAAAATTTTAAGTCATAAAAGAACTTCTTTTACATGTTGCCAAGTCCAATGAGACGGAATATAATCACAAGTTAAGTAATTAATGATATCTCCAAACCAAGGTGACATTTCCTTAGAAGGAATTCTATTCTTTAATAACCTGCATGGTTGAAGGAGTATCTATTCTAAATGAGTTGTTCATCAGAAATGAATCTTTAATTTCATTCCCTATTTCTTCCTCGCCTCCATTCTACTTAGATGATCTCACACTACTACATTCTCACTTCCTTTTTATCTTTAATTTCAATATCAAATTCTTGAAGTAGGAGAATCCATCTAAGAAGACGTGGTTTCGCATCCTTCTTACTTAGTAAATACTTCAGAGCTGAATGGTCTGTGTAGATTATTACCTTAGAACCAACAATATAAGATCTGAACTTATCTAAGGCAAAAATTACACCAACAGCTTCTTTTCTCAGAGTTGCATAATTAAGTCGAGTGCTGCGTTTAGTGTGTGAGATGCATAGTAAATAGCTTTGAGAATTTTGTTATACCTTTGACCTAAAACAGCAACTCCTACAAATAAATCACTTGCATCACACATAATCTCAAAAGCAAATCCTATGCAGGTGCTACTAGCACTGGTGCGATGAGTTAATCTCGCTTTTAAGGTCTTAAATGCTTCCATACATTTACTATCAAATTTAAAAGGCACTTCTTTTTCAAGCAAATGACTTAGAGGCTTTGCTATCTTCGAAAAATCTGCAATAAATCTCCTATAAAATCCTGCATGTCCAAGAAATCCTCTTAGAGTCCTTAGATTCACCTGGTGGTGGTAATTTTCAATCACCTCGACTTTAGCTTTATCAACTTCAATTCCTATTTCGAGAGATTCTATGACCTAGAACAATTCCTTCTGATACCATTAAATGACACTTTTCCCAGTTTAAAACTAAATTGGTATCTGTTCGTTGAAAACGTGTTTTAAATTTATATTATCGGAACACCCCAAGTATAAGGTACGTAGTATAAGGTGTTGCCGAGTCGTCCTAAGGGAATCGTACAGTTGTCAGATTAAGATATAACTCCTAAGTCAGTTATGTCACGAATCTAAGAACTAAAACAGAAAACAGAAATAAAAACAAGCAGAAAATAAGAAAATAAAGAAGATGGACGGCGTGCGCTGCTATTATGGACGAAGGCCCACTATGAACGACAATGTAAAAGTGCAGAAAACTAGGGTTTGTAAAACTAGAACTTAAAACTAACGTTGAAGCAAACGATTTTTGTATCAAATTATAAAGGGGAGACAGTAGAACACCTAGAATCTATCACTCAACAATCAAACAACCAGTTTATGATTCGAATACAGTTTTATTGGTATGATCAATCACGAAACCGACTAAATTCCTTTAGATCAATTTCTAGGGTTTGTTTACTTTTCCAAGAAAAAACAAATAACATTCATCACAAGATCAACAATTCGTTCCCAAATTGTAATACCCAACTAACGATATATGATTCCTCAAAATAACATTAATCGTATCGATTGAATTGAACCTATTGTTGAATTATATTTCCATAAAAATTCGAACAACATAGAAGTTCATTGACATTCCTATCTAATGAAACTCGCAACGATTAAATCAGGATTCAAACGATAAATAAAACAAATGTATTCAAAATCATAACTAAAGATAAACTAACAAATCATGGTTGTGATGACGTTGATGGGATATCCTCCGGTTGTTCCACTGCTATGCGTTTAGCCAACAATCATGTTGTTAGACATAATCATTGGAATGGAGAGATACATCTTTGACTCTCCTCTTTGAATAACGCGGCTGCTAGGGTTTGTTATGAGTGAATAATGCGTATGAGATGTCCCCTAGGGTCTAATACACGCTGCTATTTATAGGATTTTAGGTCGGCTAGGGTTAAGTCGGCCTTTGACGCCCGTCCCAAGGTCATGGACGCTGCGTCATTTATTTGGACGGAGATTCGAGACGCCTTCGTTAAACTTACGCCTGGAGACTCAGTATGTAAAATATGACTCGACGCTTCATGGACGCCATTCACTCCTGGGCGCTGCCTCGATCGATGGGCGCCGTCCAATATCTTTGAGGATCGGATTTCTTCATAGTTATCCATTCTTCTTCAAGCCAATTCCATATTTATCTCTTATAATTCGAATTGAGCCTCATTTATCCTCTTTATGCACTCGAAATTAAGCATCTACATAATAGATAAAACATGGAAAACATGTAGCCATCCCCAAATAATAATAATTCAATAAATTTAACACATAAAAGCGCCCAAATTACACTTTTGACACTTCTAAACCCATTATTCAAATTCACGCCTTAAACATATAATTTTCTCTAAAAATTACCAAAATACGAAAGATATTGTTCTCTAATAATGCGATAAAAACCATAAATTTCACCGAGAACAACTCCCCCACACTTAAACCTTTGTTCGTCCCGGACAAAACAATCAAAACTATAGCTCAACTTTCATGCACTCCACATAGATCTCTAACTCACGTAACAAAAGATACAACAACTATAGCCAACAATACCATCACAGAGATAGATTCAGTGTATGTGTGACAAGCCCTTCTCAAATTTAACAAGCCTTTCAAAAGAATATCCTCTCAAAAATTTCAATGACTATCCTAGGTACAGATACGATAATGACTTTCACACTAAGCCTTCCCACGCGCTCGAGGGATAATCCCTACAGCATATCATGCGGTTCTACTGGGTATAAGATCCATGATAACAAAGGCTTCACTCTATTTTTATTCTTATTCATCATTTTTCAAAATTTTCAAATTAACGCAAATCAGAGTAAGCTTTTACCCATCATAGTAGAGCAGGACATTTCGCGATAATCCCCTACCTACTCAAATCATAAGGTAGCTATAAACTGACTGTCGTGAGCTTCTGGTCATCATAGTGGTATAGGACATACGTGGTATACCCTACCTCACTCAAATCATTAACCAGCTTTCGACAAACGTATTTATTATGATTCACTACTTATTCATTTTTTCCAGACATAAGTTACATCTCACTTATCACATTCAAACTTTATGATATTCACAGCACATGGTCTAACTAAGGTGTCACTATACTGGCCTTCCTAAGATAAATCATCAAAATAATGAAAGGATATAGTTCAAAAATCTTGTTTCAAAATCAATGGCTCTCGTGAACGTGAAAAACGAATACTATCTCCATAAAAGTAAAGACACGCTATAATTATCTCACTAAGTCACATACTATCATCGTTAGAAAACTACAACTAGCAAGCATTTAGTTTCAATCACATGCTCGAGATTCACAAAAATTTAAATTATTTAAATTTGCTCGAAATTAACTCATATTACCAGATATAGCATGAAAACATACCCATGTTACCCCCCCACACTTAAATCACATTATGTCCTCAGAATGTGCAAATAAAAATAATAAAAAAACTTAGCTGGTTTCAACAGTGGTTGTCAGATGAAAGTTGGCAGAGGTCAGGCTGGAGCATGAATGGACCGCTACAACTTGAATGGACAACACTGGACATAAAAGCTTAACGAACTCAACTCAAAATATCTGCAACACTCGACATACCATATAATCTCGGGTACAAGGGGTATATGAATAAACATAAACGAAACATTCACCAACTCGTAGGAACACAACATCTTACTCAAACAACCAAGGTACTACTCCTACAATCAAATGAGAAATAGCTTACTTAAAGAGAAAAGAAACAAAGCTAGGTTGCCTCCTGAAAGCGCTCTTTTATGTCATTAGCTTGACATACTCTTCAAAGTCAACCCGGTCGGGCCACTTTGGCTTAAATGCGACCACCTCATCATCGAATCAGTGAAGGACCGAGGTTTTACCACAACCTCCACAAGTGAAATGCCCTACCAAGTTTTTAACTTGGCTCTCCGACAACAACGACTTTCGTCTTTGTCTCAACTTTTCCTACATGTGGCACCGTAGAATGATAGGTTCGGGAATCGTGGTAGAAGCTTCTTTAAGGGTAAGAATGTCATCATTCAAGCAAAGAATTCGGATGGAATCTCGTCACAATTCAAAGACATCAGACACGTCAACCAACTTTTGAAAGTATATGACCTCGGTACTTCATAAGGTTGGCCAAAATACTTTTCAATCTGCGACCGTTCACTTTAAAAGGTTGACCATTTGTACCATTTCAAGGAAATCGCTCTCCCGGATGAACTTCGACAATTTCAAAGCGGTCGGACCATCTCGGACTTAAGCTTGCCAAAGAAACAGATGTAATCTGGTGTTGTAAAGTAAAGCCATCTCTCCTACCTTGAAATCTCTCGCCTTTATTTTAGCATCATGGAGCGCTTTCGTTCTTTCCTTGCTCGACTTGGCATTCTCGTAGGCCCCGAGTCCGAATTCATCGAGCTCATGCAGATTCGCGGTAATCTTTTCGCCACAGAGTCGCTATCGAAGTTTAAGTATTTAATAGCCCAAGAAGCTTTGTGCTCCACTGACGGGTAGATGGCATGCCTTGCCATAAACCATTTGAAAAGGCGACGTACCCATGGGGGGTCTGAGCGCGATGACGATAAGCCCGAGTCGTCGTCCAACTTCGACTCCAATTGGATCTATTAGAATTCACCGCTTTCTCCAAAATCCGCTTTAGACTTACATTGCTTACCTCGACTTGGCCACTGGTTTGGGGTGGTATGGTGTACCAATCTTATGCTTGACACCATATCTTTCAAGAATTTTATCCAAATGTGCATTACAAAAATGCGATCCTTCATCACCGATAAGGGCTCTAGGACAACAAATCTAGTAAAGATATTCTTTTGCAAGAATTTCTTTACAACTTTGTGATCATTGGTTTGGGTGGCTATAGCCTCTACCCACTTGGAAACATAGTCAACGCAGATTAGGATGTATTTATTACCGCACGATGATGGGAAAGGTCCCATGAAATCGATGCCCCACACGTCGAAGACTTCACATTCCAAGATAGGCCTCAAAGGCATCTCCATCCTATTATCGAGCCTCCTACTCTTTGACATCCATCACGGCCTTTGCAAAAGGTTTCAAGGCTTTTGAACAGTCGGCGGCCAAGAAAATCCAAATTGAAGGATTTTCGCAAGCGATCTTTGGTGCTCCGTAGTGTCCACCAAAGAGACCACTATGACATTGCTCTAAGATATCCAGCTTGTTCATGTTCGAACACACCTTCTAAGCAACCCGTCTTTGCGGACTTTAAACAAATATGGATCCTCCCATACGAGATACTTCAAGTCACCGAAAAACTTCTTCTTTTCCTATCGTCATCTCTTCTAAATGCCCACCGCTAAGTAATTGACGTAATCGGCATACCACGGCCTCACATTCTCTAGTCTCATTAATTGCTCGGTCGGAAAGTCAATGCCTATTTCCTTAGTGTCTTCGTCACCCTCGTACTAGGCGAGATAAGTGATCGGCTACAACATTTTCGCTACCATTCTTATCCTTAATTTCAAGGTCGAATTCTGTAGAATCGAATCCATCTCGGTAACCTTGGTTTAGCATCTGCTTTTTCCATAAGGTAGCGTGTGCACGCCGCATGATCTGTCAAACCACAACTCGAGACCCAAGAAGGTAACTTCAAACTTATCCATAAGCAAACGATCGCTAGGAATTCTTTCTCTGTAGTAGTGTAGTTACACTGAAATGGGTTCAAAGTTTGGCTCGCATAGTAGATTGGTCTCAACTTCTTATCAATCCTTTGCCCTAGAATCTGCGCTTATAAGCGTAGTTAGAGGCATCGCACATGAGTTCGAAAGGTTTAGTCGATCAATAGCGATCAAAATGGGGGCCTTCAGTTAACTTATCCTTTAAGCATTTGAAAGCTTCCTTACACGCATCATCAAAAACGAACTCTACTTCTCTTTCAAAGAGTTGGATAAGCGGCTTTGCTATAGTCGAAAAATCTTTAATAAAACGCCGATAGAAGCCTACATGTCCCGAGAATCCTCGTACCTCCTTAATCAAGCCTTTGGATATGACATTTTCTCAATGGCCTCTACTTTAGCCCTATCCACCTGAATACCTTCACTGGACAACTTGTGTCCCAAAACAATCCCTTCGTCAACTAGAAAATGGCATTTCTCCCAGTTAAGCACCAAATTTTTCTCAACACATCGCTGGAGTACCATATCTAGATTCTTTAAGATCTCATCAAAATCGCGCCGCCATAGATCGAGAAGTCATCCATGAAGACCTCCATGCATTGTTCCACTAGTCCATCAAAATGGCTAACATGCACCGTTGAAACGTCGCGGGTGCATTGCATAGGCGAATGGCATTCTGCGGAAGGCAAAGTGCGGATGGACACGTAAACGTGGTCTTTCCTCGGTCATTTGGATCGATGGCTATCCGGAAGTACCCGAATATCCATCGAGAAAACAATAATATTTGTGACCACTCAGTCTTTCAATTAGTTGGTCAATGAAGGGTAAGGGGAAATGATCTTTTGCAGTGACTTCGTTCAATCTGCGATAATCAATGCAGACCCTATAACCAGTCACGAGGCGTAAAGCAATTTCCTCCCCTTTTTCATTTTTTTCTACGGTAATACCCCCCTTCTTTGGCACAACCTGAGTAGGGCTAACCCACTCACTGTCGGCGATGGCATAAATAATCCCCATATCAAGCCATTTGATGATCTCCTTTTTGACAACCTCCTGCATATGCGGATTCAGCCTTCTTTGCGGTTGTCTGACCTTTTTCGCTCCTTCCTCCGTTCGGATCTTATGCATGCATACATCTGGGCTGATCCCTCTGATATCGCCCACCTGCCATCCGAACGCGAGGATATGTTTCTCCAGCACTTTGATCAATTCTGCCTCTTGCTCAGGCTCGAGTTTAGATGAGATGATTAGAGGCAACTTATCGCCGCCTTTCAGAAAGATGTATTTTAGATGCTGCGGAAGTGGTTTCAACTCTAAGTCAGCAGGTGGTTGGTCGATACTCGATTTTAACGGACCACCTCTTTCTTTTTGAGTGAGGACCGGTTGACTGAAGAACACTTCATCTTCCTGGGGTGTTATCCCAGAAAGGTATTGAATAACGTCATCAAAAGGGATCTCCCTGTCCGCTTCCGTTTTTTCTTTGCGATGGGCAATCACCTTCTTAAGCTCTTCTTCTTCAAGTTCATCGGCAAGTCGCTCCCAATCATCCATCTCCCAATGGGTAGCTTCTCTCCAGAACTCGATTTCATCCCAACTTCCCATTAAAACTTCCTCTTCTGCAAGGTTAAAGTCTGCCTGATTGAGCTCCTTCAGATCACTACTGCTCATTCCTGGAATGTCCCAAATTTTCTGTTCACTTATAGGCTCAGATGTGCATGCCAAGTTGTTGAGACAATTTCTCTACAATGACTACAGACTCTTGAACAGCTTGTTTTCCTCTTCTTCGTGATTTATGACATCCAGGGGCTTGTCTCTGCATGAGCTCTTCATCGGTCGATTCATCCCCATAAATTGCCTCAATGAATGAAATTCCCTGAATTGGGGATTCTTGAACTTTACCTTGCTCGATGGAAATGGAAGTGTCTCCTATTCTCAAGGTAATTTGGCGATGTGGAAGTCAATGGTGGCGACAAGAAAGGCCGGCCTAGGATCGTGGGCATTTCCTTGTCGATTGGTAGTCCAATATAACCATCGGTTGGAAACACCAATTGTTTAACATGGGTAAGGACATTGTTAACGCAACCGGCGCTAAACGGCTAGATTTGTCCACCAACCAAGAGAGACGGGCGCCCTTAGCCTTTTGTCCAGCCCGAGACTTTGCGGATGTTCAAAGGCATCACATTAACAGAGGCACCAGAGTCGCATAAGACATTGTGGAACGTCGCGCCTTCGATCATGCAAGAGATCGAAGGTCGTCCCGTCACACCACGTTTTATTGCAATGCTCGAGAAATTGCCGAGCATTCTTCGCTTAGCACTTCATCCGCCATTCCTTTCACTTCTTCTTACTTCCACAGCGTCCTTAAGAAACTTGGAGCATTTAGGCATCTCGGCTTAACACTTCGGCAAGAGGCATAGTCACCATGGTTTCTAGCGACTTTCTCACTCCATCGTAAGTTTTATCGAGTTCAAATTATTCTCATTTTTCTTTCTTTGGATAAGGAAGGGTTTTCGGATGATTGATTGGAATTTGATTTTTAATGGCTTCATCCTCCTTATCCTTCCATCCGACAAACTTTTCAACTTTCTTTTTAGTCGGGGTTCGGCCATCCGACTATTCTTTCAACATCCTCATCACTTCCTCCCGAAGAATCGTTATCATTCACTCTCGCTCACTTTGTTCTTTTTATTTGTTTGTCTGCTATCCCCTCCCGAACTCATGGCGTCGGGAGGGCTACTCGTTCCCGGCGACTTCTCGGGTCCAACTTTCTTTCCGCTTCTAAGTGTAATCGCATTCAACTCCTCCTCTTGTCCATAATTCCACCGCGGTGTGATGGCATTACTGAGCACTTACTTACGCCTTAGGATTTTTATCTGTGTAACTCGGCGGTCTTCCTTGGGCCTGCTTGCTTGTTGATCACCATCCGGCCAATCTGTCTCTCTATCGCCTTTTGACCGGTGGCTAGTGCTTGCACCATATCTACTAGCTCATCGAATTTCTTTTGAGAGATAGAGGTGGGTTTTGTGGATTTTGCGTTTGAGCCCAATTGCCTTGGGGCTTTTGATTGTTGGAGTTGAAGGACCGTTGGAATTGGATCGCGCCAGTGGCGATATAATAAGCTGCTTTCCATGGATTTCGGAAGTTACGGTTTGGATTATAGCTTGATTGACCGAATTTTGATTGAAATTACGAAAAGTTTGATTACGGTTGCCTATCGCATTTACTTCATCTCCGTTCTCATTGCTCGCTGCGTTCCCGGAAGACTCATATCCATCGATCCCTTACATTCTTTGCATTTGTAAATTAGCCATCTGTTGGTTTATCATTTCCACTTGAGCAACCAACTTCGTATCACAGGATCGCTTGCAATGCATTTCCTCTTATCTTCCTCAACATGGGTCTTCCTGAGGTCGACCACATGTTGTTCTTGGCAATTGTTTCACTACCTATAGGCGGCATCATCTCCTCCGCCTAAAAGATCCATGAGCCGTGGGAATCTAAATAATCTCTATTGGGTTGAGTAACACCCTGATAGAATAACTCTGTGGAGCTCATGTCGAGTGTATCCATGGTTAGGGCATTTCCTCATTAACAAATTCAACCTTTCCTGTGCCTTTCCTATGCTTTCTCCTTCTAATTGCTCAAAATTAGCTATATCACGTTTAAGGCCCATTATCGTTCCCAGTGAAACGAATTTCAGAGCGAAGGCTCTTTTAACATCGGCCCAGGTATGGAGAGAGTGATGGGGTAAGGATTTGAACCATCTGTTTGCTTCACCTTTTAAAGCAAACGGGAAAAGTTTCAGCTTAACAATCTCAGAATCAACACCCGGATAATGGCCGCTTCGCATGAAATTTGAACAAAAGTGGACAAGAAGTCATGAGGATCTTCTTGAGCGGTGCCCATGAAAGGAGCTATTTTGGACCAGATCCAACCACTCCATTCTTCGGATCGAAATGTACTTGCCCCATATCTGGAGGTCGAATAGGTCTATGCCCCTCCAGGAAGTCTTGGTTAAGATAAGGGGCATAGGGGTCTTGATTTAGCTGGGCTTGCTTTGGGCTTGATGGAGTTGTTGCAATTGGTTTGTAGCCCACTTCTTTGATTCTGTTGTTGTTGTAACAACTTGTATTTGTTGAAGGAGGTGATTCAAATTTGAGCTTGAGGGTCTGGATTTTGATTTGGGAGGGCTGGATTAGGAGGAACTAGATTCGGATTTTGAACCGGGTCGACCATGATGTCTAGATCGGGAAAAAGCCTTCTTCTTAGGATGGACCGTTCGGTTCGGATCAAAGAGAGAGGTCCTTCTTGCTCTGGTTTGCATAAACCAGGAGGACAACAGAGAGGTCAACACCGACTAAAAGTCAGTTGATGAAGAGTTACCTTGGAGTACAAGGTGAGAGATGAAAAGAAAAGAACAAGAAAGATAGACGGACGGGCGTTCGATCGTGAACGAAGCGCCTGTCTGCAGGAAGTTCCCGGACGGGCGCCTGCAGTACAATAGACGCTGTCCTGCAGTACTAAAAGCAGCCATTCGAGCGTTTTACTAAACAAGCGGGCGTTTGGATGACCAGGCGCTTCGTTTGACCAATAAATGATAAAGGAAATTTTGAGAATGGACGAAGCGTCAGTATGATTGGACGTTCGTTCAAAAGCTCGAAAAAAAAGCGAGGATCGAGCGAGCGTAAACAACAGAAACAGAGGATAAACAAACCGAGACTAAGGAAAACAAAACTAATCCAAAACCTAAGAAAGTTACTAACTAGAGAAACTATACCTACGAAAAATTTAAAAACAAGAAAAACACTAAGACGGTAAAAAAAAAGCGTGTTGAAATCTTCTAGGGCCAAAAGGAGGGAAAACAGTGGATTTTGACCTCAAAACGCATCTGAACGGCCTCGGCGTTCACCACGCGTCGTCGGCGTCGGGCGAGCTTTCCGAATTGGGGTCCTGCGTTCCAAACGGACACTCGAGCGAAAGTTATGGTCAAAATACTACCGCGTGCCCTAACGACCCCTTTTTGACCACGAGAAAATTGTCCTAAATAGAATCCGACAACCGTTACGATTCCCGCAACGGCGCCAAAAACTTGTTCGTTGAAAACGTGTTTTAAATTTATATTATCGGAACACCCCAAGTATAAGGCGTAGTATAAGGTGTTGCCGAGTGTCGCCTGAGGAATCGTCTGATTTAATCGATTAAGATATAACTCTAAGTCGGTTATGTCACGAATCTAAGAACTAAAACGAAAATAAAAACAAGCGAGAAAATAAGAAAACAAAGAAGATGGGATGAGCGTCTGCTGTTATGCGAGACGGCGTCGACTATGAAACGACAACGAAAAAGTGCAGAAAACTAGGGTTTGTAAAACTAGAACTTAAAACTAACGTTGAAGCAAACGATTTTTGTATCAAATTATAAAGGGGAGACAGTAGAACACCTAGAATCTATCACTCAACAATCAAACAACGATTTATGATTTGAATACGATTTTATTGGTATGATCAATCACGAAACCGACTAAATTCCTTTAGATCAATTTCTAGGGTTTGTTTACTTTTCCAAGAAAAAACAAATAACATTCATCACAAGATCAACAATTCGTTCCCAAATTGTAATACCCAACTAACGATATATGATTCCTCAAAATAACATTAATCGTATCGATTGAATTAAACCTATTGTTGAATTATATTTCCATAAAAATTCGAACAACATAGAAGTTCATTGACATTCCTATCTAATGAAACTCGCAACGATTAATGTTATTTTGAGGAATCATATATCGTTAGTTGGGTATTACAATTTGGGAACGCAATTGTTGATCTTGTGATGAATGTTATTTGTTTTTCTTGGAAAAGTAAACAAACCCTAGAAATTGATCTAAAGGAATTTAGTCGGTTTCGTGATTGGTCATACCAATAAAATCGTATTCAATCATAAATCTGTTGTTTGATTGTTGAGTGATAGATTCTAGGTGTTCTAATGCCTCTCTCCCTTATAATTTGATACAAAAATCGCTTTGCTTCAACGTTAGTTTTAAGTTCTAGTTTTACAAACCCTAGTTTTCTCACTTTTCTCGTTGTCGTTTATAGTCGACGCTCGTCATAATAGCGCAGACGCCGCCTATCTTGGCCGTTCTTATTTTCTCGCTTGTTTTTATTTCGATTTTCGCTTTAGTTCTTAGATTCGCGACATAACCGACTTAGGAGTTATATCTTAATCGACAGCAATGCGATTCCTTAGGGACGACTCGGCAACACCTTATACTACGTGCACTTATACTGGGGTGTTCCGATAATATAAATTTAAAACACGTTTTCATAGAAAATTATAATTAATATGAGCAAACGACTCATAGATACATATAAACCATCCTCTCCCCCACACTTAGATTGCAACTTGTCCTCAAGTTGTGCAGAAATAATAAATTAGAGAACTTAGCTGATTGGATGCTGGCAATTCCGGAAAAATCGGTAAAAACCAAAATTGCTGCATAGCTCAGTAGACTGTGGAGCATCACAGGACAACTGAATTCATCGTGAAAGTGCACAATAGCTATCAAAACTATCCTGCAGACTTGATCAGTGCAAAAAGAATCTACGGGGAAAAAGGATTATACTTGTAAAACACATGGAAAAGAAGTTATAGAGATTCTTCAGATTAAGCTCACAGAAAGATGGAACATATACATGGAACATTACAAAATAGTAGGCTAGGTGCAACTACATGAAAATATACTAGATCGCACCTACATGATATGCAATCCTAAAAATAAAATAAATAAAAATAAATTACGACGAGCTTAGGTGAGCAAGTTTCGAGGACAACCTACGGTGACTACGGCCTATCAGAAAACTAAATTAAAGAAAACGAGGTAGTATTACGGAAACCGACAGTTAACTACGCTCAAGAAAAATAAAAGAAAATAGAGAAACAATGCAACTAGATGACATGCAACTAAATGATATGCATCTAAGTGATATGCAAAAATAAAAGAAAATAAAAGAAAGAAAACTAGCCCACTCATTTGCAACATGACATGTATATAATAAACGTCTACCAAATAATGACAGGTTACGATAAACGATGTTGTCTTTCGCACTAGTGCCGACGCGCCTTAAGACTTATCGAAAGTGATAGACTTATGGAAACCAACAGATCATCTATCTAAACAGTATAACTCATATGGAGAAAGGGCGTAGCATACGGAAAACCGGCGATAGCTACCCATATGAACTATAAAAACAAAGGAAGCACGTAAGTCTTAAAAGCTTAAAAGATTCATCGGAGCGGTATGTAGCATACGGGAACCGACATTAGCTACTAATTAACCATAAAACGATTATAGCTTACGAGAACCGGCGCTTACTATAACATGCCTAGATGAATCATATATAAGGAATTGATCAATTATCTAACATGGATTCATAGATGGAAAGGTAAAAACATATAAGTTCAGGGCATCTATGTAAACGCAAACAGCCACAGAAGCTCGAATGAAAAATCCACATCAAATAAAAGCATTGAAAATAAAATCAAGAAATTTAGAACCTGGACTGAACCCCGGACGAACGTTCACTTAGCGTTCGAATCGGGCGGGCGTTCCACCTTGCGTACGCTAAATGCGCGCTTTGAAAACCGACCGGACGGGTGTTCGTAAAGTATAGACGCTAAATCTGGTCCTCTAAATCGAGCAGATTGAAAATATTTGAACGGACGGCGTCCAATACTTCCCAACGCTGTTCACTGCGCAGATGAAGAATCGGGCGGGCGTCCAACGAAACGAGCGCCGCCCATACAACAAGAATGCACGAGGCAAAGAAAAACACAGCAAAACCCTAAATACTTATGAACACAACACAAAGAACACGAGATCACAAGGCACAAAGCCTTATCAAATTAAGCACGGGGTTAGACTAGGTAACACATAAACATATAAACTTCACGTAAAACAAGTTGAGTAAAAACTTTTGCACATTCTTAACCTAACGGTCATCGAAACACGGCAAAATAAAAACTCTCAACTTGGTATACGCTACTTTTATTAAAAACAAAAATAAAACGTAACAAAATCGAGAACTAACAAAACTAGATTCAACATGACACCTATTCCCCGGCAACGGCGCCAAAAACTTGTTCGTTGAAAACGTGTTTTAAATTTATATTATCGGAACACCCCAAGTATAAGGTACGTAGTATAAGGTGTTGCCGAGTCGTCCTAAGGGAATCGTACAGTTGTCAGATTAAGATATAACTCCTAAGTCAGTTATGTCACGAATCTAAGAACTAAAACAGAAAACAGAAATAAAAACAAGCAGAAAATAAGAAAATAAAGAAGATGGACGAAGCGTGCGCTGTTGCGGACGAAAGCGTCGACTATGAACGACAATGAAAAAGTGCGAGAAAACTAGGGTTTGTAAAACTAGAACTTAAAACTAACGTTGAAGCAAACGATTTTTGTATCAAATTATAAAGGGAGACATTAGAACACCTAGTATCTATCACTCAACAATCAAACAACCAGATTTATGATTGAATACGATTTTATTGGTATGATCAATCACGAAACCGACTAAATTCCTTTAGATCAATTTCTAGGGTTTGTTTACTTTTCCAAGAAAAAACAAATAACATTCATCACAAGATCAACAATTCGTTCCCAAATTGTAATACCCAACTAACGATATATGATTCCTCAAAATAACATTAATCGTATCGATTGAATTAAACCTATTGTTGAATTATATTTCCATAAAAATTCAAACAACATAGAAGTTCATTGACATTCCTATCTAATGAAACTCACAACGATTAAATCAGGATTCAAACGATAAATAAAACAGCATATTCAAAATCATAACTAAAGATAAACTAACAAATCATGGTTGTGATGACGTTGATGGGATATCCTCCGGTTGTTCCACTGCTATGCGTTTAGCCAACAATCATGTTGTTAGACATAATCATTGGAATGGAGAGATACATCTTTGACTCTCCTCTTTGAATAACGCGGCTGCTAGGGTTTGTTATGAGTGAATAATGCGTATGAGATGTCCCCTAGGGTCTAATACACGCTGCTATTTATAGGATTTTAGGTCGGCTAGGGTTAAGTCGGCCTTTGACGCCCCCGCCCAAGGTCATGGGCGCTGCGTTCATTTATTTGGGCGGAGATTCGAGGCGCTGTTCAAACTTTACGTCTGGAGACTCTGTATGTAAAATATGACTCTGGGCGCTTCATGGACGCTTGATTCACTCCTGGGCGCTGCTCGATCGGTGGGCGCCCGTCCAATATCTTGAGATCGGATTTCTTCATAGTTATCCATTCTTCTTCAAGCCAATTCCATATTTATCTCTTATAATTCGAATTGAGCCTCATTTATCCTCTTTATGCACTCAAAATTAAGCATCTACATAATAGATAAAACATGGAAAACATGTAGCCATCCCCAAATAATAATAATTCAATAAATTTAACACATAAAAGCGCCCAAATTACACTTTTGACACTTCTAAACCCATTATTCAAATTCACGCCTTAAACATATAATTTTCTCTAAAAATTACCAAAATACGAAAGATATTGTTCTCTAATAATGCGATAAAAACCATAAATTTCACCGAGAACAGTATCCTCACAGCGTTGTAACACTTTTTCTAAGTGCGACAAACATTTACCAAAAGAATCTCCGTAAACACTAAAATCATCCATAAAAATTTCTAAGAATTTCTCAACCATATCAGAAAATATAGAAATCATACATCTTTGAAACGTAGCAGGAGCATTACATAAACCAAACGGCATTCTTTTATAAGCAAAAGTTCCATAAGGACAAGTGAAAGTAGTCTTTTCCCTATCTCCTAACAAATGAAAATCTGTAAATAACCTGAATAACCATCTAAGAAACAGTAATACTTATGACCACTTAAACGTTCCAACATCTGAACTATGAATGGAAGTGGATGATGATCTTTCTTAGTATGATCATTTAGTTTTCTAAAATCAATGCACATTCGATATCCTGTAATTTCCCTTGTTGGAATCCATTCATTCTTATCATTTTCTTTCACTGTGAAACCTCCTTTCTTTGGTACAACTTGAGTTGGACTTACCCATTCACTATCTGATATAGGAAAGATTATTCCCATTTCTAATAGCTTAATGACCTCTTTCTTAACAATTAATCGTAAATTCGGGTTGAGGCGGCGCGTTGCGTTGAATACAAGGTTTAGCATCTTCTTTCAAAATTATCTTATGAACACAAATCTCGTGGCTAATACCTCGAATATCGGCAATCGTCCATCCAAAAGCTTTCTTATGTTTTCTTAACATTCTTAGTAATTGATCTTCTTGTTGCTCGATTAAAGTTGATGAAATAATAATCGGTAATAGATTATCGCCTTCAAGAAAAGCATATTTCGATTTAAAGGTAACGGTTTCAATTCCATTCTTCTTGGCGGATCTTCTATTGACGATTTAAGAACTGGTCCTTCTAGTTCTAACTCCAAATATTTATGCCATGGTGGCTTAAAAGTAAAGCTTTCTTTATCTAGAGAAAGGATTATCTCTTTCATTTCAATGTCTTCCTCATCTTCTTTATAGATAGACGAGTTAAGCATTCTTCTAATCTGTCTTCAAAAGTTGGTAATCGATTATCATAGATGTAATGAATATCTTCTATAAAAGAACATGATTACGTGATGTATATGGATGGTTCATAGCTTTGAAAATATTGAAAGCAACTTCATCTTCATTGACTCTCAAAATTAATTCTCCTTTACGAACATCGATTAAAGTTCTTCCAGTAGCTAGAAATGGTCGACCTAGAATAAGTGGCACTTGAATAACCTTCTTCCATTTCCATAACTACAAAATCTCTTGGAAAATAGAATTTGTCTACTTTAACCAATACGTCCTTAATAATTCCTTTAGGGTACTTAATCGATCTATCTCGCCATTTGCAGAGTCATTTCATCTTAGTAAGCTTTCCTATGCCTAGCTTTTTATAATCCTCATAAGACATGAGATTTATACTAGCTCTAGATCACATAAGACCTTCTTAAATGTAAATCCTCCAATTTCACATGGAATCGTAAAACTTCCAGGATCTTTCGCTTTAGCGGTAACTTACGCCGCAGAGTGCGAACATTCTTCATTTAGGCATATATTCTCATATTCCTCTAATTTTTTCTTGTTTGACAAGATATCTTTCTTTAAACTTTCCATAAGCGGTATATTAATCGAGCTTCAATAACAGGGATATTAACATGAAGATGACGAAAAGTATCAAGGAAACGAGCATACTTCTGATCAGTTTTAATCTTTTTAATTTGATCTTTAGGAGGGTAAGGTAAAGATTCTAAATCTATAACCTTTGGCTCCTTAATCAATTTCTCTTTTCCTTTCTCCTTAAACTTTTGAGTATTACTTAATCGCCATGTTTCAGGTTCTTGAATTTTTTCCTTTAAATTGTTCCCTGAATCAATCTCTACTTCAGATTCTTTCAGTTCTTCTTGTTTTTCATTATCTTCTACTCTAACATGTTCCTTGAATAAATTCCTTAAATCTTTATCCATAGGGTCTTTCAAAATCCTAGGGATTTTTACCCATTTTTCACCTTCATTCTCAGGTTCCAAATTTCTATTCCTTTTCAAGAAATTCTCTATAATTTCTTCTTCCTCCTTAGTGAATTCAATTTCATCTTTAGTTTCATCATTTTTACCATCTAAATCATTTTCTACTTCATTATTCCCAAAGTTTTCAACCCCATTGCTTCCACAGAGTTTTCTACTTCTCGTAACTACAACATTTACCTCTCTTGGGTTTCTTTCAGTGTTGCTTGGTAATCCTCCTGGGGGTCTACTGTTGTTACGTTCACCTTCCCTACTCAAATGATCTTCCATATATTCCTCAATGAAGCTTCTATCGTTCTCATTCTGGTATCATGTCCACTCATAGATGTTTTTATTGTACTCATATCTTTAGTGACTGTACCAATAGAAGTCATCATTGTTTCCATATTCTTAGCTTGAGTAGATACTACACCCATCATATTTTCCATTAGTTTTTCCCATTTTTCAACTCCTTCTGTAGGTTGAGTTGAACTCTGAGTTACTGGTATACTTTGAGTGGTATGTTGAGGATAGGATCTTGGTAATGATTGTAAATTCTGATTAGATGTATTTTCTTGATAAACTTGGTTATTATTCATATTCCTATATGGTACTGGATATGGCGGTTGTCCTTGCTTACTAGGGTTTTCAGACCATCGATAAGTAGGATGATCTCTTCTAATAGCATTGAACGAGTTTGAGTACGCATTGTTCAGATTCCTATGCTGCTGTGAAGAAAACTCACCTCTTCTCTTGAATATCCTGTTGGTTCTTCAATTCCTAATGGCATATTGTCCTGATTTGAGTATTCAGTTTGGTGTACTATTTTCTGAACTTTGGTTTTGTTAGATTGTAGGCCATCGAATTTCCTACTCAAATTTTCCAAATGTGCTAGAACTTCCGTGTTAGATGTACATTCTCCTGCAAAAGCTACTTTTCTGGTGCTAGAACCGGTTTCCCACATTCTGTTGTTTTTGGAAATCTTTTCTATAGCATCGTAAACTAATTGAGCTTCACTCATCATTAACGAACCACCACATGCATGATCTACATCTGCACGTGAATCTTTTCTCAATTTACGACAGAAGAGTTGAATTTGCATATCTAAGGAATAACCATGATCGGGACACGCTCTTAACAATTTTTAAACCTTTCCTGGCATTCCCAAGAGTTTCCTCGGATCCTTGTCTAAAGTTAGCAACCTCGACTTTTAATTCCAAATTTCGTCCAGAGTGAAATATTGTTTGAAATTCAGATTTGAATCTCCTCCCAACTAGTAAGTGAATGATGTGGAAGAGACATAAACCAATCTCGGGCTCGTCCTTTTAAAGAAAATGGAAACATAGTCATCCTCGTTAATTCCTTATGAGCACCTTGACTTTTGGGTGTATTGCACAGTTCTTCAAAAAGATAGAGATGATGATGTGGATCTTCATCATCCTCTCCTAGGAATTGGGCTCTTGCGTCAATTAAACCAAAAAGATGAGATTTAATTTCGAAATTGTTCGCTGTTGGGGAGATTTTGCATCATTAAAACAAAAGAAAATTTATAAAACCTATACTACCATGCAAAACTACCTCCTAACCGGCCGAATACCGGGTAGTTGCTAGTAAAGTTGGATAAGTACGGGTATCGATCCTCAGGGAAAAGGGATATTGAATCTAACGTCATTAATTCTACCAATTGCTACTCTAAAAACGAAAAGCAAAAACATAAAAACATAAAAACATAAAGAACAATCAAAATAAATCTAACCTAAGGAAACAAAATAAACAATCTAAACTAAGGGACATGGAAACAACCAATATACAAACCTATGTGATCTCAATCCTAGTTAATCTCATGATTTTAATTCGATTTGTGGTTTCACCTTATCACGAGATATAAACCCCTAATTCCTTAGTGAATTTAATCTCAAGCTACGGATTCCTAATTCCTTAGTAAATCCAATTTATCAATCTCTCATCTTCCGAATGTTGAGACTGATTTTCAATACAAAACTCGGTGTAGATTCAAATTACTCTCGTATAATCGAATCTAACAACCTAGATAATTAACTCATTAATCTGTCACTAATTAACGGCTAAAGATCTCATCTTTCTACGGTGATCTAGTCTACTCAACTTCCGTATTTTGTAAACATATCAATCGTAAACCAATCTCTCGATATAGGCTCACATAATAGCATCATGAAACGAATAGAAAGAAAACAATACGAATTAAAGATCATAAAAATAAAAAGGATTGAATAAATTAAAAATATACTCACATAGTTTATACAACGGTTGAGGACCATGAATCAACAAACGAACGAAAAACTACATCTAATCTAACCCCGGATCACCCGAGCACAAGGCTCGGGTGACCGGCCTTGAAGACTCAGCAAAGCTGCTGCTGTGATGCCAATATGCGGCTGAATGTATTTGATATATTATGGGGATGGATATTAGGGTTTGATTGCTGCTTCTTTATATAAGAAGACTATGTCGGCTATAATTAATAAATTGCGGCTGGAATTGATCCTAATTAATTAGGGAAAATATATGTCGGCTGAAGCAATTTACTAATGTCGGCTGCTGATGTACCAAGTTGGACGCCCGTTTAACTTGTAGGACGCTCGTTTGAAGGTAAGTTGAACATCCTGTATCCAATTTTGCTGATGAACGCTAGTTTAGAGTTTGGACTCAAACTTCTAAAATTCATATCTTGAGTTGTAGACCTCCAAAAATTATGATCCGAATGTCATAATTAAGCTCTCGGAAAACTCTACAACTTTCATTAAGGACTCTTCTTCAGAAAACGCCTTTTTGACTAGCCCGTCGTATCCCGAGTATTTTTCGGGATTTTCCAATACCACAGCATCATTATCCAAACTTGTAACGCTCATATCTCGGGCCTCGTAAGTCGGAATGAAGTGATTCAAGATCCTGTAGAATCCTCTCTTCAAGCCCTACAACTCTTCTCTTGAGGTCGAGAGTCAAATCAGTGTATATCATATCAAGAACTGCATCGGAAGTTCGGCTGCTTGAATGCTTCATTCCAAGCTTTATCTCCATCTTCCTTCCATTTCACTTCTCTTCCATGCAAAACCTCATAATTTAATCCTCTTGCATGCCAAAATATGTATCTATAACATAGGAAAATATACCAAAGCGTAACACAATCCCAAAATAACATAAAATCACAATTTAAGCACATAAATCGTTACATTTTGCAATTAACCTATTAAAAACACCATTTACTCAATATCTCAATATAAGGCTCGATTTCTATGAAAAACATCCATATATGGGGGAAATTGATATAAAATATATCAGTAAAAACACTATAATTTGACCCCGAACAACACCCCCACACTTAAACTTTTGCTCGTCCTCGAGCAAAACAAAACAAAGTCAAGCTCGAGACAAATAAACATCCATACAAATATGAAGTATATTCAATAACTTAGAAGTTCACCCGTGTAGTGTGTGCATAGCCATAATAAACTTCCACTAAGTTCCACAATTTGAAAGTTATTCAAACCAAAACTAGCCAGGTTTCCCATCTAAGTTAGAAATATTCAAAAACTATAACAGGCACTTTACAAAACATACATATCCCAAAAAGAAATAGTAGAGAATATCTAAAACATTTCATGCACTCGAGAGGATAATCCCTACAACATATCCTTGATTTATCTTTGGTATAAGATTAACGATAACTAAGTCCTTACTTATTCATAATAATATATTTCAATATTTTCACTTTTTCACACTTTTCTAACACACATCGTAATAAGCTTTTGCCTCATAGCGAGAATAGGACATTTCAAGATAATCCCTACCTTACTCCAATCATAAGGCAACTATAACTTTGGTGCCGTGAGCTTTGGTCATCATAGTGGAATAGGACATCGTGGTACACCCTACCTCACCCAAATCATAAACCACTTCCGACACACACAATTACAATTATGTTTACTTAGAGATTTACGTTTGGCGGTGGAAAAGATTATTTTCTAGTAGCACGGACCACTTGAGCATAACACCTCAAGTAAACAATTTATTACTATTGCAAAGACTTAATCACGTTTCACTTATCACATTCAAACTTACAGATATTCACAATGATGTCATACTTTAACTCTAGAATACAAACTACTAAACTTTTCAAGAATTGTACATAAGCAAAGAAACATGCTATAATCATCAAAAATCTCCAACTAAAATGGGGTAGGCTTTCAACATTTAGCTCATCATTTACTATGGCATGTGAAAGAGAGTGTCGGGTGAAACAACTAAAATTACTAAATATACAGAATATAGCATCAATGATATAAACTCAAGCAAAGATATGCTTTGTCTACTCGGGATATAACAAAAAATTTGAAAATTAAGCACTTTTCATAGAAAATTATAATTAATATGAGCAAACGACTCATAGATACATATAAACCATCCTCTCCCCCACACTTAGATTGCAACTTGTCCTCAAGTTGTGCAGAAATAATAAATTAGAGAACTTAGCTGATTGGATGCTGGCAATTCCGGAAAAATCGGTAAAACCAAAATTGTTTGCATAGCTCGATGGATCGTGGAGCATCACAGGACAACTGAATTCATCGTGAAAGTGCACAATAGCTATCAAAACTATCCTGCAGACTTGATCAGTGCAAAAAGAATCTACGGGGAAAAAGGATTATACTTGTAAAACACATGGAAAAGAAGTTATAGAGATTCTTCAGATTAAGCTCACAGAAAGATGGAACATATACATGGAACATTACAAAATAGTAGGCTAGGTGCAACTACATGAAAATATACTAGACTGCAGCCTACATGATATGCAATCCTAAAAATAAAATAAATAAAAATAAATTCGACAAGGCTTAGGTGAGCAAGTTTCGAGGACAACCTACGGTGACTACGGCCTATCAGAAAACTAAATTAAAGAAAACGAGGTAGTATTACGAAAACCGGCGAGCTTAACTACGCCAAGAAAAATAAAAGAAAATAGAGAAACAATGCAACTAGATGACATGCAACTAAATGATATGCATCTAAGTGATATGCAAAAATAAAAGAAAATAAAAGAAAGAAAACTAGCCCACTCATTTGCAACATGACATGTATATAATAAACGTCTACCAAATAATGACAAAGTTTCGATAAACGATGCTGTCTTTATCACTAGTGCCGACGCGCCTTAAGACTTATCGAAAGTGATAGACTTATGGAAACCAACAATCATCTATCTAAACAGTATAACTCATATGGAGAAAGGGCGTAGCATACGGAAAACCGGCGATAGCTACCCATATGAACTATAAAAACAAAGGAAGCACGTAAGTCTTAAAAGCTTAAAAGATTCATCGGAGCGGTATGTAGCATACGGGAACCGACATTAGCTACTAATTAACCATAAGAACGATTATAGCTTACGAGAACCCGATGATTACTATAACATGCCTAGATGAATCATATATAAGGAATTGATCAATTATCTAACATGGATTCATAGATGGAAAGGTAAAAACATATAAGTTCAGGGCATCTATGTAAACGCAAACAACCACAGAAGCTCGAATGAAAAATCCACATCAAATAAAAGCATTGAAAATAAAATCAAGAAATTTAGAACCTGGATCAACCCGGACGAACGTTCACTTAGCGTTCGAAATCGACGGGCGTTCCACCTTGCGTACGCTAAATGCTTTGAAAAAACCGACCGGACGGGCGTTCGTAAAGTATAGGCGCTCGTCCTGGTCCTCTAAATCGTAGCAGATTGAAAATATTTGAACGGACGAGCGTCCAATACTTCCCAACGCTCGTTCACTGCGCAGATGAAGAATCGGGCGGGCGTCCAATGAGCGATGCACGCCGTCCATACAACAAGAATGCACAGATACATAGAAAAAACACAGCAAAACCCTAAATACTTATGAACACAACACAAAGAACACGTATCACAAAGACAAAGCCTTATCAAATTAAGCACGAGGGTTAGACTAGGTAACACATAAACATATAAACTTCACGTAAAACAAGTTGAGTAAAAACTTTTGCACATTCTTAACCTAACGGTCATCGAAACACGGCAAAATAAAAACTCTCAACTTGGTATACGCTACTTTTATTAAAAACAAAAATAAAACGTAACAAAATCGAGAACTAACAAAACTAGATTCAACATGACACCTATTCCCCGGCAACGGCGCCACTTTTGTTGGGGAGATTTTGCATCATTAAAACAAAAGAAAATTTATAAAACCTATACTACCATGCAAAACTACCTCCTAACCGGCCGAATACCGGGTAGTTGCTAGTAAAGTTGGATAAGTACGGGTATCGATCCTCAGGGAAAAGGGATATTGAATCTAACGTCATTAATTCTACCAATTGCTACTCTAAAAACGAAAAGCAAAAACATAAAAACATAAAAACATAAAGAACAATCAAAATAAATCTAACCTAAGGAAACAAAATAAACAATCTAAACTAAGGGACATGGAAACAACCAATATACAAACCTATGTGATCTCAATCTAGTTAATCTCATGATTTTAATTCGATTTGTGGTTTCACCTTATCACGAGATATAAACCCCTAATTCCTTAGTGAATTTAATCTCAAGCTACGGATTCTAATTCCTTAGTAAATCCAATTTATCAATCTCTCATCTTCCGAATGTTGAGACGATTTTCAATACAAAACTCGTGTAGATTCAAATTACTCTCGTATAATCGAATCTAACAACCTAGATAATTAACTCATTAATCTGTCACTAATTAACGGCTAAAGATCTCATCTTTCTACGGTGATCTAGTCTACTCAACTTCCGTATTTTGTAAACATATCAATCGTAAACCAATCTCTCGATATAGGCTCACATAATAGCATCATGAAACGAATAGAAAGAAAACAATACGAATTAAAGATCATAAAAATAAAAAGGATTGAATAAATTAAAAATAAACTCACATAGTTTATACAACGGTTGAGCACCATGAATCAACAAACGAACGAAAAACTACATCTAATCTAACCCCGGATCACCCGAGCACAAGGCTCGGGTGACCGCCTGAAGACTCAAAGAAAGTCGCTTTCTTTGTGATGCCAATATGCGGCTGAATGTATTTGATATATTATGGGGATGGATATTAGGGTTTGATTGCTGCTTCTTTATATAAGAAAGACTATGTCGGCTATAATTAATAAATTGCGGCTGGAATTGATCCTAATTAATTAGGGAAAATATATGTCGGCTGAAGCAATTTACTAATGTCGGCCGATGATGTACCAAGTTGGACGCCCGTTTAACTTGTAGGACGCTTCGTTTGAAGGTAAGTTGAACATCCTGTATCCAATTTTGCTGATGAACGCTAGTTTAGAGTTTGGACTCAAACTTCTAAAATTCATATCTTGAGTTGTAGACCTCCAAAAATTATGATCCGAATGTCATAATTAAGCTCTCGGAAAACTCTACAACTTTCATTAAGGACTCTTCTTCAGAAAACGCCTTTTTGACTAGCCCGTCAGATCCCGAGTATTTTTCGGGATTTTCCAATACCACAGCATCATTATCCAAACTTGTAACGCTCATATCTCGGGCCTCGTAAGTCGGAATGAAGTGATTCAAGATCCTGTAGAATCCTCTCTTCAAGCCCTACAACTCTTCTCTTGAGGTCGAGAGTCAAATCAGTGTATATCATATCAAGAACTGCATCGGAAGTTCGGCTGCTTGAATGCTTCATTCCAAGCTTTATCTCCATCTTCCTTCCATTTCACTTCTCTTCCATGCAAAACCTCATAATTTAATCCTCTTGCATGCCAAAATATGTATCTATAACATAGGAAAATATACCAAAGCGTAACACAATCCCAAAATAACATAAAATCACAATTTAAGCACATAAATCGTTACATTTTGCAATTAACCTATTAAAAACACCATTTACTCAATATCTCAATATAAGGCTCGATTTCTATGAAAAACATCCATATATGGGGGAAATTGATATAAAATATATCAGTAAAAACACTATAATTTGACCCCGAACAATCGCTCCTTCATTAGGTAAAAGTATGGGATTATTAGTCTGGTTTCTTCTTATGGTTTGATCACAGATAGGTCTCGGGTTTGGTGGGTTATTACGATTATTCTGGTTCCGATTCTGATTATTTCTATTATTATTATTATTAGGGTTAACAGGGTTCTGTCCATGCCCTAGAGCAAGTTCTAGCCCTTGTTCAGGTGTTTCATCACTGATTTCAGCCATTCTCGTATTTCTGTTTGAAGATGATTCTTGGTCAGGATTTCCCTGACTAGTATGACCTCGTTTACTCTCTACTCTTAACTGCCTTTCGTAAGTGTTTATGTCAGGCTTATAAGGAGTGAGTGGGGCCTTACCGCTTCTGGTCATCAACTAACGAAAATATAAGATAACTCGAAAAAGATAAAAGTAAAAAGATTGGTAACTTACCTATAAAGTAAGTACCAACGAAAAATAAAAAGAAATTTGATAAGAAGAGTGTTGACTTATTCTCGAGAATTTTTAGCTAATACAAGTAGTAACCATAGACACATAAAAAGAAATTAGCGACGTGTCCCCGGCAACGGCGCCAGAAAGCTGACGGACCTTTTCTATGCTATTAGAATCCTTACCGGCAGTGTACCGGGTCAAACTGTAGTGATAGTGTGGTGAGTCAGAGTATCGTATCCTCAGGGAACTTGGTAATTCTTTTACGTGTGGTTAAACACCAAAGAGTCATTATTAACTCGATCTAAACCGCAATTTTATAATCCCGATGACTACTATTCTAACCAACATAAAATAAATACGGAAATTAAAAACTATACTAACATGATATATATAAATACATAAATATATATAGATCTGCATAAACTGTAATTTATATATATAGATATAAATATATATAGATACCAAAATATTAAACATATAATTTTAGAGAATCACCAAAACTTATATAATTGGTTTATACGATCTTTTCGATTAAATGAAATGTGTTCGATCTCTCCTTTTATTTTAGGTCCAATTGAGTAAATGAAACGGTGCACTCTGAGGTAAACAATTCCTCCTCACACGAGCGTATGAAATTGTCATATGTCCATTGCATCGACCCAAGGTCCACAATCTGTTACGGTTTTTACGAATGTGTCCCGAGTACAAATCTACCTTTAGATAAAAGGAGTCACTCCGTTCACAAAGCGGTCAATTTTATTTTAAAGGCTCCGGTTGTCAAAGCCGGACGATTCAACTTTCCGGTTTAAGTTTCAATTAAACTGATGATTTAACATTATTACGATCTCGAGTACAAATTATAATAAGATTCATTTTTCTCAAAACAAATCTACCCCGGGTAGGAAATCGGATTCCGTTATCACGTTGTTCACACGGCCAATTTTACCCTCCGGTTTTTCTATCTTTTATCTCGTATCCTAACTACGATAAGTCAATTCATAATTAGATTATGAATTCCTCATTGATTAAATACGTGAATACTGAATACGATTAAAATAGAAAAAGATTCAATTAACTCAATTTTTTTATTATTTTAACTTAACAACATTTCTTTAACGAAAAGATCGAAATAAAACCGATTACATAGTTTTGGCCAGTATTATATTTAGCCTAAAAACATTATAACAACTAAAAAGATGAAAATAAACAACATAAACATAAATACTTGAAAAGTTACCCGAATACGGCGCAGTTGATTCGAAATCGTATTTTCCGGACATTACAACTTCTTCAAAGAAACCGACTTCCGAGATTTTCCCGAGCATTATAACGATACTTAAAACTACATTATTACAGCGTAAGGCCTTATTTACAACTACTGAAATAAAAACTAGAAAGGATATATATATATATATATATATATATATATATATATATATAGAAGTATATATATATAATTTTGGTACTCTCCCACCGGTTCTCTGATCAACTCCTTATATAGGCAAAGGTGAAGGGCCGGACCGGGCCGCGCAGTTAGTCCGGATCGGTCCGGTATAATGATTACTTCCACTTCTCCAAGTAACCAACATAAAAGCGGTGTATGATTATATATTTTATATATAATTATTAAACTTCTAAAATTCATATCTCGAGTTCGGACCTCCAAAATTGCAAACGAAATGCCAAAATTAAGGTCTCGAAACTCTACAACTTTCATGAAGAACTCTTCTCCAGAAAATGCCTTCTTGACTTCCTCGTGTTCCCCGAAGCTATTTCGGGATTTTATTAACCCAAATCGATTAGCCACTTGATCACTGTTTAAGTTGTAGACCTCCAATCTTCATAATTTAAATTGCATTGGAAAGCTTATCTGAAGATCTTCAACTTTCATTAAGAACACTTTTTCGGATAATGTCTTTTTGATGAGCCATTCGTTTATCGAAGACATTTCTTGATTATTACTTAACCAAATCGATTGGCCACTTGTCCACTTAAGCTATCCAATTGATCATTTAAGCTTGTGGCACTCTCTAAATCCTTCCAAAGATATGATTGTACGTCACCATGTCAATTCTCGGGGTCTTGGTTATAAATCTGCAATAAAATACCACAAATACCCACGTAAATCTGACACGACACTCCGATTTACTAAAATCGGTACAAAATTACAACTTTTTACTATTATTACTACTAACTACTCTAAACTATAAAGATTAATATTTCATACCATTTATATCATAATTTCATATATTTTATATAGAATTCGTTGATAAAACATAATAATATAACGTATATTTAATCATATAAAAATAATACATCATGTAGTTAACTTGAGAAGGATTTAGTGTGTGACTGGCGTAATAGATGGGCTGGAACTTTCCATTAAGCTTTTGCCCTAAGACTGCACCAACTGCATAGTTTGATGCGTCACACATAAGCTCAAAGGGTAAGTTCCAGTCAGGCGATATAAGTATTGGAGCAGAGATTAATCGACTCTTAAGCTCCTCGAACGCTTGCTTGCAGCTATCATCAAAGTCAAACTCAACGTCTTCCTTAAGTAAGGTAGAAAGGGGCTTGGCGATCTTTGAAAAGTCCTGAATGAATCTCCTATAGAAGCCGACATGTCCGAGAAAACCTCTGACTTCGCGAACATTCTTAGGATAACTCATCTTCTCGATGGTTTCCACCTTAGCCCTATCTACCTCAATACCTTTGGACGACACTTTGTGGCCAAGAACTATTCCTTCATCCACCATGAAATGGCATTTTTCCCAATTGAGTACTAAGTTCTTTTCCACACATCTAGATAACACATGGTCAAGATTAGCGAGGCAATCATCGAAGGATTGACCAAAGACCGAAAAATCGTCCCATGAAAATCTCCATACACTTTTCAACTAGCCCGTCAAAGATAGCCATCATACACCTTTGAAAGGTGGCTGGGGCATTACTGAGAGACAAATGGCATCCGCCTATAAGCGAATGTACCATACGGGCGGTGAAAGTGGTCTTCTCTTAGTCAATAGGATCGATGGGTATCTCGAAGTACCACGAATATCCATCCAGAAAGCAAAGAGAATCGTGCCCCCGCCAGACGCTCAAGCATCTGGTCAATGAAGGGAAGGGGAAATGATCTTTCATTGTGACCTCATTGAGTTTTCTATAGTCAATCTGCACTCTATAGCCTCATGTGAGCCTCAATGCTATCTCTTCTCCTTCTCATTCTTCTCAATAGTAATTCCACCTTTTTTGGGAACTACCTGAGTCGGGGACACCCACTCGCTGTCCACAATGGCGTAAATGATACCCATATCTAGAAGCTTAATGATCTCCTTCTTGACTACTTCTTGCATGTGAGGGTTAAGCCTCCTTTGGGGCTGTCGTACACATTTAGCACCCTCAATAGTCTTGATCTTGTGCATGCAGATGTCAGGAGATATTCCTCGGATATCTCCCACCTGCCATCCAAAGGCTTTTTCGTTGTTTCGCAAGACATTTAACAGTTTCAGCTATTCTATTCGAGACAGCTTGGCAGATATGATCAAGGGAAGCTTGTCACCTTCACGTAGGAACACATACTTAAGATGTTTAGGCAACGGCTTCAGAACTAGATCTGCGGGGGGATCCTCTAAACTCAATTTAAGCCCTCCACTTTTCAACTCAACATTGCTGAGCTTACTTAGTGGCTCCACTGCCAAAGCTTCTTCTCTTAATAGCTCATCCTCAAAGTCAGCTGCTAATTGATCTAGATTAACCACACCATGACTATTCAAATTATCGATCAATCGCTCATATTCCACTTCCACAGCCTTGACTTGCTCGTCCATACAGTCATTGAAGTCATTAAATGACTCCTCAATGAAAAAGCCGGTTGGAGAACCAGAGGGTACTTGAATGGATTTAGAGACACTATAGCTCACCTCCTGGTCACCAACTCGAATAGTTACTTGCCCACCATCACAATCGATGAGGGCTCTAGCTGTAGAAAGGAAGGGTCTTCCAAGAATTAGGGGAACATCCTCGCCTTTTCTCCATATATAAGACGTACCAGTCAACTGGAAAGGTAAACCTATCAATTCAAACTAGTACGTCTTTCAGGACCCCTGAAGCTTTCTTGGAAGATCTATCGGTGAACTGAAGGTTCATGGTGGCGGGTTCTAGAAGATCTTGTAAACCAAGTCGATTGCAAGCAGACAACGACATCAAGCTGATGGAGGCACCAGTCACATAAAGAATTTGGGAAGACTAGGCCTCCCATCTCGCAATGTGAGCACAAATTTGCCTGGTCGCCTCTTGGTTGGTAAGTCTTGATAATTGACCATCGCGCAGCTTCACCAATTGCTTGATCCATGTCTCGCTAACTTCTTTTTAGAAGAAACAACATCCTTGATGAACTTAGTATACTTAGGCATTTCAACCAAAACTTCGAGAGTGGAAGATTAACTGAGTATTTTTCAAACAAAATTAAGCACCTTTCCGTACTTCTTATCTTCATGCAAGGGAATGTTGCTTTTTCTAGGTGGGAATGGAAGCTTTTTAAGGTCACTCTCAGAAAAGACTTTCTTTGAGGATGCACTTACGGCCTTTTCTTCCAGATCTTTCCACCTCACCACTTTTTCTGATTTCTTATTGGTCAGGGGATCAACCACCTGACTCTCAACCGAATCTTCTTTCCTCAGGGGTTCAGCCACCTGAGGTGTTTCAACTCTTTCATTTCTCGGGATCAGCCACCCGAGTGTGCTCGTCTGGGGGCGACAGGGATAATGGGTGCTCAACTTCCCTCCTCGCACCATAATGGGCGAGAGAGGGCTAGTGGTTTCCTGGAAGCCAGGGGACCACTCACCGAAAGTGCCACTTCTTAAACTCATTGCACCGGCCTCTTCTTTACCGTGCGGAGTTGAAGGTACCAGTCGTCGCATTGGTTGCTACTACTCGATTCGGCTTGAGCAACTTGACCGCCTTTTGGATTCTTTTCCGTAAAAATCGGGCGTACCGCCTGACGGTCCTGAAGCTAACCGCTCGGCCACCGCCGATTTGCCTCTCAAGACTTTTCATCGTCTGCTTTTTGCTCCTCCCGAAATGAATTCCATTCGGCTTTTATATCATTTGAGTGGGAGGGGCCTTGAGAGTTTTGGAAGTTCTGGGAGATGGTGGCTAGGCCGAGTTTGAAATCGAGGATTAGAATTGGTCGCCAATTCGATTGAACCGTTGAGTATGATTTGAGAAATTGGAGTTCTCGTTCGATTGAATCCAGGTTTCATTGAAGTTTGGATTACGATTAAAGCTCGGATTGAAATTTGGATTTGAATTAAAGCTCGGATTACGGCGAAGCCCTGGTTTTGAAAATTATTCGGCCGGAGAATTGGTTATTGAACCTCGGATTAGACGGCCGAGAAAGCATTAATTTCAAAGATTCCGCCCAATCATGGGACGACGCAAGCGATGTGCCCGGATCATCACATACTTGGCATGTGATTGGGTTATTCTGTCCATTGTTATGAAAAAGCATTGACTTGGTGAGCGAGGGGGACTCGAATTGACATTGGCCAAACATGTGGCGGTCGACAAAGAATTTTATGTACGAACTCGAGGGTTCTGCGCGAAACGAAGGAGTCCGATTAATCGGGTTTGGAACTTGAGGACTTGCCATCTGCTTTTGCAGCATGGCTATCAGACTTTGAACATTGACTTCCTCCACCTTGGGAGGAGGAGGAGGAGCTTGGATAGCCTGATAGGAGGGAGCATAATTGTATTTGGCAATGTCCTCGAACATGCCCATCCCTTATCAGGTGTCTTTTTGAGGAAAGCCCCACGGAAAGCCGTGACCATGCCTTTAGTAAGCTCGGTCACCCACTCAAGAAAGTGTTGACTTGCCTTTCCTTAGGCAAGCCATGGTGGGGCATTTTCTTAAAAGAGATTTGAACCTCTTCCAACATTCAAGAATGATTCATTCTCCTTCCGGTAGAAGGTAAAGATCTCATTCGAGACAACTGGTCAGTCTTTGAAGGAGGAAAATATTGACTTAGAAATTCTTTTTCAAGTCCGGCCAGTAGTGATGGATTACGAAGGAGAGAGTGATACCACTCCCTAGCCTCTCCTTTCGAGAGAAAGGAAACAGCTTAAGCTTGATCGCATCCTCACTCACTCCTTGATACGGGTGGTACCTCATATCTCTAAGAACGCATGTAAGTGGGTATGCGGATTTTCGATTGGTAGCCATGAAAAATTGATGCATCTTTGCATCATCTGGATGAGTCCGGGCTTGAGTTCGAATGTGTGAGCCAGAATGGCGGGCAAGACTATAGCCGGGTTGATGATGGATCGCACCAGGCATGGCGTAGTCTCGCCAACGTCACGCCGATCCTCTGCCGCCATTATTACTATTTCTTCGATCTCTTTTATCAACTTTCGTTCAATTTCTTGGTCGGCCGAACTTCCTTCGTCCGAAGGATCGGTAAAACGGTTTCCGCCTATTGGGTCGGACTATGGTCCGCCGAGGTCAGTGAAAAGAGTAATGGCCCTTCGACTTCGAGTTTGCATAAACCAAACCCAACTCAATTGAACAAAACCTAAAAACTACGAAATTAAAAACCTAAACTAAGAAAAGGAAACCTAAAAACTTAAAATCTAACTAAAAGATTAAAAACCTAAATAAAAGACAAGAAAAGAGAAGAACAAGAGTAAGAAAGAAGGAGGAACAAACGGGCGTCCACAGATGTGATCGAGTGTTTGTCCAGAGTTTGGACTGAACGGGCGTTCAAAAACTGAACGCTCGTCCGGTCTTTTAGAATGTCCGTGGACGGGCGTCCAAAATTATGAACGCTCGTCTAAGGGTCGAAATTGATACAGAATTGAAATTTTTACAGTGGACGGGCGTCCAAAATCTTAAACGCTCGTCCAAATGTAAAAAGATAAAAAACAAAGCAGAAAAGAAGGGGGGTTAAGAAGAGAAAGAAGAAAGAACTAATCACCAAAACTCAAATCTTTAAAACCCTAAAAATCTAAACCCTAAAAAAAACAGAGGGGAAAGAGAGGCAGAAAAGATGATCAGAGAAGAGACAAGAAGAAAAACAAAAGAACTAAAACAGGAAAACTTAGTTACAAGCTATAAAAACTAACTACTAAAAGCCCTATTAAACTAATCTATAACCAACTAATAGCAAAATTAAAACGAGAACAAGAAACTAAAAATGATAACTATGAAAACAGTAAAACACATAAGCTAGGAAAAGGAAAATAAATTTGCCTAGTAGTTAACTAAAAACGTAAAGGAGATTAGATAAGATTTAAAACTAGAAAGATTATAAATTATGCAAAACACTTAGAAACTGAACTACAACCTAGCTAAAAAGGAGGAACAAAAATTATAACGAGAGAGAAAACAAACTCGATAAAGAAGAGAGGATGCACGGGCGCCCAAGAAGGTGGACGGGCGCCGCTGCTGAAGAATCGGACGAAGCGTCGGGATAACCGACGCTTCCCCACCTGAAGCGCATGAAAAAGAAACAGAGCACGAAAAACGTAAAAACAGAGACTAAACTTACAAGCAAAATCTATGCTAAACTATTGACTGGGATAGAAATTAATCAACAGGAGACAGAAGATGACTAAACACTAAATTACTAACGAAAAATAGAAAATTAAAAACAAAAACTAGGCAACCGTCCGGCTCCCCGGCAACGGCGCCAAAAACTTGTTCCGGATTTTATTAATACAAAGTGAACAAGTAATAAAACCGGTTAACCTCAAGTGCAAGGATCGTAGTACAGATGCTAATGCCGGGTCGATCTTACGGGGAACTAGACAGTTGTAAATCCTAGTTGTTGTTTTAACTAACTATGTCACGAACTACACTAAACAGTGAATTAATCTAAACAAAGATTGTAGAAAATAAACTAGACAGAGGAGATTATCCAAGGCTAGGAAAGATACGGGCAACGAACTTATTAACTAAACTAACTAACTGCAAAAAGTAAATTAACGAAGCGAAACAAGACTCAAGTTGCAAGGATTTAAAATCAAATGGTAAAAGGCAAACGAGGATTGATCCACCTATCAACATGTATTGATCTCCTATCTCGATTATATGTGGTATTTATCTAGGTTGTGATTCACCTTACCTAAACATGAACCCTAATTCCTTAGGTGATTCGTCTATTAACCTAGTATCTTCCAATGCTAGATTAACGCGTTTTAAGATCAAAGGTGTCAACTTTTACGTTTAAATCTAGTGATTAGACTTACTAACTTCCGTTATTATAAATCTAAGGACTATTCTTATCTATGGTGATCTAAAGGTTTATCATGACTTCCATCAAACATAAACACATATCATACATGCAAATCTTCCGATATAAACGCAATTAAACACGGATAAACATAAATAAGAAACAACCTTGAATAAATAACTCACAGTATAATCGAAATACGTAAATCAATCCAAGTTGATGGCTTCACAATTCTCGCTTGATTGAAGCTTTAGCTCTGGACATCCTCAAGAACTCCGTTTTGCGTAAAAAAGAACATAAAACCGCTTCTAAACTAATCTAATTTAAAGTTGCATAAAAGTGAAAGAAAAAGAAGTAAAAACGCAGCCTTAGCCGCCTTGGGGTTTAGGGTTTGTATGATGTCGAATTCTCTCTCATATGTGTGAAAATAGCCTCGTATTTATAGCCTCCAAAGTCGGTTTAGGTAAGTCGGTCTACGGTGGATGGCGTTCACTATAATGGACGAGCGTTCAAACTCTTGAACTCTCTGCAGACGTTCGTTCACTTCCGTTCATGCTCTCGTACTAAAATCGCTTTTATGGACGCCCGTCCACGAATTTCGGACGCTTCGTCCAATATGGACGGAGTATGACGCTCGTTCGATCACGACTTGAATGGGATTCTCATACTTATTATCTTTTTCTTCACTCCACATCATCATTATCTCTTTCTCAAATCAACTTAGCTCGATTTTTGATCTCTTTTGATCATCATTTGAACCACGAAATTTCACCTATAACACATGGAAAATATCGCAACTGTAATAAAGTCCAAATAATCATAATTTAACCATAAAACCACATAATTATATCAATATTGCGATTAAGTCTTTAAAAACATCGTTTGCTCAATATTTTAATACAAAGACCGATTATTTTGCAAATTACACAACATAGAGGGAAAAACATCGTAAAATATATCCTTATAATTTATAGATTTTCACCCTTAACAGTCTTAATCTTATACAAATCACATTCCCCATTGCTTTTGTTCTTGCTTGAATCGTCCTAGAGGTTATTCGGATCTGAAGGTGAAATCCAACTTCATCATACCTTAAAAAAAATGAGATCCGACTATCAGTCGGAACTATGCGCTGCACCATAAGAGATGATTTAAGGATGACCCCTGGTTACCTCTTGTAGGGACGAGTCCGGGAACAGTCTTAGCAAGAGTGACGTCAACAACTACGTAATTTGCTTATGAGGGGAATGAAAGTAATGTTCACATAGTTAAAGTAGTAGAATTCTCACCTTCATATAGGTGTGAGACATAAATGTCTTATCCACTCGGGTTAGCCCTTTTAGGCTATGCGAGTACGATGGTCTAAACAATTAACTGTGTTCTTTATAGTTCAATTAGCGCTACCAAACACAAGTTTTGGGGTTACAAAAATCACCGAGTGAGAAAAAAGATAAATTTGAGAGGCAAAAGTAACCAAAAATATTGTGTATTAAGATCTTTTGTAGAGTGAAAAGATATACGCAAAAGAAAAAGCACAATCACACAAGTCCAACTTGTCTTCCGAAAGTCTAAATGACTCTATTTTTTCGACATTATAAAGCGATAACCCAAAAAAAAATATACTTTCGATGGTTTTTCACCAATCCCTAATAACGATATATATATATATATATATATATATATATATATATATATATGTAATAATATCATAGGGGCCAATGGAAAATCATCGAGAAAAACGGAAATTATGGTCATCTAGGGTCTTCAAATTACATTATAAATGCATCCTTCTAAGTGTTTTTTCATTTAAACGGAAAAGTAGTGTATGTATGTATGTAGTATGTATTAAAAATGGTAGGGAAAAGGAAGTAGTGTAACAAGTGTAGTAAACACAATGCGTAAGGGGTGTTCACGGATACGGTTTATTCGAAAACCGAGCCGATTCGATGTCATTCGGTTCGGTTCGGTTCAATTCGGTTCGGTTAATGTCCGTGTTCGGTTTTGGTTAATAATATAGAGAAACCAATAATTTCGGTTCGGTTACGGTTCATGCTACAAATTATCCGTAACCGAATCAAAAACCGAACCGAATTAAAAACCGAACAATTAACCGAACCAAAAACTGACCGGATTAAAACCGAACAATTAACTGAACCAAAACCGCATCAAACAAAAACCCGTAACCGAACCGTTTATATCCAACATATATAATTAGCTTTTATTACCAAAAATTATATTTTTTTTATAAAAATTGATTATAACCGAACCGTTTGTAACCGAATGAAAAAACCGAAAAAATAAACGAACCGTTTATGACCAAATAGAATTGTTAAATTTAATTTCGGTTTTCGATTAACCGAACCGAACCATGTTCGGTTCCCTAAAGCAAACTGTTCTGTTTTGGTTTCGGATATTTACTAACCGAAATTTTCGGTTCGCTTTTGGTTACGACAATTGACCGTACCAAACTAAATCGTGAACACCCCTACGTAACACGTCCCATGAGTGGAGAGAAATGAGCAATTAGTTTAATAAAAAAGTATTTCGACCAATATATAAAATTTATCTTATAAAATGTTAATTACTAATTAAATAATCTTTTCAAAAGAAAGTTTATATTAATTGAACTTATGCAACACTTATGTCTACCGAATCCTTATTCGAAAAAGAAACGTTCAGCATTTGACAATCCTCAATGTCACGCAGGCCTCATGTCATATCAGAGTAAAGAAAGCGTGGAAAAGAATAAACAAGCAAGCGACTCGGAAAACTGACACATAAGATCTTCATTAACCAATTCAATAGATTACGAGTGTTGTCAAACTAAAATCATAAATCAATGCTAACTAACATTAATTACAACTCAACTTGTCTGAAAGGGAAACCGAAACATAAATAACTTCATAGCTCCATTCTTAAGCTGCTCTCCATGCTCATCCTCCAGCTCGTTATTAACATGCATTTCTTCTTATTCTAAATAAAAGGAGTGAGCATTGGCCATGTCCTTACTCAGTAAGGAGAAAGAAGATCAAAATAGAGATTCATATATGGTGGATGTCGGGAGACATGACATGAATCTACTTCATCTAGCTGACAAACAAGTTGAAAGCATAACTTGTAAGATAAGAAAACATACTTTAAGAGCATAACTTGATGTAAATGCTAAACTCAATCGGGTTGGACTGGATCCGACGGGCCGGACTATTTCTATTACGCTTTTGAGTTTATACATATAATAATCTCTTATTATACGTAATTGTTTCTTTAACGAACCAATTATGATATTATATATATAATAACGTCCTTAATGTCAAATTGTGATAGAAAAAACATAAAGTGATTATAGTTGACGAGACCTCGACTCTTTTTAAATGATTTGATACTTAAACTAATCGTATGTACTATTAAATATGACATTAATAGTACGATTAGACTAACATGTATTAGATGTCCTCTATCTTGTGAAGATAGTGATAGATCTCATCTATCAAAGTGTAGAGACACTTGAACTGTACGTGAACATGTATTAGAGAATGTGTACGTTAGGGTGACTCGCTTACTTTATTAAGTGTCCAACTATGTGGCGTTTGTGTAATAATCCTCAGACTGGAGTCTTCATAACATCACAATGTGGATTGTCATGTATTAACACTATTGAGATTTTGCCTATTCACATGTCTATCATTCGATATAATAATAATAATAATTATTATTATTAGAGAGACATCCTTCTTGATTGTAATAGCTCATGATTGTTTTTCTATTGATTTCACCGAGAGAGAAAAAAATGAAGATTTTGTATGTGTGGGGAGAACTGAATAGTACTCCCTCTGTTCCGAAATATCTGAGGCGGTTGCCAAAGGCACACAGATTAAGGAAGCAATTTATTGCATTGACTTTCATGTGATATAGACTAAAATACCCTTAACTAACCTTTTGAAAAAAAAAGAGGCGCTGATATTTGTTTTTGGGATGAGAAGTAAGGACACTCCCAGCAGAAGCCCTATATGGTGCTCTATCCTTAAATGAAGATAAAAAATAGAGTTTACCCCAAAATAGCTTCCACAGCAGAGTCTCTATCCCTATTTATTTTTAGGGATATGAACAGTGCATCCCTACTTGTGGGGATTCACTATTCACGCCCTAAACATATTTAATTATTTAAAATTATAGGGATCGGGATAGGGATGCTGCTGGAGTGAAATAATAAATATATTATGTATATAAATAGGGTTGTGAGGTAGAATATGTATTATTTATTATTATTTGAAATGTTATAGGGATGGATATGGATGCTGTTGTGAAGGTTTTTGAATTGAGATGTTGTAAAATATGGATACGTATTATTTTATATTATTTTAGGGATAAAATTTGAGGCCTCTGCTGGGAGTGCCCTAAGAATTTATAATGAGTAGTGTAACCTTTGGAATTCTGATGGTGCCGGTGGAAAACCTTTGGGTAGAGTGCATTTAATGAACAGGGAGAAAAAATTAAAAGAGAAGGGTAAAATAGGGATAATAAATTAAATATTCCATTGAAATGTGTATTGCCTCAGTTATTTCAGAACGGATCTTTTTGGCAACTGCCTCAGTATTTCGGAACGGAGGGAGTAATAGGATTTTGTGTATAATATATAGAGGGAGGGAGATAGAAAAATTATTATCGAAGGTTGCGATAGTGCCGCGTATATCAGATCTCGTAAATTGTGTCAAATTACAAGATTGACCTCAAAATCAAATCCTTGAAATTTCTCTTCATTTTGCTATTTTGCACCGAGGACCGGCCCAGAGCTATTAAACCAACATAAGTGTTTGTGAATATGTTTATATTCGACTCGTTAGTTTTTATCTTCGTTAATTCGTTTTTTAAATAAATGAATATTAGTTTACGTTCGATTGTCCTTATGAATCTGCTTAAATAGATAAATCAATATACTATAACATAATACTAACACATGAGATGTAAGTTATATATTGTAAAGCCCCGTTCCCGAACACCGAGTCCTTATCCGGAAAAAGAATGTTCGGCACGTATAAAATAAAATAAATTTCACTTTATACGTAAGTCTCTACTACGTCGTATCGAGTTTAGCAAAACGGAAGCAACAGACTCGGGTGATTTTTTTCAAATAACCAAGAATAGAAACTCAATATCGAAAGGTAGAAATGTAACATTTATTACATCGAAAAGGAAACCAAACGAAAACCAAAACGTACGATAACTTCCAAAAAGTACTAAATAGAAAATTACAAAATTCCGTACAAGTTCGAGTCTAAAATAATAAATAAAAACATGAGTAAATAAACGCTTCAACTCCGGCGTCCTCAAACATCGTCATCAAAGTCCTCCTCGAACTCCAAATTTACCTGTTCGTCTTCTCTCCCCCAAACACATAAGTAAACATGCATTTGAGGTAAGTACATTGTACATAGTAAGAAGTAGAAGTTACAATTTAATTAGGCTCTTTAATAGTTTTTATTTTAATAATTATCTTTATGAGACCGACTCGATCTAATGTTCATTCCATGCCCATCGACACTTCATGACTATACGTTTCTAGCTTAGCTTATCTTGGTTTAGTCATCACTCAAGGACATTACGCATGGCGTTCATCAGCCTGAAGATATACTTGCTAACTAACGGTGATTAGCACCGATTAGCTCCAGGGTCTCCCCGGTATGCATATACGTTCGATGAATTTCCTCCACTACCCTTCAGACTTTTGAGCCAGTGGCGTTGTTCACCTTTTATGAACGTATCACATCGCCGATATGAAATAGTGTCTAACCGAGAATAAGTGACGTTTTATCTTTTACTACACTTATGTAATTATTATTGCGTATCTAGCCACCTAAGTGTTTTCAAGCAAAACTCACCTTATCAACTCTACTCCCTCACTTAGACAGCTAGACATCACATCCTAACAAGTACACAGACATTGATGAACTCTAGATCATCAAATCACATGCCCTTTCATGCTTTTCCGACGGTCCCGAACTTCAACTCCCTTTAAGAGTACGTCCGGTGCCGGAACCAAACGCATCAGAACTCAATCGGGGCTTGTTTATGTTCAATTAATGTCGTTAGATCAAAGGATTAACATTTAAAACTCATTACAAAGCTTAAAACCACATTTTTTTCCTCAAAACATGGTCCAATGCGCCAACACTGGGGTTCAGTGCGCTCGCATTGAGCCTCTGTATGTAAAATTCAAAATACGCTCGACCAGTGCGCCCAAGACTGGCTCCAGCTCCAGTCATACGCCAGACTGGGCTCCAGCAGTCGCGCCCGCACTGGTCCTGGTTCCCAAACTTATTCAACATCAATATACTCAGAAAATAGCAAAAAAACTTGACTTTTACAGGGCCAAAACATCCTATGATTCTTAAACAATTCGTAGCATGAATTCTAACCATCAAACCATCAATAAAATCGTAACTTAAACCCTGTAAACCGTAATTAACGTGTAGGAAGACCTTCTTACCTTTAGCAAGCTATTTCAAATCCAAAAACTCAGAAAACCTGCTGCAAACGATCTTTCCTCTCACTGAAAACCTATGTGATCAATTCCAAAAAGGTTACATTCGATCACACGCTTCGGTTAACACAAACTACGAAAGATATGAGTTTTGATCCCCAAAACTCATCCCAAAACAGCAGCTAGGTCGAATTACAAACCTTAACAAAGCTCTGATCTTTGAGTATTGAAATGAAGCTCTTTTCACGACGATTCCAACGCTCTACTCGGATATGAAAACGGATGAGAAACGACTCAAAATTCTGAAAAGTCTCTCAGCCCTTTCCTTTGCTCTTATGCAGCCCTCAAGAACGTAGGAGGAGAAAAATCTGATTTCTAATAGGTTATAAGAATTGTGGGATTTGTTTTCCTTAAATAGATAAATCCCAAAATAATAATTTCTTATTATTTTCCTTATTATTAAAACTATCAGATTTTCCCAAGTATACACATATATTTTCGGCCCTTATATATATATACAAAAAAATGCTTAACTCCACATAAGAAGTAAAGAATAATAATATTTCACAAAATGACACGTCTGCCTTTTCCCGAAAATCGGAATATTACATTCCTTTCCCCTTAAAAGGATTTTCGTCCTCGGAACTAGAAAATACCTGATAAGTTCATAAAATCTGGGCACTCGCTAATCATATCGTCTTCAACTTCCCAAGTTGCCTCCTCGGGTGAATGATTGCTCCATTGTACCAAAACCAAAAGGATCAACCGCCTCTTAATCATCTTTTCTTTTCGGTCTGATCGGTTTCTCATCATACGCAAGATTATCTTGAAGAACCTCCTGATCAACTGTAGTTTCACCATCACTCTTCGACAAACACTTCTTCAACATTGACACATGAAAAACATTATGGACTCTTGACATTGATTCCGGTAACTTAAGCTTATATGCCAACGCTCCAACTCTTTCCAAAATCTCAAATGGTCCAACATACCTTGGACTTAGCTTTCCCTTTTGTCCAAAACGTTTCACTCCCTTCATCGGTGAAGCTCGCAGATAAATTCTCTCACCGACTTCAAACTCGAGAGGCCTTCTTCTAACATCTGCCCAATTCTTCTGTCTGTCTTGTGCTGCCTTCAAATTCTTCTTAACCAACTGAACTCTTTCTTTAGCTTGTTCAACCAACTCCGGCCCGGTGACTTGTCTTTCCCCGACTTCATCCCAAAACAAAGGCTTTCTACATCTTCTTCCATACAAAGCTTCAAACGGTGGCATGCCTATACTTGCGTGGTAACTGTTGTTATAGGTAAACTCCGCTACAGGTAGGTAATCATCCTATGATCCGCCTATTTCCAAAACACAGGCTCTCAACATGTCTTCAAGTGTTTGGATGGTTCTTTCTGACTGCCCATCTGTCTGAGGATGAAAGGCCGTACTCATATCCAACCTCGTACCAAAAGCTTGCTGCAAACCTTTCCAAAACTGACTAATGAACCGACTATCTCGATCCAAGACTATAGAGATAGGTACTCCGTGTAACTCCACTATATTATCCAAGTATAGTGTGGTCATCTTCTTCAAGGGCTTATCAACCTTAAACGGTAAGAAATGAGTGGATTTGGTCAATCTATCCACAATCACCCAAATCGCATCATGTCCGCCTTTTGTCTTGGGTAAACCGATGATGAAATCCATCGTGATCTTATCCCATTTCCATTCAGGGTTATCCAATGGCTTAAGCATTCCTCCCGGGCTTCTATGCTCTGCTTTAACTTTCTGGCAAGTGTCACATTCTACTACAAACTTGGCTATTTCCACCTTCATCGAGGGCCACCAAAACTTTTCTTTCAAGTCTCTGTACATTTTAGCTCCTTGATGAACTGCAAAAGCAATCCTATGTGCCTCTTCCATAACTCTCTGTCTCAAATCACCGACATTAAGCACATACAACCGATCCTGGTACCAAAGATTTCCATTGTTATCTAACACGTAACCTACAATGGGCTTTTCTCTTGCAACTCGCTTCAAATAAACCAAAACTGGATCTTCATCTTGTTTTTCCCGAATATCATCCATCAACTTTGATCTTGCTAACAACGGTGGCACAAACTGTCGGTCTTCAATCTGATCAAAACTCCAATTTTTTAGCCCATCTAACTTTTCTGCAACTTTTTCTACACTTGAAACTGCAAACACCGGTTTTCTGCTCAAAGCATTTGCCATTACATTGGCTTTACCTGGATGGTACTGAATATCCAAGTCGTAATCCTTTACGAACTCTAACCATCATCTCCTTTGCCTCATGTTCTGATTTTCTTGAATGAAGAAATACTTCAACCTCTTGTGATCAGTGAAGATCCTAGACTTAACTCCATACAAGTAGTGCCTCCAGCTCTTTAGGGCAAACATTGCCGCTTCCAACTCTAAGTCATGTGTTGGGTAATGTTCTCATGCACTTTTAACTGTCTGGATGCATAAGCGATCGCTTTTCCTCCTTGCATCAACATACAACCTAAACCTTGTCCCGAAGCATCAGTATACACGTCATAATTATCAAAGATCTCTGGAACTGCCAAAACTGGGGCTTTAGTCAACTTCTCATTCAAAGTCTGGAAGGCGTCTTCTGTTGAAATAGTGTCCTAAACCCAATCGGGTTGGACCGGATCAGACCGGGTCGGATCATTTCTACTATTTCTTTATATTTATGCATATATATTAAATGGCTTTTCTGTTGTTACATACATGTTCTTTTAAAGAACCAATTATGAATTGTTATATGATAACGTCCTTAGTATTAAACTGTGATAGAGAAACCATGATAGGCGATTATGGTTGATGAAATCTCTAATCACTTTAATAAGTGTTGGTCCTTGGAAAGGCTAACACAAGTTTAGAGGGGGTGAATAAACTTGTCCCTAAAAGCGATTTAAAACAAATTAAGGTTCGATTTAAAAACTTGTGTGAGTTAAGTCGACAAAGCGAGATTAAGTCAAACTGACTTAGGTGGCCCAGAGTCAACCGGCAGCGGATATGATTTTAGCCTTTTATTGATCTTGTTATTCTATTATGAAAATTGAGTGTTGTGAATCAATTACTGAATGTCGATTGTATTGTGAGATGTATAACAATCAAGTATCACAATCTTTGTAAGTAAATGCTTTGAATAAATAAATAAATGCGTAAAGTAAATAAGGTGGATATTATAAAGGTTCCGGTGGTGTAATCTCGTATGTCCTCTCTTCCTCGTGTGGTGCGGAGGAAAATTCCACTAGAACTTCTTGAGGTGAACTGTTACAAAAAGTCCTAAACAATAGTCCTTGGCTAATACCTAGCTTCACTATCTAAACAGTTGTAGAACATGTAGAAAATTGCTGCTCTTCAAATGCTTGAACCACTGGTCCTTGGAGGGTAGGATTGCCTCTTCACCACTACCACCACAACAAACACAGTCTACCCGATTTGCTTGTCACAATCATCCTTGGCGAAACCTTCCCGGTTTGCTTCACGATCTAAAACCTTTGATGTAGAATCAAGGTTGGGCTGAGAATCAATAAGTTGATTCTTGTTTGTGGTTCTTCAGAGTGTTGAATTCTTGATAAATTCTTTGTAGCTTGAACACTTGAAGAAATACTAGATATGATCTTGTTATAGTTCAGAGATGATAGCAATTCGAGATAGAATAGACTGATGCACAAAATTGCTTGTTGATTCTTGTATATGCTATGTTCTATATATTTTGTTGTTTGTGCAAAGTCTTCTATTTATAGTGTGAAGTCCAACGTTCATCTGGCTTCAATTTGAATTGTATCAATGTCTATCTTGCAATGACTATATTTTCTGACCGTTCCTGCTGTGTCAGTAACTCATCCAATGAAATTGCTTTCTTTACAACGTTCGATTGTACTTTCGGTTTGTTGGATGGTGACTTATAAAATCGAGTTACTTTATCGCTTTTGTATCGAGTTTTTCTTTTGTCAGTTTCCTAACTGACTTGGAGCATTAACTGAGATTTTACTCTTCTTCAAATATCAGCACTCCAGTTTTCATCTGATTATAATTGACTTAATCAGAGTACACCATGATACATTTATCATCTAAGAATTCATTGTCCTTATGATTCTTAGGTCTTTATACAAGATCCATAAAGTCGATTCAGTCACCACAATCTTGCTCAAGTCCAACTTTACGATCTCGACTTGTAATCTTCATAATCGAGTTTGAACCCTCGATTCTTCATTCTTCAATAATCGAGTTTGAACCTCGCTTATTCGATCTTTAGATAAGCCAACCGAGTCAGAAACTCTCAAATAACTTACCTTCGTCGATTTCATGTAGGTGTATTACTCGAGTCGGTTTGCTTGTCTTGATGACTTCCAGTTTTCTATATGATTTCCAGTTTTTGGTTTTACGACACACTAACAATTACGTTGCTTGTCCGATGTAACCTATACAAATATCGACTCAGTAAAACTTATACATTGAGTTCTAGACATCTTTTAGCTTTCGAAGATAACAATTTGGCTTGAAAGACTTCATCAATGGGGTTAAGATAGTGTTTTAACCAATAAGATGAATTATTATCAAAACATAAATTTTATTTCCAACAATTTCCCCCTTTTTGATGATGCCAAAACTCTCCCTAAAAGAAAATCTTAAAGATCAAAACAATGAAAAACAATGTAAAACTGGAAAACTGGTTTTCATTAGAATGAGAAAAAACTGGATACATACATTTTGTTCAAGTATCTATGATTAAAGACTAAGCTTCTTCTTAGCATTTTGCATGTCTGAGTCATATCTTTTTGCTTTGTCATACAAGCGAAAATCTTCTTCAAGCTTGGAGTCTTCCTTTGAAAAGGTCTTGTTGTAGTCAACTTGACTACTTTCTTTCCATCTTCTCCATTGAATTAGCTTAGGTAAGCTTGAGTCTTCCGAGTAGTAATTTTCAAATTCAACTAGATCGGCTTTCATTTGTTCAATCTTGTCTTTAATCTTCAGTTTATCTTCAATCCTTTGATTCTTCTTATGTTGTGCAATTTTTTGCTTTGAGTAAATATCAGACAGAAAGTAGTTCAAAGATTCCTCAAATGTTCTGTCCTTGTACTTGGCTTTAATAGGATTGTAATCTTTGATAAACTGTGTCCACAGATCCTTTGTAAGAGTAACTCTTCTGTCTCCAGGTTGATTGTATTTTGCAATAAGTTGATCATCAGTTAACTCTTTCTTCAAAAATTTAGGATCTGATTTGTATCTTTGTAGTTCTTCTTCAAGTCGCTTCATTTCTCCAAGTAATTTCAGCTTTTCTTCTTCAGCTTCCCCCTTTTTGGCATCATATAAATGATCTACCAGGGCATGGGTTGCTTTTGATCTTCTCGAAATTTGTCGCTTGAAGCAAGTACTACTTCCTTAGTGAGTTTCTAACCCGTAGATATCTTGATTAATATGCCAGTGAGCCTGAGCATGAGTTTCTCTATCTACTGCGGTTGAATCTTCGAGTTGTTGTTTGAGTAACACAATCTCTGAAGCAGAACTTGAACTTGATTTGTGAATCATCTCTAGTATTGCATGAACTGAAACATCAGTTCTAGTTCTATAATCAAGATATCCAGAGATGTTTGATAAAAGGCCATTCTGTGTATCTCTTTGACTGAGTACTATCTTCAAGTTTTCATGAACTTTGGCCAATTCATCCTTAGATAGAAAATCAGAGGGATCATATGTAGCTTCTATTTGATCCTTATCCTGAGTATTATCAGTAATAACCATCAGTTGTCTGATCTCATTAACTGCTTGCTGATTTTCAGTTGTCTGATTTTCAACTGGTTGTTGTTTGTCAGTTGTCTGATTTCCAACTGGTTGCTGTTTGTCAGTTGTCTGATTTCCAATTGGCAATCCTTCTTGCTGTTGTACAGTTTGCGTTGCTTGAGGTTGAGATTGAGTGACTGTTTGCAAAACTGTAGTATCATCAGCTTCTTTTCTTGACTTATCATGATCATCATCATCCTTTTTCTTTGAACTGTCTTTAGATGATGTGCCTGATTCTCTTCTTTTTGCTAATTCGGTAAATCTTTTGAAGCAGTTGTCAAGAAATTCCGTAATAGGAAATAGAGAGTAAAGATCTCTAACTTCCAATTTCTCTAAGAGTAATTTTCTTCATCAGAATCGACATCTCGAGAATCTTCTGGTTGAAGTTTCATTTTCATCAGCTTAATGATTTTGTCGACTTCAAGATCAGTGTTGATTCTTTGAACCGAGTCTTTGTTGTATCTGAGAAGTAAGGTCAGTAGTGACATTCTCTTGAGTAACTCCAGCTGTCAATTGATGTTGTTCTTCCCCCTCAGTTGGTGCTTTCTCACTTGAGATTTCAGGGTACAAACATCTTACAACTGATCTTCCTTATGTGGATTCAGCTTTTCGCTTAGTCCCTTTGTGTTCAGCTTCCTGCTGAGACACAGTTGTCTGACTTGCTTCAGGTTGGGAAGTTGTTTCTGCGATTTCCTTTGATGTTGCAGTTTGCCTTGCTTGCTTCCTTCCTTAATTCTTTTTCTAAATAGAATGAATGATTCCACTAAGAGTCTTCTTCATCGAATCGCCATCTCATTATTTGTCCTTCAGCTTGAGCTCTTTTCACACTTTCTAATTCAGCTAAGTGTTGCTTCTTGAACTGATTGACTATATAACTTGCCCAATTAAATTCTATGTTATCCCAGATTATGTTCATCAGCAAAATATTTTCTTCCGAAAGTATATTAATCCCTTTGGATTTTCCAATGACGTGTTTGCTGAGCCATCTGCTGAGATGTCCAAATTCCGGCTTGATTTTGTCGACATGAACACCAGGTTCGATTGGTTCTGTAGACGAAGTAATCATTGCGAGAAAAGCTTCTTTCTTCAATGGTAGAGTTGCTAACTCTGTTGAAGTTGTTGTTGTATTTGCGAACCCAAAGAGTGACCTCATGATTCATTCATTGAAAACAATGCGATCTCCACGAACTGTAGTTATCAAGGAGTCTCTGACTAATCGCATATTTTGCCAAAATTGCAAAATGCCTTCCACATCTCGTTTTTCTTTGAAGCGAACTTCGAGGATGTTGTTCACTCCTGGTTGTTTTTCGATTTTATCTCGTATACAGCTGGCTAACAAGGTGTTTTGACACATAGTTTCATACATTTCAAGTGTTAGTTCATCCAGCTCTGTGATCAATCGTTTGTCTTTCGAATCATCTGAAGTGGCCATTTTTAAGTGTGAACACAAAAATTCGATTTTTGAAAGAGAGGGTTGCAAAGAGTTTATTTTGCTTTCTGATAATAATTTGAATTTAGATAGAGAATAGTGTGAACGGAGGTTGAATAAATAGGTAGGATATTCTGGCGGTTGAGTGGTACAACTTTTCAAATTCCATGATGGTTTTGATAACCGATACATGTACTGTTCTGACAATCGTGGGGTGTACACACAAAATTCTGACAAAAAGAACTGTGGTAATTTAATGCGATATAACCGATGTTGATTCTATCTTATCAACCTTTGACTAAATTTGACTGGAATGAAAACTGATGCTGAGGTCAGTTCTAGAGATAATTCAGTTCCATCAAATTATTCAGTTTTATCAAATTCTTCAGTTTGTCAGTTTGAGATTGTTGATGTCAATGACTAATCTATTAAGTGAGCACACCCAACATAACAAAGATTAATCCCCTTGACGAATCTCTGGCTTAACTGACTTAACTGACTTTGATTATTCCCAACTCAGTTCTTAATTTTGCAAATCTTTCTTTGTCCAATGGTTTAATAAAGATATCATGGCCGATCTTGATGGTACATAAAAACGATTATATCCTTCTTCTCTGCATGATCTCTTATGAAGTGATGACGGACATCAGTGTGCTTTGTCCTTGAGTGTAAAACTGGATTATCAGTAATTGCAATTGCACTTGTGTTATCACACATTATGGGAATTGTTCCTTCTTCTATCCCATAGTCTCTTAATTGCTGTCTGATCCATAAAACTTGAGCACAACAACTTCCAGCTGCTATATATTTAGCTTCAGCTGTTGAAGTTGAGATTGAGTTTTGCTTCATGCTAAACCATGACACAAGTCTATTTCCCAATAACTGACATGTGCCTGATGTGCTTTTTCTGTCCACTTTGCATCCAGCATAGTCTGAATCTGAATAAGAAATCAGCTTGAATTCTCCTTCTTTTGAATACCAAATTGCAACTCCATCCGTGTCTTTCAAATATTTCAAGGTTCTTTTCACCACTATGAGATGACTTTCCTTTGGTCTTGACTGAAATCTTGCACATACACCGACAATAAAAGATATGTCTGGCCTACTTGCTGTAATATAGAGTAAACTTCCAATCATCCTTCTGTAGAGTGTTTGATCAACATCTTTAGCTTCTTTGTATTCATCTAATCTGATGTTGGTCCCCATTGGTGTAGAAATTCCAGTAGATTTTTCCATACCAAACTTTTTGATAAGTTCTCTTGTATATTTGGTTTGGTGAATAAAAATTCCATCAACTAATTGTTTGACTTGCAATCCTAGGAAATAATTTAATTCTCCCATCATACTCATCTGAAATTTGCTTTTCATTAAACTTGCGAATTTCTCACAAAACTGTTCATTTTCTGATCCAAAAATGATACCATCAACATAAATTTGAACAAGTAGAGTGTCTTCTCCATTCTTCATCCTGAATAAGGTTTTGTCGATTGTTCCTTTGATGAATCCATTATCCACTAGAAACTGAGATAGAGTTTCGTACCAAGCTCTTGGTGCTTGTTTAAGTCCATAAAGAGCTTTCCTTAGTCTGAAAACTTTATCTCGCTTGGTCTTTGATTTCAAATCCGGGTGGTTGTTGAACATACACTTCTTCTTCAAGAATTTCATTTAAAAACACTTTTAACATCCATCGATAAACTTTGAATTTCTTGTGAGTCGTATAAGCAAGAAATAGTCTGATTGCTTGTAGTCTTGCAACTGGTGCATAAGTTCATCAAAGTCTATGCCTTCTGCTTGAGAGTATCCTTTGGCTACAAGTCTGGCTTTGTTTCTGATGACATTCCCGTCTTCATCAAGTTTATTTCTGAAAACCCATTTGGTTCCAATGATATTGACATGAACTGGTTTATCTACCAATTCCCATACTTGATTCCTCTCAAATTCATTGAGTTCTTCTTGCATAGCTAATATCCAATCTGGATCTTTCAAAGCTTCTTTAATTTCTTTAGGTTCTGATTGAGATAGAAAGCATGCAATCATTGCATCTAGTATATGTCTTGTTCGAACTCCAGCTTGAGTATCACCAATAACTTGTTCTTCAGGGTGATCTCTCATCCATTGATGTGTGTGAGTTTGTATCAACAGATTTGCATTTTGTTCAACTGATTCTTCAAAAACTGGTTCTTGAACTTGTTCAACTGAATCTGAATGAAGTTGTTCAAATTGTTGAGCAATTGGAAATTGAGGCTGATCTTGATCTGAACATTCTGAAATTTATAGTCTTCCAATGTCAATCAAACAGTTTTGGTGTGATTGTAATAGCGACCGCCCGAACCGGTTCTGGTCGGTCTTGATTGTTTCACCAGGAAGTTTGGTTCATCAAATACTACATGTATTGATTCTTCATGCTTGAGTGTCCTTTTATTTAGTACTCTAAATGCTTTGCTGACACTTGAATATCCTAGGAAAATTCCTTCATCAGCTTTGGGTTGAAAAACGTGAAGTTGATCTTTTCCATTATTGCGTATGAAACATTTGCTTCCAAAAGCATGAAAGTATGAAACATTTGGTTTTCTTCCATTCCAAATTTCATAAGGAGTCTTCTCATGTCTCTTGTTCATGAGAGCTCTGTTCTGAGTGTAACAATCTGTGTTAACCGCTTCTGCCCAATATCTTTCAGGTAGTTTAGCTTCACAAATCATAGTCCTCCCAAATTTTCTTTGAGTGTTCTGCTTTCTTCTTTCACTACACCATTTTGTTGTGGTGTTCCTGTGGCAGCAAGTTGGTGTAAGACACCATTTTCTTCACAATATTCAATGATCACACTGTTGAGGAATTCAGTTCCTTTATCCGATCTTATCTTCACAACTGAAACTCATTTCTGATTCTGAAGTCTCTTGAGAAGTTCTGTGAGCTTTTGCTTGGTTTCACTTTTCTTGGTTAGAAAGATTATCCAAGTATATCTTGAAAAATCATCTACTACCACCAACGTATACTTCTTTCCACTGATACTAATTGGTGTAATAGGTCCAAATAAATCCATGTGTAGCAATTCTAGATGTCTGGTTGTTGAATGCTGAGACTTGGTCTTGAAACTTGCTTTTGTTTGCTTTCCTTGTTGACATGCATCACATAAGCTGTCCTTCTTATATGATATCTCTGGTAATCCAATGACTTGCTGCTTCTTAACAAGTGTGTTGATGTCATCAAAATTGAGATGACTCGATTTCTTGTGCCATAGCCAATCGATTTACGATTTGGTATGCACGAGCAAACAAGTTTCAAAGAACGGCGATTGTCCAATCTACCACATACATGTTTTCCTTTCTTCTTCCGGCTAGGACAACTTGATAAGCTGATTCGCTAATGACAACACAAAATTCTTTATCAAAAGTAACTTTGTATCCCATATCACAGAATTGACTTGTGCTGAGTAGATTGTAGTGTAGTCCTTCTACATAAGATACATTCTTGATTGTAAGTCCATTTCTGATTAAGGTGCCATAACCTCTGGTGTAACTAGGTTTATCTTTACTTCCAAAATTGACTTTTGGTCCATCCTTTGCAATAAAATTATCGAGAGGCAGTCTTTGCTCTTTGTCATGCGTCTAGAGCAACCACTTTGTCAAAAGTACCATATATCTGTAATGAAAATTAGAAGTTTTTAGGTACCCAACTCGATTTGGGTCCATGAAGTCGATTGTCGGTACAACTCTGGGAATATATCCTTTTGGGATTCTTCGGATATTGTTGCACTTGTTTTCATATATGTAAGCCACACTCCCATAGTATCTATGTTTGGGTATGTCTTATTTATATGATTTCTCGAATCTTCATCGAAATTTGTTTCCATGTTGATTTACATTATTAAAGCTAGAATGATAACCATCATTCCTTCATCTTGAGTTTGGATTGACCTTTGTCACGTGACTTATCTTTGAGAAATTATATTAGTCCTCTGCTTGAGTTTTGGTGAAACTTGTGATAAGTTTTGATCCGGAATGATTGTTATTATCGACTTTATTAACAAATTCAGTAAAATTCCAATCATCATCAGTGGGATATAACCTTCCTTTCCCCCTAAATGTGTAAATCTTTGAATGATTGACATTCTTGGATTTATTTTGATTGTAATTTTTCTGGTTCCTGACTTCATTGGTTTTTGTGGATCTGTTAGTTGATTTGCCGTTTCGGTTTCCATTGAATACAGCTGATCTACCATTCGATTTACCTTTGTTGGTAAATGCAGTTGTCTTCTTAGAAAACTGATTTATTCTGTGTGATACTGGCTTTACTGGTTCAGCAATTTTCTCAGTTTGTGGAAGTTGCCCAGTTACAAACTTAATACCAGTTTTGGTACTCAGTCCAGCGGCTTTGCTAGTTCCATTCTTTGAAGATTGCTGTGTATCAAATCCTAAACCAGTTTTGTCTCCATATGGTTTTCCTGATTTGAATCCAGTAATTGAACTTGATTAAGAAAACGATTCAGTGATGCTGCTGATGCAGTAGGCTGATGCTGAATCTTTTCTTTATCAATTTTAGTCAGTTTCAACATTTTTAGTTCAGACTTCAATCTTTCAACTTCAAGAATTAGACTTTCTTTCTCAGCTTTGATTGATTCATAACCAGCTTGTATGGTTACTAGCTGATTCATCAATTCGTCAAGAGTTTCTTCTAATTCTAGATTTTTTGGATTGGAGTTAGCAGTCAAAGAACATGCATTTATCATGGAAATCTGAGCTGAAGAGTATTTAGAGTTTGATTCACATACCTCATTTGGATCTTCCATGTTTGCCATTAAAGCTGTGTCATCTGATAATCTTTCAAGATGCAAACTTTCATGTCGATTCATCTCCAAAGAAGGAGTGCTCTTCTTCCAACTCTTCTTGGTGGTGTCTTCTTGATCAGTTCTGGACATTCAGCTTTATAATATCCTGGTTTCTTGCAGTTGAAACAGAGGTATTCGTCGTCCTTTCTTTTCTCAGGAGTCCTTTTGATGAACTTTTGAGTGACTGGGTGTCCACTTTTCATTCTTCGAATTCTGCTCATCATTAGAGCCATTTGTTCTTCCATTTCATCCAATTCATGAAGATTGTTAGATGAGTTTTCTTGAGTCTCATTTGATGTTTCTTTGTAAGTCTTTGAGGTCTTTGGTTCTTCCAGAGCTTTGATTATTGCAAATTGTGGTTGTGAAATCTTCACCGAATTCATAAGCTTTCGGATCTCGAAAAGATTTTGAATGAATCTTCCACATCAAGTCTCCTGGATTCTTCCATAGCAGGACCTTCATCTTCCAAAGACATTGGTAATGCCTTCAAGATTCTAGTGTTGATGACTTTCTTTGAATATTCAATCTTGAGTAGATCTAGTTCATCCATAATAGCACTGAATCTTGTCTCCATTTGGTCAATGGTTTCTCCAGATTTCATCTTGAAATTCTAAAACTTTTGTTTTGCAACGGAAATTTTATTTTCCTTGATTGAATCTGTTCCTTCACAAACTAAATGAAGTTTGTCCCACATTTCTTTGGCAGTTGTGCATTCTTTACCTTCAAGTACATGTTGCTGTCAAGAGTTCTGAGGATAAAGTCCATGGCAACATTGTTGAGTTTGTTTCGCTTGCGATCATCACTAGTCCATTCGGATTTGGGCTTTGGAACACGAATTTGTCTTTCACCTTCAGTTTGCATGTAGGTAATCTGGATTGGTCCATCAGTGAGTACATCCATCATTTCATCATGAGTAGCTGCTAGAAATGCCTGCATACGACGTTTATATTCGTCAAATCTGTCCATGTTGCACATAAGCATTTGTCTTGCATATTGATTGTTATCCATTGTGAGTGAGTGAAGACTGACAGTAGATTAACTTGAAAACTGAGCATTCAAATAAGAACAACTAGAGGAGATAAAAAGCAAATGATATCTTGTTAAAGAAACACCGCTCCGATACCAATTGTTGGTCCCTTGGAAAGGCTAACACAAGTTTAGAGGGGGGGAGGGGGGGAGGGTGAATAAACTTGTCCCTAAAACTGGATTTAAAACAAATTAAGGTTCAGTTAAAAACTTGTGTGGAGTTAAGCTGACAAAGCTGAGATTAAGTCAAACTGACTTAGGCTGAAATTGAGTCAACCGGCAGCGGATATGATTTTAGCCTTTTTATTGATCTTGTTATTCTATTATGAAAACTGAGTGTTGTGAACTGAATTCTGGTGAATGTCAGTTGTGACTGTGAGATGTATAACAATCAAGTATCACAATGCTGTAAGTAAATGCTGAATAAATAAATAAATTCGTAAAGTAAATAAGGTGGATATTATAGAGGTTCCAGGTGGTGTAATCTTGTACGTCCTCTCTTCCCCTGTGGTGCGGAGGAAAATTCCACTCGAACTTCTTGAGGTGAAATGTTACAAAAAGTCCTAAACAATAGTCCTTGGCTAATCCCTAGCTTCACTATCTAAATAGTTGTAGAACAGGTAGAATTGCTGCTCTTCAAATGCTTGAACCACTGGTCCTTGGAGGGTAGGATTGCCTCTTCACCAGCTACCACCACAAACACAGTCTACCCGACTGCTTGTCACAACTGTCCTTGGCGAAACCTTCCCGGTTTGCTTCACAGTCTAAAACCTTTGATGTAGAATCAAGGTTGGGCTGAGAATCAATAAGTTGATTCTTGTTTGTGGTTCTTCAGAGTGTTGAATTCTTGATAAATTCTTTGTAGCTTGAACACTTGAAGAAATACTAGATATGATCTTGTTATATTTCAGAGATGATAGCAATTCGAGATAGAATAGACTGATGCACAAAATTGCTTGTTGATTCTTGTATATGCTCTGTTCTATATATTTTGTTGTTTGTGCAAAGTCTTCTATTTATAGTGTGAAGTCCAACGTTCATCTGGCTTCAATTTGAATTGTATCAACGTCTATCTTGCAACGGCTATATTTTCTGACCGTTCCTGCTGTGTCAGTAACTCATCCAATGAAATTGCTTTCTTTACAACGTTCGATTGTACTTTCATTTTGTTGGATGGCTGACTTATAAAACTGAGTTACTTTATCAGTTTTGTACTGAGTTTTTCTTTTGTCAGTTTCCTAACTGACTTGGAGCATTAACTGAGATTTTACTCTTCTTCAAATATCGAGACTCGGCTTTTCATCGATTATAATTGACTTAATCGAGTACACCATGATACATTTATCATCTAAGAATTCATTGTCCTTATGATTCTTAGGTCTTCATACAAGATCCATAAAGTCAGTTCAGGTCACCACAATCTTGCTTGAAGTCCAACTTTACGATCTCGACTTGTAATCTTCATAATCGTGTTTGAACCCTCGATTCTTCATTCTTCAATAATCGAGTTTGAACCCTCGATTCTTGATCTTTTAGATAAGCCAACCGAGTCTCAACTCTCGTGAACTTACCTTCTTCGCCATGTAGGTGTATTACGAGTCGGTTTGCTTGTCTTGATGACTTCGATTTTTTCTAAATGATTTCCGCCGCTTACGACACACTAACAATTACAGTGCTTGTCTGATGTAACCTATACAAATATCAGACTCTAGTAAAACTTATACATTGAGTTCTAGACATCTTTTAGCTTTCCACTATAACAGCTGGCTTTAGCACTTCATCAATGGGGTTAAGATAGTGTTTTAACAAATAAGATGAATTATCATCAAAACATAAATTTTATTTCCAACAATAAGTTTGATACTTAAATGTCTCTAGGCTGATGTACTATTAAACAGGGCATTGATAGTATGAACAGGCTAGCACGTATTAGATGTCTTCTGTCTTTAGGGCAGGGATAGATCTCGTCCATCGAAGTGTAGAGACACTTGGACTGTACGTGGACGTGTATTTGAGAATGCGTACGTTAGAATGACCCACTTACACGGATAAGTGTCACATTATGTGACGGTTTTGTAATTATCCTTAGGACCGGAGTCTACATGGCATCACGGTGTGGATTGTCATGCTTTGACACTATTGAGGTTTCCCCTAGCCACGAGGTGATCATGCGGTAGTGATTGGGTGTGATACTGAAGCATGCGGAGTATACATGTTTGGTTGTCCGGGAATCGCGTATCCTATGATTAGGATCGAATATCCGAAATGGCCTTCTTATAAGGAATGTCTTACTCTTGTGAATCTTTGCAAAGTGGGAGTAAACGAGTTACTTCGAGAGAGAATGATATCCAGATTATAAGATACGGTCGTTAATGTTTGACACTCGACGTACGACCGTATGGATATTATTACAGTGATAGGATTGTAAGTTACACGGTAATCGCTTCACATGAAAGGTAGTAGTCATTGCATTTGACTCTTCCGATGATTGGGGTCACGGTGTGTTGCTAGACGCTATCCCGTGATCGTTAGGCATGAAGGGCATTTTCGTAATTTGCACTTTGTGTCTACGGCCAACATATTCGGAAGCCTATCGGGTCACACACATAAGAACATCTAGCCGGATTAAAATGTGGTTATAGATGATAATCAAATAAAGAAATTTTTATCTCACGACTATAAAGGTTATAGTGGTAAATTAATAGTGGTATTTATTTATTATGAATAAATATAATACAAGATATTAATTATGTTGATTAATTAAATACACTTATATTGATAAGTGGCGCCACATATGTGTATAAGTGATACACTTGGATTGTGCAATTTAATTAATAGTGTTACTAAATATTAATATTAGATATATATCGATATATAAATAATACTTGTGCCTGCGTGTGTTTGCACTAATGCAAATTGGTGATTCATGCGCACCATAGTATATATATATAGATTTATATATGTAATATATATATGTGATATATACACATGTGTAAATTGATTTTTGGTAATAAGATAAATATAGTCAATATAAGATATTGACAATATCTTGGAAATATTCAATATAAGATATTGACAATATCCTAGATTTATTTAATATAAGATATTATAATAAATGAGATAAATCAATCAATTATATTTTTCTTATTTTATTGGGAAAAAGTTTTTCTTCCTTTCTACTCTATCTGGGGCGCCACATCCAATATAAATAGGAGGTGGGTGTCTGCTCTTTTGAAAATCACAATTCCAAGAACTAATAGTTCTTGTGTTAAATAGAGAGCATTCTATAGAGAGTTGAAGAGAGGGGAAAAGGGCCGGTCTAGCAACCGGAGTTTTCCAATAGCAATCCATGATGGGATTCCGGCGGCCAGTTCGTGTGGACTAGCGGTAGAGGCCGAACACTTGGGCGGCTCTATGCATAACTACTCTCCTTAGACGGTCAAAGCGTCGATCTTTTAGATCAACCAAGGTAACCACCGTCTACTAGCTTATTTGTTTATTGCTTAAACGAATTCGATCCCGGTTAAAAGGAAATAAAATTTTAAATTCCTCTGCGTTCCCGCGTAGATTTCCTAACAGTGCTATCAGAGCGAGCTTCGAGCTTAAGCAATAAGCATGTTATTTTGCGTAGTTAATTTTATCGTTTAAATCACGTAATTAAAAGAAGAAAGATTTTTGATTCGCAAAAGTGATACATGAAAAAAAAAACGAGATCGGGTGGTGCTCGGCCGATCATGGCGGCACCACCACCGTGGCGGGTGGTCGGGCGGCAAAGGGCAACTCGCCGCGGCGATCGATTGACCGGTCCATGCTGGCAGATCTCCAAATTTTTGTTTTGTGTATTTTGTGATTCAATATGGTTCATAGTTGTGATTGATAATTTCTACTTTGTCTGGTTGTGTTATGTGGCTAACCAATGGTTCAAATAGTTTGGGCCATTGGGATGCCACATGACATTAAAATAATAATGGTCTTTCCAAACTTTGTTTGGAATAGGCCTAGGCCACTTCCAAAATTTTGATTTTGGAAAGTGGCCAGGCCTAAACCAAAAATTATTTGGCCTTTCCAAATATTTGATTTGGAATAGGCCTAGGCCATTTTCAAATATTTGATTTGTAAAAGGCCTAGGCCTATGCCATTTCTAAAATTTTGATTTTGGAAAATGGCCAGGTCTAAACCAAATTTGGTTTAGGAAGATGCCTTTTGGTTTAGGAAACCAAAGACATCCCTTTTGATTAGGAATCAAAAGAAAAGAAACAAAAGAGACTTAATTTTAATTTTAGAATAGTTCTAATTAATTAAAATTAAAATTAAAATATTTTAAAATTACTCGTTAATTTTATTTCGATTAAATCATTTAATTAATTAAATGTTAATTAGTTAACTGATTGGATAAAATTATTTAATAGATTAAATGTTAATTGATTAATTAAGACGCAAGTAGTTAAATTTTAATTTTATCTTTTTCATAAGATGTTATTGTATGGATTAGATATAGTAGATATAATATGATTATATGGACCCCGATTGATCATGGACTCGACCGATAGGATAGATGTGAATGATTTAATTTTTCCGTTGGTTCAAAAATTGTCTTAGGCCGTTATGAAGAACGTGACCTAGTTTATTTCCTGTATTTATCCCATTCCCGTTAGCTCCCCCCGTGTGCGGCGGGTGTATCTATTTTATTAGATAGAATTAAATGTAACAAGAATGGAGCAGAAGATGAAGACCAAAGAAAGACGAAAATAAAGATCCCATTGGAGAATGGAGCATTAAAGATCCTATTGACGGTTGTAGCTACCTTTAGATTACGACCCGCGGTTTCGTCAGTTTGTATTCGAAACCGCACCTAGGAAAAGTCCATGATCATACCGGTTACTTTACGCATTTATTTATTTTGTGCTTGTATTTATTTTATATGATACGATAGATGCATGACTAGGCATGATCTAGATAAATGTGTAGGATGTATGTCTATAAAGATAAATATATTTGATGAGATCGTAATTAAAATTAATTAAGTGAATTAATTTACGTAAATAATTCCACAACAAAAATCAAGTCGAAAATTGTCTCCCAATATTATAGCGACGGTGAAGAGCCTTTGTTCGGATCCAACTGATCTGCCCTCGTCGGGAGTTGACCTACCACGGGTATATCTTCGTTATTGAGATATGATCGTATGAGATCTCGCGAATATTGGGTTATGACTTGACTAGAGTATTGCGGTGATTGGCCCTCGTCAGGACCGTCTTATTCTAGAGGCAAGGGGTTCACTACCACATAAAGATGTGAATTGTCAAAGAGTTGACTAGTCAACCACCAAGAGTCATATAGAGATGTGATTGGTAAGAGTTACATACCTTTCGAATTATTCCGGTTGATCGGCCCTCGTCGGGAATCGGGGTAACCAGATGGGATCTTGGCCACTAAAGAATTTTGAAAGATTCTTGAAAGTTAATTGGGAGTAGTTGACTAGTGGGAGCAAAATCATAAACCAAAAGACCATTTTTGATTTTGCGTGTATAAACAACAACGCTCTTCTATTTTCATTTTATGTTGTAGTTTTAGAAAACTTTATATTTATGTTTTCTTCTCGATTGGTAAAACCAAATTATGACTGTTACCTTTTGAGAAACGTTCTCAAGTATGGTTAAGTAATATTAATCCTTTTAAAATAAGCAATGACACGAGCAACCCCATTGTAGTAGTTAGAGACAAGGAGACTGCATATTTGATGCAGTACTCCAAGACTTTAATGAAAGACGGAAGCTCATGACATTGGATACGATCCAATATGATCATTCAGTCATATGATGACAATTAATTCAAACGTTGGATAAGAATGGCCACATCTAATTTTGGAAAGGTTGTTTTCAAAATTATAAGATTTAAGTATCGACTTAATTCTACCATTGCTTAAAGGTTAATTAAATAATTAATGTTTTAAATACGATTTAAAAGGTTAAATAAACTATTTAATAAACTTTAGATTTTCTTTATGAAAGGAAATTAATGACATAGCTCTTGTGATCTTTCTTAAGTCTTATGAAAAATACACTAAGAAATATTCACAAGTGCTTAAAGGATTAAAAGGGAAAAGTTAGGGCGTGTGCTTAAATAGAGAACTTATTGAAGTCTCTATTGTAGGCAAGTGAGTTGAGATAAATCTATCTAAGTTCAAAGTCGACTCTAAGATATATGATGTCTTACAAGAGTGATTAAATTAGAAAGATTAAATGCAGATATGGAAGGTGAAGCAAACGTTGTGACACTTACCATATTCTGAATCCAGTAAACTGATAAGGGAACTAAATAAATGTTATTATGTTCCGGTTCTTATGAAGAACATACTTTTAGTTATTTATTAGGATTTAGTAGACATATTCAATTGTAAAGAATAAATGTTATTCCGATAAAGTTGGAAGGTCACTGAATCTAACATACTATATTGTTGCCACTATATAGTTGATATATGTGATGAGACCTCAACTAAATATTTGTGTGGCTGTAATCCTTAAAATTTGTGGTTGTTCTAGACATAGTCTCTCTGGAAGGGAAGCGTGTAATTAAACGTCATTCTGTGATGTTGAATCATATGATTATGAATCATGTGGGTAATACGTATCTTATCTAAAGATGACTAAAATACCCTTTTATGAAAAAGGTTGTAAAATCTAGAAAAATTGTCTAAAGCCTGAACATACCGATGTTTGTTGGCTTGGGACAATTAATGCCACAAATAATTGTTTATTAGTCTCTACGTCTATTTTTAGAAATAGTCAAGTGTACTCGATGAAGTGCATAATTGAAAGCCCGAAAAGTTCGAGCTAGTAATGCGAATATGAGATTGATGAGCTATTTAGGAATTAATCTCCAATTGGATTGAAGTAATTAATACACGAAGGGTGTTTCGTAAGTCGTCTGAAAGGAATAAGATTCTCCCTTGAAGGATACCATCTTTGGGATACACAATTAAATTGTGTTCCCAAAATGGAAACAACACTTTATATGATAAAGGTGTGATGCAAGCCATGCGAAGTATCCCTTACCCGTTTCGGGATAGTGCCCTTATACTAAACCGAGTTCCAAAGAATAAAGGTTGAATAAATTCCATATTAGATATGGAATGGGATAATGTCGAATCTATCTTAACCGATGATTTGAAGTTGTCATAGGCAACGTTAGAAAGGCTTGGAGCCGAATACGACATATGCAACTTTGTGGAATATCTTAGCTAGCACGCTAGATATTATTTACTAGTCCGCGGAGCAAAATGTTTGTCTCAAAACATGCTGTCTTCTAGAGGAAGTGTTTCTTCCAAAAGAAACAGTGGGAGTAGGTTTAGATCTCAAAGGTAGTTTGAGAACCACAAGGAGATATTCAACCATAGGGATGTGAGCGGACGCCACATAGCGATGAGGTGTAGAACACTGCTCAGTGCACACAAAAGTTCTGTAAGTCTGTGGATAACCTCAAGCCTGAAAAGGCTATTGGTAAGTTCATCTTGAAGAATGAATATTTCATGACTTATGAAAGAATGTTTGAAAGGCAAGATTGAGAGATATGGCCAGGAGCCATAATATCTGAATTAGGTTCCATCAGTGACAACCAGGTTATGAACCTAGTCTGTCTTACCTAGAGGGAATGTCCCTGTAAGGCTGAGCCCGGTTCTATTCAGACTAAGCTTGTTATAACTTCGTATCATGGCTATATGATAGTGTTGATGACGTTGGGCAGAAAGCTCAATGTTGATAGACGATAACATGATATGTGAGCCCATAAGATCCATTTATGGACTCAAACAAGTTTCTCTAGATGATTTCTTTGTTTGATAATCAAAAGAGTTTTGATTTAGTCAAAAGAAGAATATGCCCAATGTGCAAGATGGATAGTGGGAGTGCGTTATGATTTTTGAGTAAGGTATCGGATATCTCTCTCGAGAATTAATACCCAATGTCACAGTCAATTCATGTTTGGTAGTTCAAGGTTTTTACGAAAGCACTTGGATTAGCAGTTCTTATTTTAGAAATAAAAAACTATAGTGATAGATTTAACTACTGTTAGATTATAGTTTACCTATATAGATGCGATGCTAAAAGAGTTTAGCATAGATCGCGACAGGGGATACTGCTAGCCGGTGTTCTCAAGATCTATCTATGTTAGGACAATAGTCCTAAAGATCAGGTGAAATGTGATACTTATGAAAGGTTCCCTTTTGCTGCTGCAATAGGATCCATCATAAGAGTTATGCCAGATGTTCATACTACATGAAATGTCAAGAGCAAGTATGAAAGTAAATCTGGTGAATGTCGAGAATATCCTTAAACAAGTTAAGGATGGTTTCCTAGTTTAACGAAACTTGGGATCAAATAAATATAGTTATACAGATGTATATCCTAAGTCTTATGAAGGCGAGTGGGAGCTACAGTCTGGGTTTGCAGCCACATGATTAAGTGATACAGTGAGCTGGAAATATTCTTGCCTATGGGTCACTGTAATTTCTACAACTTAGCCAAAACACAGTATTGCCTTGGAGGCGCAGCGGGAGCAGTACATGAGTCTATGAGAGGTTCATTCTTGAACCTTGTACGTTTCTTCCACCATTTCTATATGGCTGATATAGTTAATGGATTCATTGCTTGGAGCAAGGACCAGGGTCTCGTCAGAGATTCATGTGTGTGTTGAGGCGGTTCCTTTGACTTGGTCATTTGGAACATGATATGAAGATAGTCCGAGTCCCCATGGATAGCGATCCATTTATGGCTAGGGCTGGTTGCGAGTATTGCATGAGATTCTTGTGTTTCAACTTGGTCTTGTGTGTGCGAGTGATTGGTTTTAGGCCAAGTGGGAGATTGTTGAAATAGTGTCCTAAACCCAATCGGGTTGACCGGATCAGACCGGGTCGGATCATTTCTACTATTGCTTTATGTTTATGCATATATATTAAATGGCTTTTCTGTTGTCATATATATGTTCTTTTAAAGAACCAATTATGAATTGTTATATGATAACGTCCTTAGTATTAAAATGTGATAGAGAAACCATGATAGGCGATTATGGTTGATGAGATCTCTAATCACTTTAATAAGTTTGATACTTAAATGTCTCTAGGCTGATGTACTATTAAACAGGGCATTGATAGTATGAACAAACTAGCACGTGTTAGATGTCTTCTGTCTTTAGGGCCGGGATAGATCTCGTCTATCAAAGTGTAGAGACAACCGTACGTGGACATGTATTAGAGAATGCGTACGTTAGACTGACCCACTTATCCGGATAAGTGTCACACTATGTGACGGTTATGTAATTATCCTTAGGACCGGATTCTACATGGCATCACGGTGTGGATTGTCATGCTTTGACACTATTGTGGTTTCCCCTAGCCATGAGGCGATAATGCGGTAGTGATTGGGTGTGATACTGAAGCATGCGGAGTATACATGTTTGGTCGTCCGGGAATCACGTATCCTATGATTGGGATCGAATATCCGAAATGGCCTTCAGCCTTCTTATAAGGAATGTCTTACTCTCGTGAATCTTTGCAAAGTGGGAGTAAACGAGTTACTTCGAGAGAGCATGATATCCAGATTATAAGATACGGTCGTTAATGTTTGACACTCGACGTGACGACCGTATGGATATTATTACAAATGATAGGATTGTAAGTTACACGGTAATCGCTTTTCACATGAAAGGTAGTAGTCATTGCATTTGACTCTTCCGATGATTGGGGTCACGGTGTGTTGCTAGATGCTATCCCGTGATCGTTAGGCATGAAGGGCATTTTTGTAATTTGCACTTTGTGTCTACGGCCAACATATTCGGAAGCCTATCGGGTCACACACATAAGAACATCTAGCCGGATTAAAATGTGGTTATAGTTGATAACCAAATAAGGAAAGAATTTATCTCGTACTATACAGGTTATAGTGGTAAATTAATATGGTGGTATTTATTTATTATGAATAAATATAATACAAGATATTAATTATGTTGATTAATTAAATACACTTATATTGATAAGTGGCGCCACATATGTGTATAAGTGATACACTTGGATTGTGCAATTTAATTAATAGTGTTACCAAATATTAATATTAGATATTGATATATAAATAACTAGCCATTAACCCGTGCAATGCACGGGAAAATATAAACACATTGAAACAATACCACATTTTCTTAAAAGCACACTTTTAAATTTTGGGGCACCACCGTCGAATTCGATCTCTTCATAATCGACTATGCATGAACTAATCTGAAAAGGTCGAGGGCAAATTTTGCCCTCTGCAATGTCGATATAATTTTGAAATGTTTTATGTTTTATGTAGATCGATTGGGGTGTCATTAAAAGATCTCTTCTAAAAATGACATATATAAAAGGAAAAAAAAGTGTTTACGTTAAAGAAAATTACACTATGTTCCATAATTTTTATTAAACAATTGATGGTTACATTAGTCCAAACAGTAAACCAAACATATACTTATTAGGGAACGTGGCTAAGCACCTTTGAATGTTAAAAATTAAAATAATGAATTAAAAAACCTTTCAGGGTACCCATTACTCATCCTAGCATCATGACAGAATGCTTAAATTGCAATCTCTGAAAAAGAAAAAAGACTTGCCATACTTAGCATAATCAAGTCAAGTATTCCAACACTTCATCCAAGTGCGTGTATCTAAATAAAAAAATGTTAATCAGTAATATCATCTTCAAGACATATTGCAAAAACCATCTTCCATGATCTTATGGCTTCTTAAGGTCAACCCGTGTTTATATTGTCACCTACTTCTTTCATGAAAGAAAGAAAGCGGAGATCGGTTTACGCATTCTCAACAAATCCGGTGTCCTTCGGTTGAATCTGGCTTAGTGTATTGCCATAGCATGATCTGAGGTGTATTTCCATCTATTCATTGAAATTTGAATAAAACATAAACTTCACTACATGAAAATAAGTAAATAATTCGTTGTATAATAAGCAAATCCACATATTCCTACACTGGCTATCACCTGCATCATATGGAACAATATGTAACAATGGCTTAGCCGGAAACCCGTGCCATGCACGGGATGTATGATGATAGACTACGGTTTGAGACTCAGCCAAATAAGCAGAGGTAATTTAAAACTTTCATGGTTCTACGGCTCAATGTAGAGGCGATGAAACCATGATCATAAAAGTTCTAAGCAACAAAAGGCTATTAATATAGAATCCATAGTAAATAATACTAACACAAATCAATCGAGCGACAAATATGAGTTACACAAAGCACAAGGAAATGTAATATCAAACTCAGTGTTCTTGAAAAGATCCTCAATGTTCCAAATCAATAACTATAAGAAAACAGTACATTTTGTGTACTTTAATTCAATAGCCACGGACATTTCTATATCCCATGTATTTAGGAAAAGAGCACCAATAAAACCACACCTTCAACAAATGCACATGGATGGCGAACGGCTCCAAACAAATATAAATCTTTACAAAAAAATCAACGATCGATAAAAAAAAGTTGGACTATAGAAACCGAGGAAGGCGGTAGGCACTAATAAGAAAGCTTATCATGTCCTGCATTCTAGCTGGAGGAGGTTGGGAAGGACCTTTCTTAGCAGTCACCAAATTTAACCCCGCTGACTTGATAGGCTTTCTTATAAGCATAACTAAAACGTTAACCCGTGGAAAAATGAAAGGTTAACCCGTGGAAACAATATATTCAAGAAAAAAAAGAGTAACAAAATTCTACAGGCAGGAAGAAAATCCAAGACTAAACAAATTTATGGAGAATCGTCTCGTAAAACAGAATTTTTATTATATGAGCATACAATCAAATTATCGCTACCGTTCCGTCACTTTCCATACTTCCTGCCAATCAACAAAACCTGAATGCAAGATGTACATCATACAATGATAATGCAAGAAAAAAAGTCACCGTAAATATACAAACCATGGTTTGTAGATGAAATCACATTGGTTAGAAGAAACAAACCATTCAAGCATTCACTGAGTTCAGTATACACATGATAACACATCCAAAGTTGTAGGACTGCAATTTGATCACTTGTCACTAACCTGACAGCATTTGCACTTCATCCGTAAACAGGGGCAGAAATTCAACATAAACAGAAGACGGCGCCGAAGAAGATGCCTCAACTCTTAATGATATGATACTTTAAGGCTTGAATAGAAAAATTACAAAAAAAATGAATTAAGTGGAAAAGAGGGATTTATATATACCTAATAAGGGAGTCAAAGAAAATCAAAGTTTGTACAGGACTAAAATCAATAAATTAATGCAAATCTTACCTCATGTTGATGATAAATCATTAATCACTATAGGTGATCTGTGGAATAAGATGAAAAGGTCATTTGGAATTTCCAAAATGTAAATGATGGTCATTAACGGTGTAATGAAAAAAAGTAGAAGAATACAACTCCTACTCTTTCACGCACTCCAAATCAGCCATCCTTGACCTATACCTTGAAGAACTCGAAAATAAAAACAAACATTTTCAGCTAAACAAAATGATTTTGTTCACTCGCTTTTCTCCCAAAGATAAACAATCAATATCCTATACACAGACGTATCTTACTCCCAACTGGTATTTGATAATTGATGTTAAAGAAACATGTTAAAGAAAGTAGTGCATTCCAGTCCAGCCTACAATGAAAAAAAAAAATGTCAACAAACTGAAAATTGAACACATTACCAGTGTTGTTCCGATAATCAGCACCGAGAACAAAACCAGTGTTGTAGATCACAACATCCATCTGCGTAACATGCCAACAACTAACAAAGTAAAGTAAAGCACACATTTTTTTAACCAATTATATGAACGTAAATAATCTTAAACGCTAAGTTGAAATAAATGGGCTAAAGATAGTGTGATGTAAAAGGAAAATGTAATGAATCAAGAAACCAAGCATTGTGAGGCATCCCTTCGAAAGGCCATAAGTGGGAATTACAATAATTCATCTAGGCTTGATAGCCTAACTAAACTAAAACAGGTGGCGTTAAAAAAATGTGAAATAGTTGGATTTTATCAAGTCCATACTATATATTATATAGATACCTGTTTCCATGTAACTTGTATAGCTTCAAATCCACACTAAATATCCTTTGTTGTTCTAATACAACATGATCCACATCCCTATGTGTACAACACTTAACGATTTCAACATGTTTGAGTATTGCTGCAGTAGCTCCCAGAAATTAGGGATACATGGCTCACAATCTCCAACAAATTTGGGATGCACCGTTCGCAATCACTAATTAGGGAATATTAGGAAAAGGGATGTAATTTACTGGAACTGAATATAGGAAAAAAATATGTAAATTAAAATAGTTTCCCAGCTGGTAGTGTAGCAAAGCTAGTAAGTAAAATAATGAGAAAGACAAACCATGGCAAAGCAAATACCCATGAAAATTAATAAGCAGAAGATACAAATACAAATAAAAAATCACCAACCAGTAGGACGGTATTAGCAATATGAAAAAAAGAAAAAAAAAAGAAAAAGAAGAAGAAGACAGAAAACGACCATGAAATCCTACCCTATATATTGCAGTCATATAAGAAGATAAGTTTACCTTGTACAACCATGAAATCCTACCATATATTACAACCATGGAATCCCCATGATGATGCTAAATAGAGCACCAGTGATGTGTCAAGGTTGTTTAGAATCTAGGGGTGAAATAGAAAGAGGATGTAATGTGAAAAAGATGGTGTCTTTTATGGAAAGATGGTAGTTTTTATGTTGTACGGCTGGGTTCAAGAATGTATCTTGAATTGCCTACGTATCCTGTTTTGAATCCAGGAATCAAGCCTAACGTAGTTCCTGGATGTATGTATTTATAGGCACATGTCCCTCTTCTGCCCTACATTAAGGGCGGTTTAGTCTATTGACAAATATGACCTTGGCCTCCTATCCAAGTTACTTCTTAGATATCGGCTCGATGTACATCGACATGGTCATGCCAATGTGGAAGCCTTCTACATAATTAACTCATCATGTAAATAATCTTGATCATGTCGAGATGGCTCACCCGACTCGACATCCTTGTCATACCTGGACTTCTTCCACATTCCAGCTGGACCACTCAGATAATTCCACATGGAAGGGTGGCATATCGTATCGTCATAAGCCCCCCAGATCTGACGAGGCCTCTTTAAGATGCTAAAGTCGGATCTGAAAATTCGAAAAAGTCATTCGATTCGAGGCCTTCTTTTGGCGGGATTTGGGCTAACACCTTAATCGCCATAGGCTTCCATAGGATGACGCGTCATTCCGCATCGTAATTAAAAGGCGCGCAGAAACGGCGTTTTCATTGGTTGGAAGCCCTTGATATACGCGATATTTCCTTTATAATCGTCCAAAACCGTCCCTTCGAATCATTTGGAGATCTTTGAAGATAAAAGGAGTCCTAAGCCGTGAAGAGTCTAAACTTACTCATTCTCATCCATTTTTCCCGCTCATACAAAATTTGCAAGTAAGCTTTGAACTTCCTCCGTTTCTTTCTTATTTCATTGTTTTCTTTGCTTTTCCCATTCCCATGTCGGTGAGTGAGAGCGATTCTCAAAATTTAGAGGAAATCGCCGTGTCCGAAGACGAGTCGCAGGAGGTAACGGTTTCCGAACAACTTAATACATCCGGCCAGAAGTTCACCGGAGAGGAAGGAGAGGAGGAAAGGGGGGAAGAAGAATCGACTTCCCGACGCGTTACGAAACGTCAAACCAGAATGAAAGGTCAGGGAGCATACGGGTGCGTATCTGCCCTAACAGAGGGAAAGGTCAAGGCTTTATGCCAGAGGTTTGATATTCCGTATTCGTCTGACAACATGCAAGTCCCTCGAGGCCAAAATCAATTTGCTTGTGATCCTCCTCCTGGTTTTTGCGCCGTTTATGAAGCGCAGCTAAAGGAAGGATTAAGATACCCTTTCGATCCGTGTCTTATCGAAGTGCTTCGACACTACCAGATATGTGTTGCTCAATTGGCTCCGAATGGTATTAGAAGCCTCATGGGCTTTGTCCTGGCATGTCGAGTGGCTAAAGTCGAATTCACGGTGCGCCTGTTTCGACAATATTATTCGATCCTGGGACTGCAAGACGCTGGGTGGTATACTTTTCAAAAACGCCCTTTGGTCCCGGAATTTGTTCGGAAGGCCATATCTTCTCATGGCGACTGGAAACCTAACTTCTTCTTTATCCGACACGGTCTTGGTGACCTCGATATACATACTTGGCACCAAAGACCTAAGAAGTGGCATGACAAACTTGACTCCGATCCACCCGTGTCGTGTGGAGTGCTTGAACAAGTGCGTCCCGATATTGCAACTCGAATCGCACTTCTATATGCTTATGCTGACATCGAGACGGCAGGCGGGCGCTTATGTGGAACTTGATGAAGAAGTCCGGGCTTTGTGTAGGATTTTCGTTATTTTATCGAACTGTTATACTTCTTTCTGTTTACTTATTTCCGTCTCGATTATATACTAATAATGATTTTGACTTTTGCAGTGGAGTATTTCTCAGAGATGGAATCGTCAACCAAGGTGCTGGACCCGAAAAAGACGGATCCCAAGAAAATTCAGGAGCTGGTCGGCATCAGATCGAAGAAGGCCGTATCCGGCTCGACAGCTTCTGGGAGTCAAAGGACTCCGATTCGATCTGGGACCCCTGCTTCGTCATCTGACATCTTGAGAAACCAACCCGACGAAGCTGTGGCGGAGAAGAAGCGAGAGGAGAACCTCGTCCAAAGGAAACGCCTGAAAGTTACTGAGATCCGACATGGTGTTGGGAAGGAGGCTCGCATCATTCCTCCACCGAGGCCACAGAGCATCGACATGATTCCGGAGACCTCTACCACCGAGCTGGAGGCCATGGCTCCTGAAGAGTTCAGCAGTTGGTTTACTAAAACCATGCGAGCTGTAAGCCTTTAATTCTTTATAATTTTGAGGCTTTTATAATCTTAAGATCTTTCATTTTAAGGCCTCTCATTTTTTGCAGGCTCGGCTAATGACTCAAGTGGCCACGGTCAGGATGGAGTCTTCTGCCTCCCTGGTGGAAAAGGAGGAGACTATAAAGAAGCAGGCCGCTAAAATTGAGAAGCTTGAGGCATCGGTAAAGAAGTTAGATGGACGACGCTTGACTCTTGAGGCTGATCTCGAAGAGTCTCGACTCAACTTATCCAAGGCGGAGAAGATGCTGGCTGCAAGAGATGGGGAATTGACCAAAATAAAGTTAGAGCTCGAGGCCACAAAGATCGAACTGGCTAATGCCATCAAGGCTCGAGATGACCTTCAATTCGAGGTCGACAGTTTTGCAGCCCGCCAGGAGACAGCTAGGAAGGACTATCTGGCCTCTTCAGAGTTCAAGAACGAAATGATGTTGCTGATGACTCAAGCGATGAAGGGAGGCTTCACGAATGCGCTGAACGAAGTGAAGGCCGCCTTTCCCGAATTTGAAGTGTCTAGTATCGGAAAGGCGCACTTATATGATAAAGAAGCTATCCCTCGATATGGCCGATACTTCGACGATCTCCGGTCTGGTGTCTCCTTGTATGAGAAGTATGTGGTCCCTGCTCTGAACCAAGAGGGTGAGGAGGATGTCGATATTGAAGATCAAACTGACCCCAATGCATCCGACTCGGTCCCCCCTAACCCCTGAGTTTAAAACAACATTTATTCGATTTGGTTGTAAACTTGAACACTTATTTCCTATGTCTCTATTTTACTTTTTGCCGATGAATTTGCTCGGCTGAACTTTACTTGAATCTTTTCGAATTTTCGACTTCTGATCCTTGCTTTTACTTTATCTTATATATCATTGCTTTTACTTCCTTTGTGATTAATTAGGGTATAGTCATGTCGACTTAATTCCCTTATGATCAATTAGGGTGTAGTCATATCGACTTAATTCCCTTACGATTAATTAGGGTGTAGTCATATCGACTTAATTCCCTTACGATCAATTAGGGTGTAGTCATGTCGACTTAATTCCCTTACGATTAATTAGGGTGTAGTCATATCGACTTAAATCCCTTACGATCAATTAGGGTGTAGTCATGTCGACTTAATTCCCTTATCTGTGCGAGGTGAAGTCATATCGACTTAATCAGGGTGTAGTCATATTGACTTAATTCCCTTATGGTTGATTAGGGTGTAGTCATATCGACTTAATTCCCTTATCGACTTAATCAGGGTGTAGTCATATCGACTTAACTCCCGACTTAATCAGGGTGTAGTCATATCGACTTAACTCCCTTATGGTTGATTAGGGTGTAGTCATATCGACTTAACCCCTCTTCATTCCCCCCAAGTGAAGCATGAGTTTATGACTCTTGGTGCACTTTAGGTACGAGTCGATCTTCGCTTTATCGCCGTTTTGGCTTAATTGTGCACTTGATCGGAGCTCAGCTCAATTATGTTGAATCGACAGCCTTGTCTTTGATGGATGCGTGACGTGGTGCTATCTGATTGCTTTGCATCATGGCTATTAGCAGGTTAAGAATGATAAGCATTAAAATATCTGAACGTCGTATCGACAGGTGCTTGTTATGATGGTTCAAGGAAGATTACGTAAATTGCAAACATAAAATTTTGATTGTCGGCTCGACGCATTACAATTACCAAAACAGAAATGAAAATTACACATAATACTTTCTAAGATTAGTGGCGTGCCAGGTTCGAGGCACTGTGCTTCCGTCTGATCTTCCAAGTTGATATGCCCCTTTAGGATGGACTTTCAGGATCTTGTAAGGGCCTTCCCAATTCGGCTCGAGCTTGCCTATTGGGTCCTGTCTGCTCGCTTCATTTTTTCTCAATACGAGGTCACCAACTTGGAAATATTTATACTTTACCCGAGCGTTATAGTATTTGGAAATCTTCCTTTTATACTCAGCCACTCGACGTGATGCGAGCTCTCTCCTTTCTTCGACATCATCTTTCGCTTGCTTGAGATTGCCTCCATTTGTCTCGATACTATAAGCTAGAACCCGAGGTGAAGACAAACCGATCTCTGCTGGTATTACCGCTTCACACCCGTAGGCCATTGCAAATGGAGTTTCTCGAGTAGCTGCATTGGGTGCAGTTCGATATGACCACAAGATGCTTGGTAACTGTGCTGCCCAATCGCGTCCCTCATCCTCCAATCGCTTCTTCAGACCGAATTTCAACTGTCTGTTGGTCTGTTCGACTTGTCCATTCGACTGAGGTCGAGCCACGGATGTCGTTCTGTGTTCGATCTTAAACTCTTTGAGCCAGCTTTGTACCCTTTCATCCAAGAACTGAGTGCCGTTGTCCGAGATCATGTACTTGGGGACTCCAAACCTGCATAAAATACTTTCCCACAAAAATTTCTTGATAGTTGCAGCTCTGATGTCAGCAAGGGCTTTAGCCTCAACCCATTTGGTGAAATAATCGACCGCGACCACAACAAACTTTAGATTTCCTGGGGCTCGAGGCAAAGGCCCTACTATATCGACACCCCACTCATCGAACGGCCAAACAGATTCGATGACATTCATCTCTTGAGCCTCATTGATGCGTTACATTACGCCATGAACTTGACATGCTCTACACTTCATAACCAACTCATTTGCGTCCCTCTGCATTGAGGCCGAAAATACCCTGCTAACCTACACTTCCTTGCTAGCATTCGTGCCCCACAATGATTTCCACATACTCCCCGATGTATTTCCTCGAGAAGATAGGCTCCCTCGTCTTCCGATGCGCATCGCATCCAGGGCGCTACGAATGACTTCCTCAGAAAGAACATAATCAAATAATGCATATCTCATTGATTTGTAATCGTACCTTTCCTTGCTCGAGACTTATCCGATGGTAGGATCCCATCTTTCAGATAAAGGGCTATCGGGTCCATCCATGTCGACCCCTGACTGATCGGTTGCACATCGACTTCCTCGTAGCTACGCTCTGATAGCATTTCTACTAGGACCTTCTTTTTTGATTTGAAATTAGATGCCAATTTGGATAAGGCATCAGCTCGCTTATTCTCACTCCTCGGTACCTGCTCGATGCGAACATTCTTGAATTTTGACATCAGTCTCTGAACCACTTTTAGATAGCTTTTCATGGCTTCCTCTTTAGCCTCATACCCCCCTCGAATGTGATTTACCACGAGCTGTGAGTCACTGTATACCAGGAGGTCCTCGACCCCTAACTTGATTGCCAACTTCAAACCCGTGATCATGGCTTCATATTCCGCTTCATTGTTAGTGGCTTTAAATTCAAATCGAAGTGCATAAGGGAATTCCTCTCCTCTTGGGCTAACCAACGAACAACCCACTCCTGCTCCTTCCTTGCTGAAGCACCATCAACATAAATGGTCCACTGCTTCTTCTGATGGTTGTTTTTCTTGTTCTATTTGGATCGATAACCCTTCTGCAATGAAATCGGCTAGTGCTTGGCCTTTGATAGCTGTCCGAGGTGTGAACTCGATATCATATCCGGCTAACTCGACCACCCATTTGGCCAGTCGACCCGATGTCTCGGGCTTCGCCAAAATTTGTTTCAAGGGTTGGTTCGTGACTACCACGATCGGGTGTGCTTGAAAATAATGCTTTAACTTCCTCGACGCATGGACTAGACCCAAAACTAGCTTCTCAGCTGGTGAATATCTTAACTCTGCCCCATGTAAGGCTTTGTTTGTGAAATAGATTGGCACTGACCTGCTCCGCTTCTCGAATTAATACCGCGCTCATCGCTTCTTCACAAACAAAGAAGATACACTAATGCCTTCTCTCCTCTCGAGGTGATGCCAAGGTGGGCAGGTTTGACAAGTAACTCTTTAAATCTTCAAAAGCTTTTTGGCACCTGTCATCCCACTGGAAGGGACTTGCTTTCTTTAGGATCTTGAAGAATGGCAAGGCCCTTTGTGCCGATATCGATAGGAAACGGTTGAGAGCTGCCATCCGACCCGTTAATCTTTGTACCTCCTTCACACTTCGAGGCACTGGCAAGTTCTGGAGGGCCTTGATTTTGTCTGGGTTCGCGTTAATTCCATCCTTAGATATCATGTATCCCAAGAACTTTCCTGATCGGACCCCGAACGTACACTTTTTTGGGTTGAGTTTCATGTTGGCAGAACGAAGGACCTCGAACACTTCTCTCGTGTCGATTATAAACTGCTCGAGAGACTTACTCTTAATTAACAAATCGTCTACATAAACTTCCATGCTCCGTCCAATCAATTTTTCGAAAATCTTGTTCACTGCGCGCTGGTACGTTGCTCCCGCATTCTTTAAACCAAAAGGCATCGTAACGAAACTAAATGTCCCGAAGTCTGTTATAAAAGCTGTCTTTTCCGAATCTCTGGGGTCCATAAGGATCTGATAGTAACCTCGATACGCATCTAGAAATCCAAAAACTTCGAACCCTAAGGTCGAATCGACAAGTTGGTCGATCTTGGGAAGTGGGTAAGAGTCTTTTGGGCAAGCTTTGTTTAGATCTGTAAAGTCGATGCACATCCTCCAGCTCCCATCGGGCTTCTTCACTAAGACTGGGTTGGCTAACCAGTCTGGATATACCACTTCTTTAACGATCCCAGCTACCAGCAACTTGTCGACTTCTTTTTTAACTGCTTCCTTTCTTTCTGGTGCTAGATTTCTCTTCTTTTGTTTCACCGGTTTCTTCGTGGGGTCGACATTGAGCTTGTGCACTGCAATGTCACGGAGAGGCCCGGCATGTTGTCGGCTTTCCATGCAAAAACATCTTGAAACTCAACCAGAGATCGACTAACGTCCCGAACATCGGGTGTGGAATCCACTTCCCGACTTGAACTCCCTGGCTTTCTTCTTCTTTCCAAACTCGAACTTCTTCCGTCGGATCGACCGAAACCCAACTTTTGTCCTCTTCCTCCTCAGGGATTAGCTCTTCAACCAACACTTGGCCTACACCCTTTCCTTTAATCGTTACTAGGTTGCAATTCCTGGCCACTGCCACATCTCCCTTTACCTCGTGGGTGCCATGCCATGTGGGGAATTTCATGCTGTTATGGTAGGTGGAGATCACTGCTCTCAAATCATAAAGTGCGGGTCGACCCAATATTACATTATATCCTGAAGGGGCCTTGACTACGACGTACGTCATCTCCATCGTTCGCCCCTTCTCACCATCTCCTACCGTGGTTAACAAGTTGATAGATCCAACAGGATGGATGGCCTGCCCTGTAAAACCGAATAGCGGGGTGGACAATGGTGTTATATCTTCATCTTTTAACTTCATTTCCTTGAACGCTGAATAGTATAGGATATTCACAGCACTCCCGCTATCGATCTGCACTCTCTTTATTAGCCTCGATCGATAATCGCTTCATGACTAAGCCTTCACTACGGCCATAAGTACTTGGGACATCGTCTCTAGGTCCATATCCTACCTCTGTTGTGAATTTCAACTTCTTGGCTTCTCTCGACCCGTCCATAACGGGTTGACTTGATCGGGGTCGGTCTAAATCATGTTCCGCCACAATCGTATTCACGCCATATCCGATTCGGTTATCTCCATAAGGATCTCGATTCTGATCTTCCCTTCTATCGTCTCGACGCTCATCTCTCTGATTGTCCCTTCTCACGGGCTCAGATGACCTGTCTCTACGCCTTTGATTGCCTCGATTGGGAGATCGATCTCTTCTTCCGTGATAATTCTTCCTCTTATACTCACGACGCCCTTTGGGATCATCTTTCTCCGATCTGTCTACTACCTCGTCGAGTTGTCCTTCTTGGATGCCAGCGTCGATATCTCTCTTTAGATCAAAACATTCTTCTGTGTCATGCCCCACATCTTGGTGGTAATCACAATACTTGTGGGTGTTTTTCCTCTTCTCGACATCCTTTGATATCGGTTTGGGCGTCCGAGCAATGTTCTTTTTTATCATGATGGCTAGCACCTCTTTCCGAGACCGATTAAGGGGTATGAAGTCTCTATCTTTCAAATTTCCTTTCTTCCCGAGTCGATCTGTAATTGGTGCTGTCATCCGATCGAAAACACTGGCTTTCCCTTCATTCTTAGGCTGACCTTTGGTCTGGCCACGGGTGTCGTTTCTCGAGTTGAGACCAAGCGAGATGGTGTGCAAGCGCACTGCCTCCTCACCTTGGCAAAATTTATGGACTATGTTCACACATTCGTCCATGCTTTCTGGCATCTTTCTAGATAACTTGTCGTATAACTTCATGTTCCTGATCCCTGCAACGAAAAAATTGACCTGAAGCGTCTCATTGAGATTGTGGACTTTCATTGCTTCGAGGTTAAAACGCTTCATATAATCGATAGTTGACTCATTCCTTTCTTGCTTGATGTTAGTCAAATGGGTAGAACTCAGATGAAACTTCTTGTTTCCAATAAACGCGTCGCGAAACTTTTGTCCCAACTGCACGAAGCTAGAAATCGACCCGGGTCTCAATTTGTGGAACCACTCTCGAGCTCGACCTGTTAACAAAGTGTCAAATGCTCGACACTTCATAGCGTCGTTCGCATTTCTTAGCCTCATCATCGATATGTATCGGTATAGATGATCCTCGGGATCTCATTGTGCCGTCATACGGATCCATTTTTGGGTTTGAAGGACTCGGGCATCGGGTAATGCTCGATCTCGGCTACAAAAAGCGACTCAAGCCAATCGATGTCTCGATCCTTACCAACGATACGATTGAACTCGTCTCGTATACTCTCCTCGACCCTTCTTAAAGGCTTCTCTTGTGCGACCCGCCTCTTGTAGTTGGTGGCACTGACTTCTATCTCGTCTTCACATTCTTCTCGAATATCCACCAGCTTCTTCCCCTTCGCGTTTTCTAACTCTTTCTGGCCTGGTTGGTCTAAAGGTTGCCCGTCCGGAAAATCACGGAACCCCTTTTCAACAAACACGGACGCTACGACACGCTTAAGTGCTTCTTCATCTAATGATGCCAAGTGGTCCGCAACATCCTGCAACTGGGGAGAAAGCTGTGGTTTCTGTGTTTGCACAACTGCAGCCTTAGAACCAGTGGGCTTTTCTAGGACATTCTGGTTTTGTTCCCCTGCTGGCTCTAGGTCTGTGTGTTCTTCATTCTGTACGTTCTTACTGCCTGCTTTTCTTCTTGTTGACGGCGCCATCGTACTACTCTCTCTAAATCACCGATAGATAAATGGCCCTCTTTCTAGCGCCAATGATGATGCTAAATAGAGCACCAGTGATGTGTCAAGGTTGTTTAGAATCTAGGGGTGAAATAGAAAGAGGATGTAATGTGAAAAAGATGGTGTCTTTTATGGAAAGATGGTAGTTTTTATGTTGTACGGCTGGGTTCAAGAATGTATCTTGAATTGCCTACGTATCCTGTTTTGAATCCAGGAATCAAGCCTAACGTAGTTCCTGGATGTATGTATTTATAGGCACATGTCCCTCTTCTGCCCTACATTAAGGGCGGTTTAGTCTATTGACAAATATGACCTTGGCCTCCTGTCCAAGTTACTTCTTAGATATCGGCTCGATGTACATCGACATGGTCATGCCAATGTGGAAGCCTTCTACATAATTAACTCATCATGTAAATAATCTTGATCATGTCGAGATGGCTCACCCGACTCGACATCCTTGTCATACCTGGACTTCTTCCACATTCCAGCTGGACCACTCAGATAATTCCACGTGGAAGGGTGGCATATCGTATCATCACCCCACTATCAAATTGCACAACTTTTTCTAGTTTTTGCAAGATTGTCAACTTATTCTGAACCCTGCATCGCATGAAAGAAAAGGCATAAGTTGGAGTTGAACAATAAAGTTGAACTTGAACCAACGGAAGATTCCGACTTGATTATATTATTGTTGTTACTCCTGCAATCAATATGTTGTGACCTTCACAGAGCCAAGAATACATCTTACAGATACAAAAAAAGACCGTTTATCAATTGAATTGTATTGAATATTCCCCTTCATCCACCAACCCAAAAACGATGGTGAAACAAATTAATGAAGAAACAAATAGTCACTCCTAGAAGAACCGTAGAATAAATAGCAATAGTTGTCATGAAAAACTAAAGGTTATACAGTAAGAACCCTCTTGAAACATAATCAGAGAAAATGCACAAAATTCATGATAATAAATCCACAGAAAGAACCATAATTTAGATAATTACCGATTCTTAAAGGATGTTTGGGAAAATGAAATATAGCGTGATGACCATATATTCTCAGTTAATGAAAACATGATCAAAGAAAAACACCAACCCAAGGAGGATAAGGGCTTTGTGTATTGAAGAACCTTTCTCCTTATCGGCAAATTCTGGAAAAAAAAATCCATTAGTTGAAGAGTTGTTGGACAGAGAATCGTTGTTGAACACTGAAATAATAGTGCATAAAATTTATAAAAACAGAAATCTTCATATCCCTCATATTGGACAGAAAATCATCTGTTTACATTTGATATTTGAGTTAAAATTCAAAACGGGAGATGGATGAGAAACCACATAAGCAAACTGCCTCTTATCCACCCAAGATTTATGTTTATACCACATAAAAACAACCACAAAGAAAATTTAAAAATAGGAAAGGAATGTTTACCTTCATAACGAAAATAACCAAAAAAAAATAAAAAATTAAATTACTTAAAGTAGCAAAATCGAATAAGGACAACGGTGTGTCGGTGTTCTACATGACTCACCTCTGAAGATGCAAGGTCATCGTTGTTGCAATGCTAGAGTTCCATCAATAAAATGCCAAATCTGTGAAAATCAGCCAAAAAGATCTGTGAAAGTTGTCTTGTGTTTTTGTTCCCCCCTTTTTGCTCTATTGTGAAACACCATCCATCTGGTGGTGCTTGGAGACACACGTTGGAAGACTTTGGCTTCTCAACTTGTTCTTGACGTTTTCACCATAAAAAGGTTGGTGATCTAACCCCCTCGTAGGTTTAGATCTATTTATTTATGTATTTTGGTTGTTAGATCTAGATCTTGTAGTTTTCGCTGCGTAATCGGATGGATCTTTGATCCATCCGGAGATATTACATCCTACAAGTGGTATCAAAGCCTTTGATCTATCAATCAAAGTATGTGAATTTTAGATCTAGGAGTGGAAATTGCATGTTTAGATTGCATTGTTTTTTTTCTTCGAAAATCATGATGATGAATGCTTTGATATGTTGTGGTTGAAGAGATGGATTGGGGTTGGTACTGTTTACTCGTTAGATCTATTGTAAACTCATATAAATTCGTTTATATGAGTATAGGAAAATTTTGTAATTTTAATTTCCTAGAAGTAGATCTGTTTTGTTGCTGTTCCCTTTTTTATTTTTTCCCGGAGTTTGAGCCTTTGAAACGACAATCCCTCCGGTCAGAATGAAGAATAAAATTTGAAGAACATGCCCTCAAAATTTCGTGACGATCGGAGTCAATCTCGATGTACGATCGCTGCTATAAAGTTGCTTTCTTTATATAAAAAAAGCACAAAGCAGCATTAAAACCCTAATTTGTGAGTTCGCCGAATTTCTCGAAGAGATTGGACCGTTGAAACGAAGATCTGACCGTCCAGATCGACTAACATGGAGTTATAAACAAGCATAAAAATTTCAGGTCGATCGGGATTTGTCTTGATGCCCGATCGTCCCCAGGAAGACACTGCTATGCCGCAATTATAAACAGATGCAGCAGTTGGATCGGCGGCTTTCTGGGATCAATTGGACCGTCAAAACTCAGATCTAACCGTCCATATTCAAGTAGGAGGAGTGAAGAACAGGTCCATAAAGTTTTGTGACGATCAAAGTTCGTTTGGATGTCCGATCATCGATAAAACGCAGCAGCAGCAAATCAGAAATTTTTAAACCCTAGTTAGGGTTTGTTTGTTTTTTTTTTAATAGGTTAGATACAGGGGTACCAACGATCCATCTCGGTGTTTAATTTTTCCGTTATTTTTTCGTGTATGATCGAAATTATGTGATAGAACAGGAAAATTGCCATGACATGCATCATATCATGGTTCCACTCCAATGCATACATGTAGCTAGTTTATTTCGAATAATTAGGCATGTATAACTCGTATAATTAGTTTAAAGGCTTATTTAATTAAAATGTGGTAGTTAATTAATTAAGTAACTAATTATTAAAACCGAGGAACCGGTTTTTGTCAATCGTTACGATTTTAGTGATGGATTCTCGTGAATCCCACTTGGATAAATCGTTGAGCTTTTCGGTGATGGCTTCTCGGTGAACCCACCTTAAATGTAAACGAGATTACGCTTTGGGTGACAATTTAGAAATCGGAGAATCTTAGTACATGGGTTCGAAATGGTCTAACCATAGTTGGGCGAGTTCAACCGAAGCTTGCTCAATCGACTCCTCCACGTGTGATGTACGTTATGATTCGCCTCGACAGACTTAGCATAGCCGATAAGCCTTCGGGCTAAACGGGCTTCTCTTGCCGGATTGGCCTGAACTGTCACATATGTTCCAACGAATAAGACGGCGTAGGCTTGTCTACATAACTGACCCTGTTCGGAGTACTTTGATTTATTGTTTCTTATTGTCAAGACCGATACCGTAATTAGTAAACCCGCCACTTTTTCAAAATATTGAGTGGGAGCGGGGAAGGCGACAGCCGACCCCACGGCCTCTACTGTAAGTGCAAGCATATGAGAGAATGGTGACGCCTCGTGCCGCTTTGATTTCGGCCCCCTTCGGATGGTGTTCACCGCTATCAAAATTCAAGGCTTGGTCTCCGAAAGGATAGGATTTGGTACTCGTCGGGTCATCGACCGCCTCATAGGCATACTCGGGCGTACTCGAGATCCGATATAGTAGGTCACACTCATTAAGGGTATTTTAGAAATATCTTGGCTAGAAAAGGAAGGTAATCAATGATTAAAGTCCGGGATGTCTCGATTCTCATGGGATGTTCGATTCCCGTGTTTAATCATTGAGAGAGATTGTCTCGCTTTAACCGTCATAGTGCTAATATCGACCCTCTCTCGGACAAGATTATGCGAGGTTAAATCCTTGGAATGGTAGGATAAACTTTTTATAGTTTATTATTCCTAAAATAAAAATCTAGTAGTGAAAATTTATTTTTGAATTTAATTTTCACATTGCTTTATTTACAACTAAATCTCTAGGATACTAAATCATAGTAATAGGACTTCATTAAAAATGTGGAGAGTAACAAGTACGTTGTAATTATCAATAAATGCGCTTAATTTTTCGGAAGAGATTTTTCCTTGAGCCTTTAAAAACTTAAGTGAAATAGTATAGGTATGTCTCGGGTGTCACTCGTGTTGAACGAGAGACGACCATACTTAGTTTACAAAAGATGATATAGGACTATCAGACAAATTCATTTAGTGAATTTTAAAAGTGTAATTACACAATAAATTTCTAAATTGAAAAATTGGAAAATCATATACATAAGGCGTTGCTAGTTAGACGGTATTTGGAACCGATAAACTAGTGGGAGCCTTAGTCTTATGATTTGTTGTTTTTCTGAATCATTAGAAATGTGTAATGGACTGCACAAGAGTTTTTCCATTCATTGGAAAAACAAGAATAAAGCGTTACTAGTTAGACAAAGATTTGGAACCGATAAACTAGTGGGAGCTTAGTTCGAGATTTTATAATCTTTGAAACATCATGAACACAACATTGCTAGTTAGATAAGATTTGGAACCGATAAACTAGTGGGAGCTTAGTTCTAGGTGATGTTCTAATCTTTGAAAAATCATAAATACAAAGTATTGCTAGTTAGACGGTATTTGGAACCGATAAACTAGTGGGAGCTTTGGTCTTATGATTTGACGATTAGAAAAATCGATAGTCCAAGCAAGTAACATCAACATCCTACGCTTCAAGAGTAGTGTCTACTCGCATTTAATCGCTAGTTCAAGACTGTTTCCATCTAAGGAAAGTCGAGAATGGGAAAGAATGTTTATACGTGTTATTCATCTAAACTAAGTAGTTTTAAGGCTAAACCGAAAATTAATAAAATTGGAAATTAAAGGATAAGGAAAGTGATTTCGGATCACTGACCAATGCATCCTTAGCAATTTTCTCGAAAGCTAAAGGTCTTTGGAAGAACTAGGTAGCCTTGCATTAAACGATAAATGAAATAGACAACGGGCAGTTATTTCAGATACACTTGTGGGAGAAATATAAGGAAATGAATCTCGGATTCAATTCTTGAGTATCCCAGAAAATTCATTTTCTGTTTTCGGATTCGTTGGAACGAACGTATTCATTTTCAATAGGATAATTTGTTTGTCTTATTGACGATAAATATAACATTCATAGCACGAACCCAAGACTCGGACTTTTGTTTGATAAAGTTAGAACCACTAAGAAATGCTGAATAGGTATATGCAACACAATATAAATACAAATGGTTTCCGTATTTAGATCTGAAGACTGGCTTAGGGTGATTCCTATCTCCCAATCAAAGGAACCCTGTCTCAAAGGAACAATGCATAAGTTTCCTTTCAATCGGGAAAGGGTAATAGATTTAAAGAAGTTACATAGCTTGTTCATATCGACCTTCGGGGTCATATGAAAGATACAAGCTAGTAGGAGCTTCTGAGTAGTGACATATTGTCTGATAACTACTCAAAAATCCGGTAATTTTATCCAAAATATTTGGAGGAAATCTCTGATTTCACTAGAGATAGAGTATTCAATACTCAGAAATAGGTCCTTGTGTAGTCTTCGGGACTGATGCTCGGCCTGCCTCCCAGTGAAATGTTTTCACTAAAGGATACACCATCAACTTGCCTTACATAGTCATTGGTGTGCTACGATACGCTGATGAACTCATTTAAGATATTAGTTGCAAAATAACGGTTTACGCTTGTGATGACAAACCGAGAAGTCTACCTAAAAGATGCCTACACATTTTTGGATAAAGAGTGAATTCGGTTCACCCCAATTTCATAAATATAGACATTTAGCATTTATTGCTTGAAGGTAGGATCGAAATTTTGCATACACGCTCAGTCGTGAAATATCTTAATGCATTGAGTAAAGGTTGGTTATAAAACTCGTAAAACCGTAGAATGATGGTTATCTCACAAACTCGGTCTCATAGAGTCTATAAATAACAACCTTAGATCTTTAAGTATTTGTACTCAAGAGGTTACTAACTGATTTGTTCACCCACATCCAACACCGGCAGCTGGTGATAACACTAATAAGAACTACTAAACTAGATCAAGATATCAATCCACCCCAACGCAGGGAGTATGGTTTGTCCATTACACATTGCAGGACCTTATGGTCTATAGGGTAGATTGATGACCTATAGTCCTTCGTGGATCTGTATAGGATCCCGATCATAGAGGTTGGTTTAAAAGCCATAACCCTGTGAAGGGAGTTTGATACTCCACCCTGCTTGAAACTCTTGTAGAACCACCGAGTATCTCAGCCCAGTGGGAGTAATTGGAACTACACGGAGAAGAGTCGAATGAATTGGAAAGTTTAGCTTTCTACATAAAGTCGAGTAAATTTAGGGGTGATTCCCGAAAGGTAGAGAGTTAACCGCACCGTGATCTCTCTACCACTCGCTCTTGCTTGATTTACGTCGTAAAGCGGGAAATAGGGTGATTCCTTAAGACTTCCTTGCCGAACAATGGAATCTGAATTCATTCGTAATGTATGGTTTTAGCTAAGAACAAATGGCGGATTCGTTACAAAGCGTAAAATAGGGGTGATTCCTAAACCCTTTTGCGAGACTAACGGCATCTTCATTTATTCGAATGACCTTTTGGCGGGATGCCTGCCATAGCTTATATCCTTTGGGGATTAAAGCAAACCTCTCGGTCATTTCAAAGTCATATATTTTAATATATGGACTTGACCAGAATGTTGATAAGTCTTTTGTAGACTTGGCATTAATATTAGTAAAGTAGTATGTAGATTAGTGTTTGTGAATGGTAACGCTGAAACAGTTGGAAACAACGTGGGTGTGTTACCTGAAGTCAGAGTCTGACATGCCATCGGGATTCATTCTTAAGGATTTGATTCGCTCAAATTCACGAGAATCGATCATTGGCAATCCTATCCATTCACTTGGTTAAGATATTCTTGCATTTATGCAACATTCAACGATGTAGTCTACCCTACCTCTCAGGAATGGTTATCTAAACCTGCGGATGAATACTAAATAGGATGTTTAGTGAATCCTCAAGTCTCTTCGGGAGAATGAGGAATAATATGATAATATATTCGGGTGCGAACTAGAATATAAGTGATGACACTGATTCTGACTTTGGTTCAGATTAAGGATGATCGTTAAGTCGGTTTCGTCCTCAGTGTTGAATCAAAGGCATATTGAAATCGTACCACCGGATTAGATGGAAAGGTGATGTTTCGATCCCAAAGATTGACTCAAGACGCCAACCTACCTAATCAGTGTACCAAGTCACATGGTGTTCGGATTCTAAGTACGCGCCGGGTCACTGACCTACCCTACGGCGGCACACTCCGGTCGTGCTTGGAAGGATGAATTACTAAGATGTTTGAGGGATACGTCTAACTTGTTTTGAGCAAGTGGGAGAGTGTTGTAGATATAGATATAAATGGGTGTGCTCTAAAACAATTAATCCACTTGCCTTTCGTGCAAGTGGGAGATTGTTAGGTGTAGTGCCCGAAAGACAATTATGTAATTGTTTTAGGACAGAATTAATAATTCATCTTATTATATGCATGTATGCTAATAATTAAGACACTACTGAAAACCCTAAGTACCTCGTTTATGTAATCACATAACTCAGTGTATGGCTATACACAAGAGGGTTGAGTTAGTGAGATGTACTTAAAATTAACTTAGTCCATAGCGTTGATTAATCTAAGTACGGGTCTCATGATTAATATGCTAATAATGCGCCCAGAACACTTTACGGTGTGACAGTCTTATCCGGACTGTCGGTAATAGGGTACCTAGTGAGGCATTTATATATGATGATAATCATATAGGGCTGGACCGATTTGATTTGAGTTCTTGATATAATTCCGTGATCGAGAAGTCTTATCGAATCACAAGATGATCATATATGGATTAATCTCAATCCTAAGGTGATCACATACGACTGCTTAGACTAGGGTAGAGTTTGATGTGTTAGTAAGGATCACTTCGAAGTATGTGGTCCAACACTTCTCGTTGGCTCTATTATGGAATGAGTGAGTAGTCCGTGCTATCACGAATATGGAATCCATTCCTTCCTCGGGAAGTAGATGAGACGCCTTCCTTTATTTGTTAATCCTAGAAACTGATCGATCCGCGGAGTTCATGTTAGACTAACTAGCTACTAGTATGGTATATGAACTAATTGATCACTAGGGGGTTAATGGTAAATAAGGATAATATGTTTCGAGAAGGGTTTACGGAAATATCCCGACTCGAAATGAACAGTCTATGGAGGATTTATCCGTATGTACTGATTATATCAGTGGACACCTTATCAACTCATGGTTGAGTGTATGTTATCTATATTCGGCAGAGTTCAGTTTCGGGTTTATGGTGGTGTAATACCGGAATTAATAGATTGAATATTATTGTTCGGTCTGACGGATAATATTATTTAATTTATTGTAGCTACTGAATATGGGTCCATGGTCCCCGACGTGGTTCCTAACATAGCATATGGTTTCTCGTCGTTGCACCTCAATTATAATTAAATAGTTGGATTGGACTATTTAATTGATATGTGGATTAATTGTTTAGTTGGACTAGATAATTAAATACACGGAAAAGAATTTTTTCGTAGACTCGGCCCAATTTGTGTCAAGATGCGTGTGGACCTATTTTAATAGGGTTGGGGCACATTTTTGTAAGTTAATTAATTAGGAAGAAATTAATTTTCTTGGATAATTATTTAATGTATGATTTAATCATTTATTTGTTAAGTGATAAATCATGGATAATTAGATAATATATTTATTTATCCTAATTTGTTTGGGATATATATATATATATATATTATATTTATCTTTTATTTGGAAAAAGGATTATTATAATAATTATCTCTTAATTATTAAATCCTTGGAGGACAAGGATTACTCTCATATATAAAGAGAGTTCTCCCAAGCCTTAGACACAACATAATTTTTGAAATTATTGAGGAGTATTAGGCTTGGATATTTGGCCTAAATACTAGGGTTTTCGAGTTGGGAAAATCTTCGGGATTTTCCGGGTAGCATATCGAGGAGGTCCGGCGGCTTGAAACACCATCCACCTGGTGGTGCTTGGAGACACACGTTGGAAGACTTTGGCTTCTCAACTTGTTCTTGACGTTTTTCACCATAAAAAGGTTGGTGATCTAACCCCCTTGTAGGTTTAGATCTATTTATTTATGTATTTTGGTTGTTAGATCTAGATCTTGTAGTTTCCGCTGCGTAATCGGATGGATCTTTGATCCATCCGGAGATATTACATCCTACAAAAACCTCAGCAAAGGAATCAGCAGAGGACTTATACAAGACCTCAGCAGGGACCTCAGCAGACTCCATATAACAGGGCTGCTCCTAACAGACAGCAAACCTATGGTTATGCTAGTGCTTCTAACGATAGAAATCACTCCAAACAGCATTACATACCAAAAGGCCAGAAAGCATATATGAATCCTACACAACCAAATGTTAGACCTTATGGATGTGTAGAATACATGTATGAACAAAAGTATAACACTTTTCAGAGAAGAACTTATGGAAATTTGCCAAAGGTCATGCTTACCACTGACCACTATGGACCCAAACAGTTTTGGGTACCTAAAATACATTAACTTTGTTTTGTAGGGTGTCTGGTACTTTGACTGTGGATGTTCCAGACATATGACAAAGAATAAGAACTCTTTATCAAATTATGTGGCAAAGGATGGCCCAAGAGTGAATTTTGGCAACAAGAACACACCAGGATACACAAGAGGATATGACACACTTGTGAGAAATGGATTAACTATCAGGAATATTGCATTTGTGGAAGGACTGGACTACAACCTACTGAGCACTGGACAGTTTTGTGAAATGGGTTACAAGGTCACTTTTGACAAAGGCACGTGCATTGTCATTAGTGAAAGAGGTGATCAAGTTGTGTTGGCTGGAAGAAGACAACAAAACATGTATGTTGTGGATTGGTCTCTGTTCCAGAGACATTGCTGATTGTGCATACAAAGTCTGAACTAAATTGGTTATGGCATAAGAAGTTGAATCATCTAAACTTTGATGATATCAATCGATTGGTGAAGAAGAAGCGGTGATTGGTTTACCCGAGATCACATTCAAAAAGGATGCTATATGTGATGCTTGTCGCCAAGGTAAACAAAAAATCAAGCTTCAAGTCAAAGACTAAGCAATCAACAAAAGAGTTTTGGAGCCGATGCACATGGATCTGTTTGGACCAATAACACCAACAAGTGTGACAGGGAAGAAGTACACTGGTTGTTGTGGATGATTATTCAAGATACACTTGGGTAGTATTCATGAACAAGAAAAGTGAAACACTTCAAAAGATGCCTGAACTTTTGAAGAGACTGCAAAATGAGAAAAGTTTGACAAGAGTGAAAATCGGATCGTAAAAGGGCAATCGAATTTCTCAATAAAGTTATAAGAGAATATTGTGAGCGAGAATGGTGTCTCGCATCAACTAGTCATTGCTTTGGTACACCTCAAAGAAATGGGGTTCTTGAGAGAAGAAACAGGACTTTGAAAGAAGCAGAAGAACTATGATTTGTGAAGCATTATTAGGACCCAAGTGAACAAAAAGCTCGCTAAAGACACCTTATGAGATTTGGAATGGAAGGAAACCTAATATATCCTCTTTCCGTCCATTTGGAAGCAAATGTTTTATATTAAATCATAAGGAGCAATTGAAGACATTCCAACCAAAATCAGATGAAGGAATCTTCTTGGGATATTCTTCATCGACCAAAGGCATTCAGGTCTTGAATAAAAGAACACTGAAACATGAAGAATCAATACATGTTGTATTTGATGAACCTAAGTTCACTGAAATGGAAGATGAAGCTTCAGAACCTGCTGAGAATCAACAAGTCACTGATCCAAAATGTGTTGATGTTTTGGAAAGGATAAATGACTTAAATATTTCTGACTCTGCCCCTGCTGAACACCCTGCTGGTAACACTACTGATGCAACAACTGAGGCAGTTCAAGGATCTGCTGAACCCCTTGCTGAAGCAACAACAGACCCTACTGAAGATGATGTTCCTGAGAATCAATCTAACCAAAACCCACAATGGTTAAGGGATCACCCTGCTGAGCAAGTTATTGGCAATATACAACAAGGCGTGAGAACTATAAGACAATTAGAAGCCATGTTTACCTGCTTTTATCTCAAATGGAGCCTAAAGTTGTTGTTGAGAAGCAATATCTCGATCCATATTGGATAATTGCTATGCAAGAGGAACTGAATGAATTTGAATGAAATCAAGTTTGGACACTAGTGGAAAGGCCTAATCATGCAAATATAATTGGAGCCAAATGGGTATACAAAAATAAACTGGATGAATCTGGTACCATTGTGAGGAATAAGGCCAGACTAGTAGCAAAAGGCTATTCTCAAGCAGAAGGAATAGATTTTGATGAGACATATGCCCAGTTACAAGACTGGAAGATATAAGATTATTTTTGGCATATGCTGCTTACAAAAACTTCAAAGTATACCAGATGGATGTCAAGAGTGCATTTCTGAATGGAATTCTGGAGGAGGAAGTATTTCTTCAGCAACATCCTGGTTTTGAAGTTAAAGATCAAGAAGATAAAGTGTACAGGCTCAATAAAGCATTTTAAGGCTTGAAACAAGCACCAAGAGCATGGTATGAGACCCTATCTCAATTCTTGGTGGACAATGGTTTTACCAAAAGAACCATTGACAAGACTCTTTTCAGATCAATGAAGGGGACAACACCCTGCTGGTACAGATATATGCTGATGACATAATTTTTGGTTCTGAAAATGAATTTGTTGGAAATAAAATTTATGTTTTGATGATAATTCATCTTATTTATTATAATATTATCTTAACCCCATTGATGAAGTGTTGAAGCCAGCTGTTATAGTGGAAAGCTAAAAGATGTCTAGAACTGAATGTATAAGTTTTATTAGAGTCTGATAATTGTATAAGTTACATCAGACAAGCACTGTAATTGATAGTGTGTCATAAAACTGAAAAACTGGAAATTTCAATTTGAAAACTGGAAATCATCAAGACAAACAAACTGACTCAGAATACACCTACTTGGAACTGAAGAAGGTAAGTTCGCTGAGAGTTACAGACTCAGTTGGCTTATACAGAAGAATGAAGAACTGAGGGCTCAAACTCAGTTATGAAGATTACAAGTCGAGACTGTAGAGTTGGACTTCAGGCAAGATTGTGGTGACCTGAACTGACTTTATGGATCTTGTATGAAGACCTAAGAATCATAAGGACAATGAATTCTTAGATGATAAATGTATCATGGTGTACTCTGATTAAGTCAATTATAATCAGATAAAAACTGGAGTACTGATTTTTGAAGATGAATAAAATCTCAGTTAATGCTCCAAGTCAGTTAGGAAATTGACAAATGAAAAACTGACAAGGAAACTCAGTTTTATAAGTCAGCCATCCAACAAACTGAAAGTACAATCGAACGTTGTAAAGAAAGAAATTTAATTGGATGAGTCAACGACACAAAGAGAACGGTCGAAAAATATAACCGTTGCAAGATATACGTTGATACAATTCAAATCAAAGTCAGATGAACGTTGGACTTCACACTATAAATAGAAGACTTTGCACAAACAAAAAGAGGAAGGAGATTAAGAGCATATACAAGAATCAACAAGCAATTTGTGCACTCTAATTGAATTGTTATCATCTCTGAACTATAACAAGATCATATCTAGTATTTCTTCAAGTGTTCAAAGCTACAAAGAATTTATCAAGAATTCAACACTCAAAGAACCACAAACAAGAATCAATTTATTGATTCTCAGCCCAACTTTGATTCTAATTCAAAGGTTTAGACTGTGAAGCAAACCGGGAAGGTTTTGTCAAGGCAGTTGTGACAAGCGATCGGGTAGACTGTGTTTGTGGTGGTAGCCGTGAAGGGCAATCCTACCTCTAAGGACCAAAGTGGTTCAAGCATTTGGAGAGCAACAATTCTACCTGTTCTACAATTGTTTAGATAGTGAAGCTAGGGATTAGCCAAGGACTATTGTTTAGGACATTTTGTAACAATTCACCTCAAGAAGTTCTAGTGGAATTTTCCTCCGCACTACAGGGAAGAGAGGACGTGCAGATTACACCACCTGGAACCTCTATAACATCCGCCTTATTTACTTTACGCATTTACTTATTTATTTAGCATTTACTTACAAACATTGTGATACTTGATTGTTATACATCTCACAATCTGGCCCGACATTCACGAATTCGATTCACATCACTCGCCACAATGAATAACAAGATCAATATAAAGGCTAAAATCATATCCATTGCCAGATTGACTCGATTTGACTTAAGTCGGTTTGATTTAATCTCACTTAGTCACTCAACTCCACAAGTTTTATCTCAACCCTAATCTGCTTTTAAATTTAGTTTTGGTGACAAGTTTATTCACCCCTCTAAACTTGTGTCGACCTTTCCAAGGACCAACAATTGGTATCGGAGCAAAGGTGTTTCTTTAACAAGATATCATTTGCTCATTATCCTTTAGTTGTTCTTATTTGAAAGCTCAGTTTTTAAATTAATCTACTGTCAGTCTTCACTCACTCACAATGGATAACAATCAATATGCAAGACAATGCTTATGTGCAACATGGACAGATTTGACGAATACAAACGTCGTATGTAGGCATTCCTAGCAGCTACTCATGATGAAATGATGGATGTACTCACTGATGGACCAATCCAGATCTCCTACATGCAAACTGAAGGTGATAGACAAGTTCGAGTTCCAAAACCCAAATCTGAATGGACTAGTGATGATCGCAAGCGAAACAATCTCAACAATGTTGCCATGGACTTTATCCTCGTAACCCTGGACAAAACATGTACTTGAAGGTGAAAGAATGCACAACTGCCAAAGAAATGTGGGACAAACTTCAGTTAGTTTGTGAAGGAACAGATTCAATCAAGGAAAATAAAATTTCCGTTGCAAAGCAAAAGTTTGAGAATTTCAAGATCAAATCTGGAGAAACCATTGATCAAATGGAGACAAGATTCAGTGCTATTATGGATGAACTAGATCTACTTAAGATTGAATACTCAAAGAAAGTCATCAACACTAGAATATTGAAGGCATTGCCAATGTGTCGGAAAATGAAGGTCATCTTTGCATGGAAGAATCCAGAGACTTGATGTAGAAGATTCATTCAAGATCTTCTCGAGATCTGAAGCTTATGAATTCAAAGAAGATTTCACAACCACAATTGCAATAATCAAAGCTCGGAAGAACCAAAGACCACAACGCACTTGCAGCAGCATCAAATGAGATTAAAGAAAACTCATCTAACAATCTTCATGAACTGGATGAAATGGAAGAACAAATGGCTCTAATGATGAACAGAATTCGAAGAATGAAAAGTGGACACCTATTCACTCAAAAGTTCATCAAAAGGACTCCTGAGAAAAGAAAAGACGATGAATACCTTTGTTTCATCTCGCAAGAAACCAGACACTATAAAGTCAATGTCCGGCTCGATCAAGAAGACACCACCAAGAAGAGTTGGTAGAAGAGCACTCCTTGCTGGAGATGAATCAGATTATGAAGCCGGTACTGAAAGATTATCAGATGACACAGCTTTAATGGCACACATGGAAGATCCAAATCAGGTATGTGAATCAAACTCTAAATACTCCTCAACTCAGATTTCCATGATGAATGCATGTTCTTTGACTGCTGACTCCAATCCAAAACATGTAGAATTAGAAGAAACTCTTGATGAATTGATGAACCAGCTAGCAACCATTCAAGCTGGCTATGAATCAATCAAAGCAGAGAAAGAAAGTCTAAATCTTGAAGTTGAAAGATTGAAGTCTGAACTAAAAATGTTGAAATTGACTAAAACTGATAAAGGAAAGATTCAAGATCGATCTCTCATCGCATGAAGCAAGAATCGAATCGTTTGCTCAATCAAGTTCAATTCTCGGATTCAAATCGGAAAAGCCATTTGGAGACAAAATCGGGTTAGGATTTGATACACAAGAATCTTCAAGAATGGAACTAGCAAAGCCACTGGCCGAGTACCAAAACGGTATTAAGTTTGTAGTTGAGCAAGTTCCACAAATCGAGAAAATTGTTTGAACCAATAAAGCCAAAGATCACACATGATAAATCAGTTTTCCAAGAAGACAACTGTATCTACCTACAAAGCTAAATCAAATGGTAAACCAGCTGTACTCAATGGAAACCGACACGGCAAATCAACTGCCAGATCCACAAAAACCAATGAAGTCATGAACCAGAAAAATTACAATCAAAACAAATCCAAGAATGTCAATCATTCAAATATTCACACGTTTAGGGGGAACGGAAGGTTATATCTCTCTGATGATGATTGGAATTTAACTGAATTTGTTATTAAAACTGATAATGACAATCATTCCAGACCGAAAACTTATCACAAGTTTCACCAAAAACTCGGCGGAGGACTAATCTCGAGTTCTCAAGATAAGTCACGATACAAAGGTCAATGCACCTCGATGCATGAAAGGAATGAATGATGATTTGGAACCGATAAACTAGTGGGAGCTTAGTTCGAGATTTTATAATCTTTGAAACATCATGAACACAACATTGCTAGTTAAACAAGATTTGGGCCCGATAAACTAGTGGGAGCTTAGTTCTAGGTGATGTTCTAATCTTTGAAAAATCATAAATACAAAGTATTGCTAGTTAGACGGTATTTGGAACCGATAAACTAGTGGGAGCTTTGGTCTTATGATTTGACGATTAGAAAAATCGATAGTCCAAGCAAGTAACACTGAACATCCCACAGTTCAAGAGTAGTGTCTACTCAGACGAACTGCTAGTTCAAGACTGTTTCCATCTAAGGAAAGTCGAGAATGGGAAAGAATGTTTATACGTGTTATTCATCTAAACTAAGTAGTTTTAAGGCTAAACCGAAAATTAATTAAATTGGAAATTAAAGGATAAGGAAAGTGATTTCGGATCACTGACCAATGCATCCTTAGCAATTTTCTCGAAAGCTAAAGGTCTTTGGAAGAACTAGGTAGCCTTGCATTAAACGATAAATAAAATAGACAACGGGTAGTTATTTCAGATACACTAGTGGGAGAAATATAAGGAAATGAATCTCGGATTCAATTCTTGAGTATCCCAGAAAATTCATTTTCTGTTTTCGGATTCGTTGGAACGAACGTATTCATTTTCAATAGGATAATTTGTTTGTCTTATTGACGATAAATATAACATTCATAGCACGAACCCAAGACTCGGACTTTTGTTTGATAAAGTTAGAACCACTAAGAAATGCTGAATAGGTATATGCAACACAATATAAATACAAATGGTTTCCGTATTTAGATCTGAAGACCCGGCTTAGGTGATTCCTATCTCCCTCAAAGGAACCCTGTCTCAAAGGAACAATGCATAAGTTTCCTTTCAATCGGGAAAGGGTAATAGATTTAAAGAAGTTACATAGCTTGTTCATATCGACCTTCGGGGTCATATGAAAGATACAAGCTAGTAGGAGCTTCTGAGTAGTGACATATTGTCTGATAACTACTCAAAAATCCGGTAATTTTATCCAAAATATTTGGAGGAAATCTCTGATTTCACTAGAGATAGAGTATTCAATACTCAGAAATAGGTCCTTGTGTAGTCTTCGGGACTGATGCTCGGCCTGCCTCCCAGTGAAATGTTTTCACTAAAGGATACACCATCAACTTGCCTTACATAGTCATTGGTGTGCTACGATACGCTGATGAACTCATTTAAGATATTAGTTGCAAAATAACGGTTTACGTTGTGATGACAAACCGATAAGTCTACCTAAAAGATGCCTACACATTTTTGGATAAAGAGTGAATTCGGTTCACCCCAATTTCATAAATATAGACATTTAGCATTTATTGCTTGAAGGTAGGACTGGAAATTTTGCATACACGTTCAGGTCGTGAAATATCTTAATGCATTGAGTAAAGGTAGGTTATAAAACTCGTAAAACCAGAGAATGATGGTTATACTGTCAAACTCGGTCTCATAGAGTCTATAAATAACAACCTTAGATCTTTAAGTATTTGTACTCAAGAGGTTACTAACTGATTTGTTCAGTCCACATCCAACACCGGCAGTTGGTGATAACACTAATAAGAACTACTAAACTAGATCAGTATATCAATCCACCCCGAACGCAGTGGGGGAGTATGGTTTGTCCATTACACATTGCAGGACCTTACGGTCTATAGGGTAGATTGATGACCTATAGTCCTTCGTGGACTGTATAGGATCCTGATCATAGAGGTTGGTTTAAAAGCCATAACCCTGTGAATGGAGTTTGATACTCCAATTCTGGTGAAACTCTTTTAGAACCACCTGCGTATCTCAGGCCCAGTGGGAGTAATTGGAACTACACGGAGAAGAGTCGAATGAATTGGAAAGTTTAGCTTTCTACGCAAAGCTGAGTAAATTTAGGGGTGATTCCCGAAAAGGTAGAGAGTTAACCAGACCGTGATCTCTCTTACCACTCAGTCTTGCTTGATTTCGTCAGAAAGCGGGAAATATGGGTGATTCCCTAAGACGTCCTTGCCGAACAATAGAATCTGAATTCATTCAGAACAGAAGGGTTTTAGCTAAGAACAAATGGCGGATTCGTTACAAAGCAGAAAATAGGGGTGATTCCCTAAACCCTTTTTGCGAGACTAACGGCATCTTCATTTATTCGGAATGACCTTTTGGGATGCCTGCCATAGCTTATATCCTTTGGGGATTAAAGCAAACCTCTCGGTCATTTCAAAGTCATATATTTTAATATATGGACTTGACCAGAATGTTGATAAGTCTTTTGTAGACTTGGCATTAATATTAGTAAAGTAGTATGTAGATTAGTGTTTGTGAATGGTAACATCAAAGCGATTGGAAACAACATGGGTGTGTTACAAAGTCGAGTCCGACATGCCATCGGGATTCATTCTTAAGGATTTGATTCGCTCAAATTCACGAGAATCGATCATTGGCAATCCTATCCATTCACTTGGTTAAGATATTCTTGCATTTATGCAACATTCAACGATGTAGTCTACCCTACCTCTCAGGAATGGTTATCTAAACCTGCGGATGAATACTAAATAGGATGTTTAGTGAATCCTCAAGTCTCTTCGGGAGAATGAGGAATAATATGATAATATATTCGGGTGCGAACTAGAATATAAGTGATGACACTGATTCTGACTTTAGTTCAGATTAAGGATGATCGTTAAGTCGGTTTCGTCCTCAGTGTTGAATCAAAGGCATATTGAAATCGTACCACCGGATTAGATGGAAAGGTGATGTTTCGATCCCAAAGATTGACTCAAGATGCCAACCTACTCGATCAAGTACCAAGTCACATGGTGTTGGATTCTAAGGCATGCGCCGGTCACCGACCTACCTACGGCGGCACACACTCGGTCGTGCTTGGAAGGATGAATTACTAAGATGTTTGAGGATACGTCTAACTTGTTTTGAGCAAGTGGGAGAGTGTTGTAGATATAGATATAAATGGGTGTGCTCTAAAACAATTAATCCACTTGCCTTTCGTGCAAGTGGGAGATTGTTAGGTGTAGTGCCGAAAAGACAATTATGTAATTGTTTTAGGACGAAATTAATAATTCATCTTATTATATGCATGTATGCTAATAATTAAGACACTACAAAAACCCTAAGTACCTCGTTTATGTAATCACATAACTCGCTGTATGGCTATACACAAGAGGGTTGAGTTAGTGAGATGTACTTAAAATTAACTTAGTCCATAGCGTTGATTAATCTGAGTACGGGTCTCATGATTAATATGCTAATAATGCGCCCAGAACACTTTACGGTGTGACAGTCTTATCCGGACTGTCGGTAATAGGGTACCTAGTGAGGCATTTATATATGATGATAATCATATAGGGCTGGACCGATTTGATTTGAGTTCTCGATATAATTCCTTGATCGAGAAGTCTTATCGAATCACAAGATGATCATATATGGATTAATCTCAATCCCAAGGTGATCACATACGACTGCTTAGACTAGGGTAGAGTTTGATGTGTTAGTAAGGATCACTTCGAAGTATGTGGTCCAACACTTCTCGTTGGCTCTATTATGGAATGAGTGAGTAGTCTGTGCTATCACAGATATGGAATCCATTCCTTCCCTCGGGAAGTAGACAGACAGTTCCCTTATTTGTTAATCCTAGAAACTGATCGATCCGCGGAGTTCATGTTAGACTAACTAGCTACTAGTATGGTATATGAACTAATTGATCACTAGGGGGTTAATGGTAAATAAGGATAATATGTTTCGAGAAGGGTTTACGGAAATATCCCGACTCGAAATGAAATGAGCGATCTTTGGAGGATTTATCCGTATGTACTTGATTATATCAAGGACACCTTATCAACTCATGGTTGAGTGTATGTTATCTATATTCGCAGAGTTCGGTTGGGTTTATGGTGGTGTAATACCGAATTAATAGATTGAATATTATTGTTCGGTCCGACGGATAATATTATTTAATTTATTGTAGCTCTCGAATATGGGTCCATGGTCCCCGACGTGGTTCCTAACATAGCATATGGTTTCTCGTCGTTGCACCTCAATTATAATTAAATAGTTGGATTGGACTATTTAATTGATATGTGGATTAATTATTTAGTTGGACTAGATAATTAAATACACGGAAAAGAATTTTTTCGTAGACTCGGCCCAATTTGTTTCAAGATGCGTGTGGACCTATTTTAATAGGGTTGGGGCACATTTTTGTAAGTTAATTAATTAGGAAGAAATTAATTTTCTTGGATAATTATTTAATGTATGATTTAATTATTTATTTGTTAAGTGATAAATCATGGATAATTAGATAATATATTTATTTATCCTAATTTGTTTGGGATATATATATATATATATATATATATATATATATATATATATATATATATATATATATATATTATATTTATCTTTTATTTGGAAAAAGGATTATTATAATAATTATCTCTTAATTATTAAATCCTTGGAGGACAAGGATTACTCTCATATATAAAGAGAGTTCTCCCAAGCCTTAGACACAACATAATTTTTGAAATTATTGAGGAGTATTAGGCTTGGATATTTGGCCTAAATACTAGGGTTTTCGAGTTGGGAAAATCTTCGGGATTTTCCGGGTAGCATATCGAGGAGGTCCGGCGGCTTGAAACACCATCCACCTGGTGGTGCTTGGAGACACACGTTGGAAGACTTTGGCTTCTCAACTTGTTCTTGACGTTTTTCACCATAAAAAGGTTGGTGATCTAACCCCCTTGTAGGTTTAGATCTATTTATTTATGTATTTTGGTTGTTAGATCTAGATCTTGTAGTTTCCTCTGCGTAATCTTTGATCCATCCGGAGATATTACATCCTACAAAAACCTCAAAGAAAGGAATCACAGAGAGGACTTATACAAGACCTCAAGCGAGGACCTCAATGAGACTCCATATAACAGGGTCTCTCTAACAGACAAAGAACCTATGGTTATGCTAGTGCTTTCTAACGATAGAAATCACTCCAAACAGCATTACATACCAAAAGGCCAGAAAGCATATATGAATCCTACACAACCAAATGTTAGACCTTATGGATGTGTAGAATACATGTATGAACAAAAGTATAACACTTTTCAGAGAAGAACTTATGGAAATTTGCCAAAGGTCATGCTTACCACTGACCACTATGGACCCAAACAGTTTTGGGTACCTAAAATACATTAACTTTGTTTTGTAGGGTGTCTGGTACTTTGACTGTGGATGTTCCAGACATATGACAAAGAATAAGAACTCTTTATCAAATTATGTGGCAAAGGATGGCCCAAGAGTGAATTTTGGCAACAAGAACACACCAGGATACACAAGAGGATATGACACACTTGTGAGAAATGGATTAACTATCAGGAATATTGCATTTGTGGAAGGACTGGACTACAACCTACTGAGCACTGGACAGTTTTGTGAAATGGGTTACAAGGTCACTTTTGACAAAGGCACGTGCATTGTCATTAGTGAAAGAGGTGATCAAGTTGTGTTGGCTGGAAGAAGACAACAAAACATGTATGTTGTGGATTGGTCTACTGCTGTTCCAGAGACATTCCTGATTGTGCATACAAAGTCTGAACTAAATTGGTTATGGCATAAGAAGTTGAATCATCTAAACTTTGATGATATCAATCAGTTGGTGAAGAAGAAACTGGTGATTGGTTTACCTGAGATCACATTCAAAAAGGATGCTATATGTGATGCTTGTCAGCAAGGTAAACAAAAAAATCAAGCTTCAAGTCAAAGACTAAGCAATCAACAAAAAGAGTTTTGGAGCTGATGCACATGGATCTGTTTGGACCAGTAACACCAACAAGTGTGACAGGGAAGAAGTACACTCTGGTTGTTGTGGATGATTATTCAAGATACACTTGGGTAGTATTCATGAACAAGAAAAGTGAAACACTTCAAAAGATGCCTGAACTTTTGAAGAGACTGCAAAATGAGAAAAGTTTGACAGTAGTGAAAATCAGATCAGACAAGGGCACTGAATTTCTCAATAAAGTTATAAGAGAATATTGTGAGCAGAATGGTGTGCTGCATCAACTAGCTGCTGCTGGTACACCTCAGCAAAATGGGGTTGCTGAGAGAAGAAACAGGACTTTGAAAGAAGCAGGAAGAACTATGATTTGTGAAGCATTATTAGGACCTAGTGAACAAAAAGCTGCTAAAGACACCTTATGAGATTTGGAATGGAAGGAAACCTAATATATCCTCTTTCCGTCCATTTGGAAGCAAATGTTTTATATTAAATCATAAGGAGCAATTGAAGACATTCCAACCAAAATCGATGAAGGAATCTTCTTGGGATATTCTTCTGGTACAAGGCATTCAGAGTATTCGAATAAAAGAACAACTGAAACATGAAGAATCAATACATGTTGTATTTGATGAACCTAAGTTCACTGAAATGGAAGATGAAGCTTCAGAACCTGCTGAGAATCAACAAGTCACTGATCCAAAATGTGTTGATGTTTTGGAAAGGATAAATGACTTAAATATTTACGACTCTCTTCAAACACCTGCTTGTAACACTACTCGATGCAACAATCGAGGCGGTTCAAGGATCTGCTTGAACCCTTTCTTCAAGCAACAATGCACCTCATCAAGATGATGTTCCTGAGAATCAATCTAACCAAAACCCACAATGGTTAAGGGATCACCCTGCTGAGCAAGTTATTGGCAATATACAACAAGGCGTGAGAACTATAAGACAATTAGAAGCCATGTTTACCTGTTTTCTATCTCAAATGGAGCCTAAAGTTGTTGAAGAAGCAATATCTGATCCATATTGGATAATTGCTATGCAAGAGGAACTGAATGAATTTGAATGAAATCAAGTTTGGACACTAGTGGAAAGGCCTAATCATGCAAATATAATTGGAGCCAAATGGGTATACAAAAATAAACTGGATGAATCTGGTACCATTGTGAGGAATAAGGCCAGACTAGTAGCAAAAGGCTATTCTCAAGCAGAAGGAATAGATTTTGATGAGACATATGCCCAGTTACAAGACTGGAAGATATAAGATTATTTTTGGCATATGCTGCTTACAAAAACTTCAAAGTATACCAGATGGATGTCAAGAGTGCATTTCTGAATGGAATTCTGGAGGAGGAAGTATTTCTTCAGCAACATCCTGGTTTTGAAGTTAAATATCAAGAAGATAAAGTGTACAGGCTCAATAAAGCATTTTAAGGCTTGAAACAAGCACCAAGAGCATGGTATGAGACCCTATCTCAATTCTTGGTGGACAATGGTTTTACCAAAAGAACCATTGACAAGACTCTTTTCAGAATCAATGAAGGGGACAACACCCTGCTGGTACAGATATATGCTGATGACATAATTTTTGGTTCTGAAAATGAATTTGTTGGAAATAAAATTTATGTTTTGATGATAATTCATCTTATTTATTATAATATTATCTTAACCTCATTGATGAAGTGTTGAAGCCAGCTGTTATAGTGGAAAGCTAAAAGATGTCTAGAACTGAATGTATAAGTTTTATTAGAGTCTGATAATTGTATAAGTTACATCGCACAAGCAATCGTAATTGATAGTGTGTCATAAAACTCGAAAACTGAAATTTCAATTTGAAAACGGAAATCATCAAGACAAACAAACTCGACTCAGAATACACCTACTTGGAATCAAGAAGGTAAGTTCACTGAGAGTTCTGAGACTCGCTTGGCTTATCTTGAAGAATGAAGAATCGAGGCTCAAACTCGATTATGAAGATTACAAGTCGAGGCAGAGAGTTGGACTTCGTGCAAGATTGTGGTGACTGAAATCGACTTTATGGATCTTGTATGAAGACCTAAGAATCATAAGGACAATGAATTCTTAGATGATAAATGTATCATGGTGTACTCGATTAAGTCAATTATAATCGATATAAAAGCTGAGTACTGATTTTTGAAGATGAATAAAATCTCAGTTAATGCTCCAAGTCAGTTAGGAAATTGACAAATGAAAAACTGACAAGGAAACTCAGTTTTATAAGTCAGCCATCCAACAAACTGAAAGTACAATCGAACGTTGTAAAGAAAGAAATTTAATTGGACGAGTCATCGACACAAAGAGAACGGTCGAGAAAAATATAACCGTTGCAAGATATACGTTGATACAATTCAAATCAAAGTCAGATGAACGTTGGACTTCACACTATAAATAGAAGACTCTGCACAAACAAAAAGAGGAAGGAGATTAAGAGCATATACAAGAATCAACAAGCAATTTGTGCACTCTAATTGAATTGTTATCATCTCTGAACTATAACAAGATCATATCTAGTATTTCTTCAAGTGTTCAAAGCTACAAAGAATTTATCAAGAATTCAACACTCTGAAGAACCACAAACAAGAATCAATTTATTGATTCTCAGCCCAACTTTGATTCTAATTCAAAGGTTTAGACTGTGAAGCAAACCGGGAAGGTTTTGTCAAGGACAGTTGTGACAAGCAGTCGGGTAGACTGTGTTTGTGGTGGTAGCTGGTGAAGAGGCAATCCTACCCTCTAAGGACCAGTGGTTCAAGCATTTGGAGAGCAGCAATTCTACCTGTTCTACAATTGTTTAGATAGTGAAGCTAGGGATTAGCCAAGGACTATTGTTTAGGACTTTTTGTAACAGTTCACCTCAAGAAGTTCTAGTGGAATTTTCCTCCACACCACAGGGGAAGAGAGGATGTACAGGATTACACCACCTGGAACCTCTATAACATCCGCCTTATTTACTTTACGCATTTACTTATTTATTTAGCATTTACTTACAGCATTGTGATACTTGATTGTTATACATCTCGAGTCACAACTGACATTCACTGAATCGATTCACAACACTCGATTTTCAATGAATAACAAGATCAATATAAAGGCTAAAATCATATCCGCTGCCAGATTGACTCCGGTTTGACTAAGTCAGTTTGATTTAATCTCAGCTTAGTCAGCTCAACTCCACACAAGTTTTATCTGAACCCTAATCTGTTTTAAATTTAGTTTTTGGTGACAAGTTTATTCTGTTAGGTGTGATGCCCGAAAGACAATTTTGTAATTGTTTTATTTAATAAATGAAATGATGTTATTATTCATATTTATTATTCTCATATTCACCGATGTGACAATAGTATTTACACTACTGAAAAACCCTAAAGTATATCGTTTATGTAATCACTTAACTCGATTGTATGGTATATACACGGGAGGATTGAGTTAGTGAAGATGTACTTAAAATACAATTAGCCCGTAGTGAAGTTAATCGAGAGTATCGGGTCTCTCCTTTAACGTGCTATTAATGCGCCTGAACACAATAGGTGTGATTGTCTTATCCGGACTTTCGGTTAAGATAACCTAATGGGGCATTTATATATGATAGATATATCATATGAAATTTGGACCGATTTGATTAGAGTTCACGATATAATTCCGTAATCGAGAAGTCTTATCGAATCAATGGATGATCATATTTATGGATATATCTTAATCTGAGGTGATCACAATCAACCGCTTGAATCGATATGAAGTTTGACTTGACGGTTAAGGATTACACGAGTCTGCGTGGTCCGAATTACCCCATCTTGGCATTGTATCTTGGATTGAGTGAGTAGTCCGTGTTATCACGAATCACGGAATCCATTCCTACCATTTATGGAAGTAGATAGACAGCCTCCCTTATTTGTTAATCCTGAAACCGATCGATCGTACAAGTTCATATTACACTGATTAGCTACCAGTGAGTTGTATGAATTAATTGATCACTAGGGGGTTAATGGTAAATAAGGATAAGAGGTTCTAAAAAGGGTTAACGGTAACTTCCCGATTTAGAATGAATAAATCTATGGAGGATTAATCCATATGTAATGATTATATCAATGGACGCTTATTATTATTCTCGTGAGGAGATAAATATAATCTTATAATCGGAGGAGTGCAGTCACGGGATTATGGTGGCATATTCCTGTGATTGATTTATCGAATATAATTATCCTATAATTATTTATTTGATTTATCGGAGTCACGATTATTAGTCCATGGTCCCCGACGTGCCTCCTAATATAGCATAGCTATTCTCGGACGTCGAATCCTAATAATATTAATTTAGTTCTTGTTGGACTTTATTAAAACGATATGTGAATTAATTGTTTAGTGGACTATTAAATTAGTTGGGCTAAATAATTAAATATGTGGAAAAGACATTTTTCATAAACTTGGCCCAATTGTGTTATAGCCCAAAAATTAATTATGACTAGGTCATGAATTAAAAGTGGCGCCTCTCTTATTTTTGGAACAAGAAATTAGTTTTCTTGTGATTAATAAGACATGTGCATAAAATATTTATTGGATAAATATTTATGGTAAATAATAAAGATAAATATTATTCTAGATTTGTTCTAGAATATTATGGAATTATCTTTTATTAAAGGATTTATTTTGTTTGATAAATAAAAATCCTTGGAGGCTAAGTTTTACTCTCCTATATAAAGAGAGTTCTCCCAAGCCTCAATACACACATAAATTTCGACTTCTTCTCCTATAGTAGAGAAGAAAAGAATTCGGCCAAGGGAGATTTGGGGAGAAATCTTGGAGATTTTTCCGGTAGCATATCGGAGGGGTTCGAGTCGAGAATTCCTTCCACCGGGAATTGCTTGGATCACACGATCGGAAGACTGTGGTGCTCTACACATCTTCACATTCATCCTTTGCGGTTCTTCAACTTGAATTTAGAGATTCAAGAGGTATGATCTACATCCCCCTTGTAGAATAGATCTAGTTGTTTTATTACGCATATTATACAGATCTAGATCCATAAATCGCTTCCGTTGCGGACAATATTACTAACATATTCACCCCCCCTCTAAACTTGTGTCAGCCTTTCCAAGGGACCAACAATTGGTATCGGAGTAGTGTTTCTTTAACAAGATATCATTTGCTCATTATCCTCTAGTTGTTCTTATTTGAAAGCTCAATTTTTAAATTAATCTACTGTCAGTCTTCACTCACTCACAATGGATAACAATCAATATGCAAGACAATGCTTATGTGCAACATGGACAGATTTGACGAATACAAACGTCGTGTCACAGGCATTCCTAGCAACTACTCATGATGAAATGATGGATGTACTCACCGATGGACCAATCCAGATCACCTACATGCAAACGAAGGTGACGAGACAAGTTCGAGTTCCAAAACCCAAATCTGAATGGACTAGTGATGATCGCAAGCGAAAACAATCTCAACAATGTTGCCATGGACTTTATCCTCGTGAACACAGACAACAACATGTACTTGAAGGTGAAAGAATGCACAACTGCCAAAGAAATGTGGGACAAACTTCAGTTAGTTTGTGAAGGAACAGATTCAATCAAGGAAAATAAAATTTCCGTTGCAAAGCAAAAGTTTGAGAATTTCAAGATCAAATTTGGAGAAACCATTGATCAAATGGAGACAAGATTCAGTGCTATTATGGATGAACTAGATCTACTTAAGATTGAATACTCAAAGAAAGTCATCAACACTAGAATATTGAAGGCATTGCCAATGTCTTTGGAAAATGAAGGTCATCATGCATGGAAGAATCCAGGAGACTTGATGTAGAAGATTCATTCAAGATCTTCTCAGATCTGAAAGCTTATGAATTCAGTGAAGATTTCACAACCACAGCTGCAATAATCAAAGCTCTGGAAGAACCAAAGACCACAACACTTGCAGCAGCATCAAATGTGATTAAAGAAAACTCATCTAACAATCTTCATGAACTGGATGAAATGGAAGAACAAATGGCTCTAATGATGAACAGAATTCGAAGAATGAAAAGTGGACACCCATTCACTCAAAAGTTCATCAAAAGGAATCTTGAGAAAAGAAAAGACGATGAATACCTTTGTTTCATCTGCAAGAAACCAGGACACTATAAAGCTGAATGTCCAGAACTGATCAAGAAGACACCACCAAGAAGAGTTGGTAGAAGAGCACTCCTTGCTGGAGATGAATCGACATGAAGCCGGTCTCGAAAGATTATCAGATGACACAGCTTTAATGGCACACATGGAAGATCCAAATGAGGTATGTGAATCAAACTCTAAATACTCCTCAACTCAGATTTCCATGATGAATGCATGTTCTTTGACTGCTGACTCCAATCCAAAACATGTAGAATTAGAAGAAACTCTTGATGAATTGATGAACCAGCTAGCAACCATTCAAGCTGGCTATGAATCAATCAAAGCAGAGAAATAAAGTCTAAATCTTGAAGTTGAAAGATTGAAGTCTGAACTAAAAATGTTGAAACTGACTAAAACTGATAAAGGAAAGATTCAACATCGATCATCGCATCGTGCGCGACAAAGAATCGAATCGCTTTGCTCAATCAAGTTCAATTCATCGGATTCAAATCGGAAAAGCCATTTGGAGACAAAATCGGGTTAGGATTTGATACACAAAGAATCTTCGAAGAATGGAACTAGCAAAGCCGCTGGGCTGAGTACCAAAACTGGTATTAAGTTTGTAGTTGAGCAAGTTCCACAAACTGAGAAAATTGCTGAACCAAGAAAAGCCAGATCACACAGATAAATCGCTTTTCCAAGAAGACAAATCAGATCTACCTACAAAGCTAAATCAAATGGTAAACCAAATTGTACTCAATGGAAACCGACACGGCAAATCAACCGCCGATCCACAAAACCAATGAAGTCATGAACCGTAAAAATTACAATCAAAACAAATCCAAGAATGTCAATCATTCAAATATTCACACGTTCGTGGAGAACGGAAGGTTATATCTCTCTCGATGATGATTGGAATTTAATCGAATTTGTTATTAAAACCGATAATGACAATCATTCCGCATCGAAAACTTATCACAAGTTTCACCCAAAACTCAAAGAAGGACTAATCTCGCTTCTCAAGATAAGTCACAATACAAAGGTCAATACAGACCTCGATGATGAATGAATGACGATTATCACTCCAAATTTAATAACAAAAATCAACATGGAAACAAATTACAATCGAAAGATTCGAGAAATCATATAAATAAGACACACCCAAACATAGATGCTATGGGAGTGTGGCTTATATATATGAAAATAAGTGCAACAATATCCAAGAATTCCAAAAGGATATATTCCCGAGTTGTACTTGACAATCGACCTCATGGACCCAAATCGAGTTGGGTACCTAAAATTTCTAATTTTCACTGCAGATATATGGTACTTTGACAAAGGGTTGCTCTAGACACATGACAAAGAGCAAAGATCGCCTCGATAATTTCGTTGAAAAGAATGGTCCAAAAGTTAATTTTGGAAGTAAAGAAAAACCAGGTTACACCAGAGGTTTTGGCATCTTAATCAGAAATGGACTTACAATCAAGAATGTATCCTATGTAGAAGGACTACACTACAATCTACTCAGCACAAGTCAATTTTGTGATATGGGATACAAAGTTACTTTTGATAAAGAATTTTGCGTTGTCATCAGCGAATCAGCTTCTCAAGTTGTCCTAGCCGGAAGAAGGAAGGAAAACATGTATGTGGTAGATTGGACAACTGCCGTCGCTGAAACTTGTTTGCTTGTGCATACCAAATCGTAAATCGCTTTGGTTATGGCACAAGAAACTGAGTCATCTCAACTTTGATGACATCAATACACTTGCTAAGAAGCAACTAGTCATTGGACTACCAGAGATATCATATAAGAAGGATGCGACTTATGTGATGCGTGTCAACAGGAAAAACAAACAAAGGCAAGTTTCAAGACTAAGTCTCGAAGATTCAACAACCGCACTTCTAGAATTGCTACATATGGACTTATTTGGACCTATTACACCAATTAGTATCGGTGGAAAGAAGTATACATTGGTGGTAGTAGATGATTTTTCAAGATATACCTGGTAATCTTTCTAACCAAGAAAAGTGAAACCAAGCAAAACTCACGAGAACTTCTTAAGAGACTTGAATCGAGAAAGGAGTTTCATTGTGAAGATAAGATCCGATAAAGGAACCGAATTCCTCAACAAAGTGATTATTGAATATTGTGAAGAAAATGGTGTTTTACACCAACTTGCTGCCACAGGAACACCCCAAAAAAATGGTGTAGCTGAACGAAGAAACAGAACGCTCAAAGAAGCTGGAAGGACTATGATTTGTGAAGCTAAACTACCTGAAAGATATTGGGCAGAAGCAGTAAACACAACTTGTTACACTCAGAACAGAGCTCTCATGAACAAGAGACATGAAAAAACTCCTTATGAAATTTGGAATGGAAGAAAACCAAATTTTTCATACTTTCATGCGTTTGGAAGCAAATGTTTCATACACAATAATGGAAAAGATCAACTTCACGTTTTTTCAACCCAAAGTCGATGAAGGAATTTTCCTAGATATTCAAGTGTCGAAGAAAGCATTCGAGTATTGAATAAAAGGACACTCAAGCATGAAGAATCAATACATGTAGTATTTGATGAACCAAATTTTCTGGTGAAACAATCAAGACCGACTGAATCGGTTCCTCGAGTCTCGATTACCAATCACACGAGAACTGTTTGATTGATGTTGGAAGACTACAAATTTCGTAATGTTCGAGATCAAGATCACCTCAATTTCCAACTACTCAACAATTTGAACAATATCAATCGAGACTCGATTAAACAAATTCAAGAACCGCTTTTGAAGAACCAGTTGAACAAAATACAAATCACCACCACAAACTCACACACATCAATGGATGAGAGATCATCCTGAAGAACAAGTTATTGGTGATACTCAAGCGGGAGTTCGAACAAGACATCAACTAGATGCGATGATAGCATGCTTTCTATCTCAATCGGAACCTAAAGAACTTGAAGAAGCCTTGAAAGATCCAGACTGGATATTAGCTATACAAGAAGAACTCAATGAATTTGAGAGGAATCAAGTATGGGAACTGGTAGATAAACCAGTTCATGTCAATATCATTGGAACCAAATGGGTTTTCAGAAATAAACTTGATGAAGATGGAAATGTCATTAGAAACAAAGCCAGACTAGTAGCCAAAGGTTACTCTCAAGCAGAAGGCATACATTTTGATGAAACTTACGCACCAGTCGCAAGACTAGAAGCAATCAGACTTTTTCTTGCTTATGCAGCTCACAAGAAATTCAAAGTTTATCAGATGGATGTTAAAAGTGCGTTTCTAAATGGAATTCTTGAAGAAGAAGTGTATATTCAACAACCACCTGGATTTGAAATCAAGGATCAAGCAGATAAAGTTTTCAGACTAAGGAAAGCTCTTTATGGACTTAAATAAGCACCAAGAGCTTGGTACAAAACTCTGTCTCAATTTTTAGTAGATAACGGATTTATCAAAGGAACAATTGACAAAACATTATTAAGGATGAAGAATGGAGAAGATACTCTACTTGTTCAAATTTATGTTGATGATATCATTTTTGGATCAGAAAATGAACAGCTATGTGAGAAATTTGCAAGTTTGATGAAAAGCAAATTTCAAATGAGTATGATGGGAGAATTAAATTATTTCCTAGGATTACAAGTTAAACAACTAGCCGATGGAATCTTCATTCATCAAACCAAATATACGAGAGAACTTATCAAAAATTTTGGTATGGAGAAATCTACTGGAATTTCTACACCAATGGGGACCAACATCAGATTAGATGAAGACAAAGAAGGTAAAGATGTTGGTCAACACTCTACAGAAGGATGATTGGAAGCTTACTCTATCTTACAGCAAGTAGGCCGGACATATCTTTTACTGTCGGTGTTTGTGCAAGATTTCAGTCAAGACCAAAGGAAAGCCATCTCACATTTGTGAAAAGAAATTTGAAATATCTAAAAGACACAGATGGAGTTGGTATTTGGTATTCGAAAGAAGGAGAATTCAAGCTAATTTCTTACTCAGATTCGAGACTATCTTTGGATGCAAAGTGGATGTGAAAAAGCACATCGAGCACATGTCGCTTATTAGGAAATAGACTTGTGTCATGGTTTAGCAAGAAGCAAAACTCAATCTCAACTTCAACAGCAGAAGCTTTATATATAGCAGCTTGGAAGTTGTTGTGCTCAAGTTTTATGGATCAGACAACAATTAAGAGACTATGGGATAGAAGAAGGAACAATTCCCATAATGTGTGATAACACAAGTGCAATTGCAATTACTGATAATCCAGTTTTACATTCAAGAACAAAGCACATTGATGTTCGTCACCACTTTATAAGAGATCATGCAGAGAAGAAGGATATAACAGTTCTTTATGTACCTACTGAAGATCAGTTGGCAGATATCTTTACTAAGCCATTGGACAAAGAGAGATTTGCAAAATTAAGAACTGAGTTGGGAATAATCAAAGTCAGTTAAGCCAGAGATTCGTCAAGGGGATTAATCTTTGTTATGTTGGGTGCGCTCACTTAACAGATTAGTCATTGACATCAACAATCTCAAACTGACAAATTGGAAGAATTTGACAAAACTGAATAATTTGATGGAACTGAATTATCTATAAAACTGACCTCAGTATCAGTTTTCACTTTATTCAAATTTAGTCAAAGGTTGATAAGATAGAATCAACAGCGGTTATATCGCATTAAATTGCCACAGTTCTTTTTTGTCAGGATTTCGTGTGTACACCCCACGATTGTCAGAAAACAGTACATGTATCGGTTATCAAAACCATCATGGAATTTGAAAAGTTGTACCATTCAACCGCAAGAATATCCTACCTATTTATTCAATCTCCGTTCACACTATTTTTCTTATTAAGAAAAATAGACTCTTTTCAAACCTACCCTTCAAAATCAAATTTTTGTGTTCACACTCAAACATGGCCACCTCAAATGATTCAAAAGACAGACGATTGATCACATAGCTGGATGAACTAACACTCGAAATGTATGAAGCTATGTGTCAAAACACTCTATTAGCCAGCTGTATACGAGACAAAATCGAAAAGCAACCAGGATTGAACAACATTCTCGAAGTTCGCTTCAAAGAAAAACGAGATGTGGAAGGCATTTTGCAGTTTTGGCAAAATATGCGATTAATCAGGGACTCTTTGATTACTACAGTTCGTGGAGATCGCATTGTGTTCAATGAAAGAGTTATGAGATCACTCTTTGGGTTCGCAAATACAACAACAACTTCAACAGAGTTAGCAACCCTACCATTGGAAAAATAAGCTTTTCTCGCAATGATTACTTCGTCTACAGAACCAATCGTACCTGGTGTTCATGTCGACAAAATCAAGCCGAATTTGGACATCTCGTGAGATGGCTCAAAGAAACACGTCAATGGAAAATCCAAAGGGATTAATATACTTTCGGAAGAAAATATTTTGCTGATGAACATAATCTAGGACAACATAGAATTTAATTGGGTAGGTTATATAGTCAATCAATTCAAGAAGCAATACTTAGCTGAATTAGAAAGTATGACAAAAGCTCAAGCTGAAGGACAAGTAACTGATGGTAGATTCCGACTGAAGAAAACTCTTAGTGGAATCACTCAGTTTTATTTAGAAAGAATTAAGGAAGGGAAGCAAGCAAGGGAAACTGTGACATCGAAGGAAATCGCAGACACAACTTTCCAACATGAAGCAAGATAGTCAACCGTGTCTCAAAGAGGAACCGAACACGAGGACCAAGCGAAAATCGTAATCCACGAGAAGAAAGATCGGTTGTAAGATGCTTGTACTCAAATCTCAAGTGAGATAGCACCTCACTTGAGGGGAACAACAATTGACAACTGAAGATACTCAAGAGAATGTCACTGCTAACCTTACTTCTCAAACACAACAATGAAATCGCCAACAATCAAGCTGACCTTCTTGGTGACAATGTCATAAAGCTAATGAAAATGAAACTTCAACCGTAAGATTCTCGTGATGCCGCTTCTGATCAAGAAAAATCACTCTTGGAAAAATTGGAAGTAAGAGATCTTTACTCTCTGTTTCCTATTAAGGAATTTCTTGACAATCTGCTTTCAAAAGGTTTATTGAATTAGCAAACGAGAGAGAATCAGCACATCATCTAAAGACAGTTTCCGAAAAGGATGATGATGATCATGATAAGTCAAGAAAAGAAGGCGACGATACTACATTTACGCAAGCAATCACTCAATCACAACATCCATTAACGCAAATCGTACACACGGCAAGAAGCATTGTCAATTGAAAACCGACAAATCATCAATCGCAGCGCTTGATGAAATCGCATAACCGATGGTTATTGATACTCGTGACAAGGATCAAGTGGAAGCTACATATGATCCCTCCGATTTTCTATCTAAGGAGGAATTGGCCAAAGTTCATGAAAACTTGAAAATAGTACTCGACCAAAGAGATACACAGAATGGCCTTTTATCAAACATCTCTGGATATCTTGATTATAGAACTAGAATCGATGTTTCATTCATGCAAGACTAGAGATGATTCACAAATCAAGTTCAAGTTCTGCTTGAGATTGTATTACTCAAACAACAACTTGAAGATTCAACCGCAGAGATAGAGAAACTCATGCTCAAGCTCATTGGCATATTAATCAAAGATAACTACGGGTTAGAAGCTCAACTTAAGGAAGTACTTGCTTCTCAACGACAAATTTCAAGATCAAAAGCAACCCATGCCCTTGTAGATCGGTTATATGATGCCAAAAAGGGGAAAGTCAAGAAGAAAAGCTGAAATTACTCAAATAAATGAAGCGACTTGAAGAAGAACTACAAAGATACAGATCAGATCCTAAATTTTTGAAGAAATAGTTAACTGATGATCAACTTATTGCAAAATACAATCAACCTGGAGACAAAAGAGTTACTCTTACAAAGGATCTGTGGACACAGTTTATCAAAGACTACAATCCTATTAAAGCCAAGTACAAGGATAGAACATTTGAGGAATCCTTGAACTACTTTCTGTCTGATATTTACTCAAAGCAAAAATTGCACAACATAAGAAGAATCGAAGGATTGAGGATAAACTGAAGATTAAAGACAAGGTTGAACAAATGAAAACCAATCTAACAGAATTTGAAAAGTACTATTTGGAAGACTCAAGCTTACCCAAGCTAATTCAATGGAGAAGATGGAAAGAAAGTAGTCAAGTTGACTACAACAAGACCTTTTCAAAGGAAGACTCCAAACTTCAAGAAGATTTTCGTTTGTATGACAAAGCAAAAAGATATGACTTAGTCATGCAAAAAGCTAAGAAGAAGCTCAGTCTTTAATCATAGTTATTTGAACAAAATGCATGTATCCAGTTTTTGCTCATTCTATTGAAAACCGCTTTCGGCTTTTACATTGTTTCTCATTGTTTTGATCTTTAAGCTTTTCTTTTAGGGAGAGTTTTGGCATCATCAAAAAGGGGGAAATTGTTGGAAATAAAATTTATGTTTTGATGATAATTCATCTTATTTATTATAATATTATCTTAACCCCATTGATGAAGTGCTGAAGCCAGCTGTTATAGTGGAAAGCTAAAAGATGTCTAGAACTGAATGTATAAGTTTTATTAGAGTCTGATAATTGTATAAGTTACATTAGACAAGCACTGTAATTGATAGTGTGTCGTAAAACTGAAAAATTGGAAATTTCAATTAGAAAACTGGAAATCATCAAGACAAACAAACTGACTCAGAATACACCTACTTGGAACTGAAGAAGGTAAGTTCGCTGAGAGTTACAGAATCAGTTGGCTTATACTGAAGAATGAAGAACTGAGGGCTCAAACTCAGTTATGAAGATTACAAGTTGAGACTGTAAAGTTAGACTTCAGGCAAGATTGTGGTGACATGAACTGACTTTATGGATCTTGTATGAAGACCTAAGAATCATACGGACAATGAATTCTTAGATGATAAATGTATCATGGTGTACTCTGATTAAGTCAATTATAATCAGATAAAAACTGGAGTACTGATTTTTGAAGAAGAATAAAATCTCAGTTAATGCTCCAAGTCGCTTAGAAATCGACAAATGAAAAACCGACAAGAAACTCGCTTTATAAGTCACCATCCAACAAACCGAAAGTACAATCGAACGTTGTAAAGAAAGAAATTTCATTGGATGAGTCATCGACACAAAGAGAACGGTCGAAAATATAACCGTTGCAAGATATACGTTGATACAATTCAAATCAAAGTCAGATGAACGTTGGACTTCACACTATAAATAGAAGACTTTGCACAAACAAAAAGAGGAAGGAGATTAAGAGCATATACAAGAATCAACAAGCAATTTGTGCAATCAGTAATTGAATTGTTATCATCTCTCGAACTATAACAAGATCATATCTAGTATTTCTTCAAGTGTTCAAAGCTACAAAGAATTTATCAAGAATTCAACACTCACGAAGAACCACAAACAAGAATCAATTTATTGATTCTCATTAACTTTGATTCTAATTCAAAGGTTTAGACTCGTGAAGCAAACCGGGAAGGTTTTGTCAAGGACAGTTGTGACAAGCGATCCGGTAGACTGTGTTTGTGGTGGTAGGCGGTGAAGAGGCAATCCTACCCTCTAAGGACCAAAGGGTTCAAGCATTTGGAGAGCGACAATTCTACCTGTTCTACAATTGTTTAGATAGTGAAGCTAGGGATTAGCCAAGGAATATTGTTTAGGACTTTTTGTAACATTCACCTCAAGAAGTTCTAGTGGAATTTTCCTCCGCACCACGAGGAAGAGAGGACGTGCAGATTACACCACTGAACCTCTATAACATCCGTCTTATTTACTTTACACATTTACTTATTTATTTAGCATTTACTTACAGCATTGTGATACTTGATTGGTATACATCTCACAGTCACAACTGACATTCACCAGAATTCAGTTCACAACACTCAGTTTTCACAACAGAATAACAAGATTAATATAAAGGCTAAAATCATATCCGCTACCAGTTGACTCAGTTTCAGCTTAAGTCAGTTTGATTTAATCTCAGCTTAGTCAGCTCAACTCCACACAAGTTTTACCTGAACCCTAATCTGTTTTAAATTTAGTTTTTGGTGACAAGTTTATTCACCGCCCCTTCTAAACTTGTGTCAGCCTTTCCAAGGGACCAACAGAATTACTATGTGAACAGTTTGCTAATCTCATGAAAAGTAAATTCCAAATGAGTATGATGGGAGAGATGAACTGCTTCTTGGGGTTACAAGTCAAGCAAATGAAAGATGGAAGCTTTATTCACCAAACAAAATACACCAAGGAGTTACCGAAGAAGTTTGGCATGGAAAATAGCACTAAAGTGTCAACTCCTATGAGTACCAACATAAGATTGGATGAAGACAAAGAAGGCCAATATGTTGATCAAACATTATACAGAAGAATGATAGGCAGTCTGCTGTACCTCACTGCCAGCAGACCTGATATATCCTTTGCTGTAGGTGTTTGTGCAAGATTTCAATCAAAACCAAAAGAAAGTCATTTAGCTACAGTCAAAAGAGTTCTCAAGTATCTTAAAGAGACTTTGGGAGTAGGGATATGATATTCAAAAGATGGAAGTTTCAAAGTGATATCCTACTCAGATTCTGATTATGGAGGATGCAAGATTGATATAAAAAGCACTATAGGAACCTGTCAGTTGATGGGAAATAGACTGGTTTCAATCACTGCTGAACCTGAATACATTGCTGCTGGAAGTTGCTGTGCACAAATACTATGGCTAAGACAACAGTTAAGGGATTTTGGAATTGAAGAGAGAGAAATTCCCATAATATGTGACTATACAAGTGCAATTACAATCACAGAAAATACTGTTTTGCACTCAAGAACCAAGCATATTGATGTGAGACATCATTTTATAAGAGATCATGTTGAAAAGAAAGATGTGGTGGTTCTTTACATACCTACTGAAGATCAACTTGCTGATATATTCATAAAACCTTTGGATAATGAAAGATTTGCTAAATTAAGGACTGAACTTTGAATTATAAAAGTTGACTGATACACCTTTGATCAGCAATGTATTGGAATTCACCAAGGGGATTAGTCTTTGCTATGTTGGGTGAGCTCACTTAGCAGACTAGTCATTGGTATCAACAATTCCATGTACTTATTTATGTTTGGACAATTGAGCAAATGAAGTTTCCAAGGGGATTGGTGATCTTTGTCCTGTTGGGTGAGCTCACTTGACAAATCAGTCATTGGTATTAAACTTCATCTTGTATTATCAGTTGGACAAAACAAGAAGAATTGAAGATCAGCAGAGTAACATTGTCAAGAAGTCACTTTGAGGCATCTTTGTCGATGAGGGTCTGCTTGAGCCAAGTCTACCGATGGAAAAAGCTACTGAAGCATACGTTACAAAATAAAACTTTAACAAAAGTCAAAAAGCAAATGACCAGGATATTTATCTTATCTTTATAACCGCTGTTACACGATCGGACGGTTACAACTCTTTATGGATCAGTTATGAGACACGTGGCAAGATCTCATTAATTCCAACTTTAATCGTGGTTAATGCTACAGTACGTGTACAGTACATTATCTGACAGTTTCAACCACCTCTCTCTATATATACATATACACAGAGAAGATACTTACAATTTTCATAATTGATTTTCTCTGAAATTACACTGTGTGAACACATATTTGAAATTCATCCTTTTCATTTCTAATGGCGGATAAAGGTGATGTTCATATAGGAACAAGTCAAAGTGTGAGAGGGTATGTTACTGACTGTCACACCACTGAGTTAGCTATCAAGATTGGAAGAAGAATCAGAAGAGTTGCTGGTTTGGAAAATGTTATTAATAGAAGATTGGAAAGAATTTCATACTTCAATGTTTTGGAATTCTGGAAGAACATGGTCATACATGAAGTTGGAGAAGCCTTCACTACAACGGTTAATGGCAGAGGGATTGAAATCACCTCATATCTACTGAGAGATGTATTTCATTTTGGACCTAGAAATGGTGCTCCTACCAATCCAGAAATGATGAACCTGCCAAGAATGAAGTTTGTTGATGCAATAAAGACAAATGAGTCCATACCATCATCTCTAGGCATTAATGTGAGGCACATTGGATTTGAATATAATCTACTTAGCAAGTTAATTGCCAAGAACATTCTGGGATTCAGTGGGAGTCTAGATACACTTTCTGGACCTAAGATAGACCTACTGATCATTATCTGTAGAAGTGTGAAGTTTGATTGGGCTGGATTCTTTATACATTATATGAAGAAGGTGTTTACTGAAGATAGAGATGGTATAAGGAAGTCCAAAACCAAGCCTTTAGGTCTATTGGTTCAGACCTTGTTGAATTATTTTCAGATACTTGATGTTGCATCTGAGAAAATCAATAAATCTACATACAAGCCGGAAGTTGTTACTCCCATTCCTGGGTTAGATGATGATGAAGATGAAGATGAGGAGGCAACTGAGAGTGATAATGATGGTGATGACAATGATGACGGACAAGAAAAGAGAACAAATGTTAGACATGATGTGCAACCTGCTGCATCAAAAAGAGTTAAGGAGAAAAGAAAGGCTGCTGATACTAGAAAAATCACTAAGATGCTTAAGCCTAAGAAAACAAGGAAGCAATCAGTAGAGGTTGTTAAGTCTACTGAGGGTCCAGTTGAAGTTGAAGTTACTGACCCTACTAATATTGTAAAGAAGAAGTCTGCTGCTGAAATTTTGAAAGAGCAACAGAAGGAAGACAGAAGAAAGAGGAAAGCTACTGAATTTGAATCTGAACAGCCTTCCAAGAGAATGAAGGAAATTTCTAAAAAGAAGAAACATGGAAAAGGGAAAGAATTGAAGATTCTTGAGGCTCAAAGGGAAGTAGAGGAAGAGGCTGTTGAGCCTACTACTTATGCTGGTGTTGTTGTTGAGCAACACATTGAAGAACCACAACAGACTGCTGTACTTGAGCCTGCTGTAGAAGTTATTGAACCTGTTCCTGACCCTGTAGTGGATGCTACAACTCAGGGGGAACCGAGTGTGGAACAGATTTACAACCAGAAGAACCTACTGACCTAGTTGCATCTGCTGAGGAAACATTGAATTTGCTTGTTGAGACCTTTGGAGGACAACAAGCTGAACATACAGCTCCCAGAAAGCCATCAATGACCTTTGAAAGAAAGGCGAAGAAAAAGAAGGAAGGGTATATTGATCCTAAACTCCAGCTGGTTGCTGATTACTTTCAATGGAAGTTTGGCTACTATAAGAGACAAAAATCAGCTGCTGAGCCAATGACAGATTTTGAGGAATGGGCTTTTGAAAAGTTAGAGGTGGAAAACCTACTTAATCTGGTTGATACTTCTCTGTTGGAAATGAGGGATGGAACTCATTGAAGGAGAAAAGAAAGATGAAGGTATCATGTTTAAGGATCCTAGGGATGCAACAGATAGTGATGATTCATCATCATCTGATTCAAATGATGATCATCCTGTACATCAAGGAGAAGCCAGTGGAACTGCTATGACAACTGAACCAAGAGTAGAACAGTCTACTGGTGCTGATAAGTCTGCTGGACGCCAGCACATTGAGCCAATGGATGAAGATCTGAGGGATCTTACCATAGATTACTTGGAGGCTCGTATAAATGAGAGAATAAATTTTGGAGACAACAGGCTTGTTAGTACATCTGATACATTTCGAGTTGTGGAATATGATGCACCCTCTACTGATCAGAAAACTGAAGAATGGGATGAGGAGATGGTGATAGTACATAGTGAGCCTGACATCAGTTCAGAGAATTCAATTTAGTATCTGGAGTGGATTGACACTCAAGACACTCTATCTAAAACTGCTGATAGTCTACAAAAGGTTGCAGATGATAGAGGTGTACTAGAAGAAAATTTGGCTATTTTTCCTTTCATTTCTGTTGAAGAAAGAGTCCTACTCACTGCGGAACAATCACTGATTGGACAGAGATTAGATTGGGTGATGGGGTTGGAAGAATCACCCATACAAGTTGAGGAGGTTCGAGGCACGAGGAACAAACAACATCCCGAACAAAGGTCGGAATCGGAGGTGCAAGTGCTTGAGGATCGAGACGACTGGATAAAGGTTGGAACTTACAACTGTAGTATAGTCTACTGGAGTAACGGCTGCTGAAGGGAAGGATAGTCAGCAGACTGCTGTTATTGATGAGGATGAACAACTGCTGGACTATGACTTCAGTGATGAAGAGTTTCAAGTGCCTAAGGAAGAACTTATTGCTGCTGAACCACAACAGGCATTTGTACCAATTTTTGAGGACCCTGCACAAGATCCAATTCTAGAGGAAATATTTGGAGATGTAGTTGAGGAAGGTCCTGACCCTACTGGAAGTGATAGAAGTTGGGCCATGGTTGTCAGTAGACAGAGGGCACAGTACAATGTTGAAGAGCCTGCTGAAAATGCTACTGGACATATGGTTGGAGGTGTGGCTGGTGCAGTACCAGCACATGTGTTGGAAGAGTTGAGGGCAGTCAGATATGACATTACTCAGTTAAGAACTCAACTTGACAGACAAGAGCAAAGATTTGAAGATTTGATGAACCTTGTGGAAAATAGAGAGAGGACTACTGAAACAGTTGCTTCCAATATCACATCCACTCAATTTGCTCTTACTGACCTTACCAAAGATGTGTGAGGCATAAAACAAGGAAATACACTGAAGGATCAGTTCTTGAAAGAACAGTTTGCCTCTATTCACAAGAAGCTTGAAAACCTTGCTGAAGCACCCAAACCTGCTGTGGATGACCCTGCTGGTGCCACTCAACCTGCTGTATTGGATCCTAAAGTTACTGAGAGGATCAATCTACTGGAGCAAACATTAGAAGGAAGGATCACAACAGTTGACACAAGAACAGAAATTATGGAAGGTCAACTTGCAAATTTGGTGATCACACAAGAGAGTGTTCATGGCCTGCTTTCCCGTTTTGTTGATGATGTCAATAAGGGGAAGAGAGTCAAATAGCTGTAGCAAAAGAGGCTGCAAGGATTTTTGCTCTAAAGAAATGGGAGGCTGATACTAATGCTTTTAGAGAACCTGCACCTGGGAGACTTTTGCTGACTGATGACCTCTTCAAAGAATACAAGAAGCAGTACTACAATAAGAGGAGGCCTTACCATGACAAGGGTTTCCATGAGGGGCTAAATTCCTTTTTGGGACTTAAGTTCTGGGAAGCTAGAGTCAAATTTTTAAGAGCTACATACAGAGGTGGAAGAGGTGGAAGAAGTGGCAGAGGTGGAAGAAGTCTACCTACTACTTCAGCAAAAGAGTCACTGGAGGAGTTCAGACAGTTGTACATGCGTCTAGGATTCAGAGTACATCAAATCAATCTAACTCTACATGAGACATGGAAATGGTGGAAGGAAGTCAACCCCCATATTGTTTTTTCCCGTATTGAAAATCAATGGATGAGAGATATGGTCAGGGAGATAAGGGAACATCATGAGCAACAAGAAAGAGAAAGACAAGAAAGAGAAATGAGGAACTAGATCAGCAGACTTTCATATTTCCTTATCTTTTGCTGAATCTAGTCTGTAATATTGTTGAACACATTTGATTATAATGAGAAATGACTGTATTTGTGTTCTGTTTTTGTTTTTATCCTTTTTGCTTTGCGTTAAATAGGGTATTGGCATCATCACCAAAAATGGGGTAATTGTTGGACATATTTTAAGTTTTAGTGACGAGTGCCAGACTAGCTGTTATAGAGCAAATGCAAAAAGATGTCTAGATTAAATGTATAGGCTTATTAGAGTTTGATCTTTGTATAAGTTTGATCAAACAAGCACTGTAAAAGGTCAGCTGACTTTCATCAGCATACCTGTCTAGGTCAGTAAGGTACCTGAGTCAGTAGACTTGTTAAGAACCTACTGAAGACTGAAGGCTGAGGGTTCAAACTCAGTTATTGAAGGCTAAGGGATCAAACTTAGTATTTAAAGTCAAGGATATGGAATCAGAATTTAGGGAAGTCTGTGATGACCTAAACTGATTACATATACCTTGTGTACAAGGTCTAAGTTCCATATGTTAGGTGGTGATTGGAACTTAGTTATGTTCAAATTGGTGTAATCTAACTTCACAATTAAAAGTTAGATCAAAGACAGTCAGCTGAAGTGTTTATAAACACAGCAAACTTCAGACAGCTGACTGACAAGTATTTCAACAGACTTACATACATAGGAACCTGCTGAACATACATTTCGATTTAATCAAAGGTTACATTGGAAGATTACAAGGATAATGATAGATAACAAAACTTGATTTTATCAACAAATCAATGGTCAAGATTAAAGGGACGTTGGAAAGATTCAGAGTTTTATCCAATGGATACAAGTCAAAGGATGGACAGTCTGAAAACTGGCAAAAAGTAAACTGACAGTGTCAGTACTATGTACATGGACAGAATGCAAGTCAAGATGGGGACAAATCTGAAATGGCTATGTTTGAATTTGAAACATAAGTCACAAGTATTCTCACCTATAAATAAAGGACTCCTGATTCATAAACAGATGATGAAAAACAAGGAAAAACAACAATCTATCTTGAGCTAACAGATTCTTATCAAGAAATCACCCTGCTGACCCTACTGAACTTAAAGCTACTGATCTAGAAAATTCTTCAAGTGTAACCTGCTATCAACTTACATCAAGTTTACACACTTGAAGACATCAAGCTGCTGATCATTTCATCCTGATCAATCTGCTGAAAGCTGAATCACTTACTTGATTCAAACTTTCTTTTACAAGAAATCTGCTGAAGACAGAGAATCACTTAGGTGTCAAGAACTGTTGTTTGTGGTGGAGCTGGTGAAGATGCAATCCTACCCTTCAAGGACCAGTGGAAGACTTTGGAGCAGCAATCTTACCTGTTCCAAGTGTTTAGTTTGTGAAGCCATAGTTGTTGGTGAAGGACAGACAACTTAAGGATTTTTGTAACTGCAACCTCAAAGATCCTTAGTGAATTACCTCCAATATCACAGGAGAAGAGTGGACTGACAGGATTACACCACCTGAAACCACTATAAAATTGCCTACTTACTTTCTGCATTTACCTTCTACATTAAGTATATTAAGTACATCAACTTACTAAAACTACCAACTGAATCACACACTTACACTACTGAGTATCTAATACTTAGTATCATACTTTAACAACAAGTAATAAGGCTTAACTTGAATATATTCCGCTGCAACAAAGTCAGCAAAATCGATTGTCGTGACCATCGAGCAATGCGATCGGCTGACTCGAACTTCTTTGAGTTTGTTAACTCCAAAAGTTTTAAGTGTTAAGTTTATTCACCCCCCTCTAAACTTAACCAAAGCCTTTTCAAGGGACCAACCGCACAGAACAGACAGAATGGATAGAATGGAGCAGGAGTTGTGGTACAAGCAGATAGGAGAACTCTACAGAGTTATGCAATGCCTACGATTGAGCAATTTGTGCCAACAATTGTTCAGCCTGAGGATGCAGCTGAGGTATTTCACCCGAAACCAAATGACCAATTGTGATACAAATGCTGACTAACTACACTACCTTTCATGGAGGAATGAACGAAGATCCTAGTGTACACGTCACCAACTTTTTGGAGATAGTCAGCACGGTCAAACCAGCCGGAGTACCGGGTGACAACATCAAGTTGAAATTGTTTCCATTCACTCTGAAGGAAAATGCAAAGATATGGTTATTGTCTCTAGCACCGGAATCTATCCAAACTTGGACCGGTTTGTTGCAGAAGTTTATGAATAAGTACTGCCCACCTGGGAAGTCACCGCAGATGAGACAAGAGATTATGAATTTCAAGCAAAAACCCACTGAAACCGAAGAAGCTTGGGAAAGATTTAAAGAAGCACAGAGGAGATGCCCTCACCATGATATCACTTTGCCCGTACGAATGCATAGTTTCTATCATGGATTATGGCCAAGTGAGCAAATGAGAGTTGATGCATCAAGCAACGGATGTTTTGCATTGCTATCACCTGAAGAAGCCGAAGAGAAATTGGAGCAAATAGCACTGACAAGTCAAAGGGGAACACATCAAGTTGAAACAGCCAAAGTAGCTGAAGGTGTATTTGGAGAAGATACGTCTCAAAAGATCTTCTATCAGCTAATGGCGTTGAATGAGAAGATATATGGAATGCAAGATCGCATTGCCAAAGTTGAGAAAGTACAAGATATAGAAGCAACCAACACCGAGGACGTGAACTATATAGGGAGGCAAGAAAATCCTTATGGGGGCGGATATCGCCCAGGTTCTCATGACCACCCTGGTTTTAAACTGAGTGATCCTACTGGGGGTTTTCAACAAAGTGATTCAAACGGTGGATAGAGACCGAGACAAACTGGTGGATTCATGCCTCAATTCAACAAGTCCGGTGGTTGGGAAGCATTCATGGATAAAATGAGTTCAACTGTGACCAACACGGTCAATCAACTTACGAAATCCATGACTGAGCTGAATAAAAACTTCACCACTTATTGTCAGAAGAATGATACAAGACTGACCAATCAAGAAGCCTTAGTGCAGAATCCGTCACACCAAGTGGGGCAGATTGCTGAACAAGTGTCAGCCCATCCTCCGGGAGGATTACCAAGTAATACTGAGAAGAATCCGATGGACGTGAATGCAATCATGACTAGAAGCGGAAAGGAACTGCCTGGACCAGTTATACCAACTGTCTACGGAGAATCAAAAAGCAGTCGTTAATAGAACGCAGCAGAATCTGGAGAAAAAGATGGGCCGGTAACCCGGGACACTACTCCGGTAAACCGGGAGTCTGAAAATTCAGCAAATCAGCCGGAAGAGCAGCAGCAGTCAGCAGGTAAGTCTTCAGGAACTGTAACTATTAATTCTGATACTTTACCCTATCCCCCTAGGAAACATAAGCCGAATAATGATGATGCGCGTTATAAAAAGTTTATAGAGATGTTTAAAATGTTGCAAGTAAATATACCTTTGGTAGAAGCTCTGGCCAGAATGCCAGAGTATGCGAAATTCTTGAAAAAAGCAATTTATACCAAAAGGAAATTGTTAGACCTTGAGACTATATGCCTTAACGAGGAATGCTTGACAGTTTTGCAAAGCAAACTGCCTCCTAAGTGTAAAGATCCTAGGAGCTTCCTCATATCATGCACAATTGGAGGAGTATGCCTAAATAAAGAATTATGTGATCTTGGAGCTAGTGTCAATCTAATGCCACTCTCCATCTTTTATAAGTTAGGCATGAAAGAGTTGAATGAAACATCTATAACCCTTCAACTAGTGGATAGGTCTATGAAGCAACCTTTTGGAATGGTGGAGGATGTCTTGGTGAAAGTTGATAAGTTTGTATTCCTGATAGACTTTCTGGTGCTAGACATGGAAGCTAACCATGATGTTCCATTAATCTTAGGAAGACCTTTCCTAGCTACGAGTAAAACATTGATAGATGTTCATAAGGGTGAGCTGATTTTGGGAGTGAATGAGGACAAAGTAGTATTGAATGAGATATGCTCAAGATGAAGGAGAAGCATGCTACATGCTAGATGCCATAGACGGACTTGTTTTTGAACTATATCAGCAAGTGGCACTAGATCCTGAAGTAGCAGAGACTTTACTCCTGAAGGAAGAAGAAAGTTATGAGGAAACCTGGCCTGGGTGTAGCGAAGGTCAAGTACGAGAAATAGAGCATATATCTTCTGTGGATTTAGGAGGAACCATTCATGGACCTTCATGGCATAAGTTCTTTGACTTACATTTGACTAGTAAGCTGTTAAGATCATCATTGGAAGAGCCACCAAGATGATACTATCCCCCTTATAATTTCATCGTTATTATCACCTTTAAAGGAGGAGGAACTTTTAAGAGTACTGAGAGAGCACAAAGGAGCATTTGGGTGGACGATTGCAGATATTAGAGGAATAACCCGATCGGTGTGCATGCATAAGATCTCTGTAGACCTTGAAAAGAAAGCAGTAGCTCAACCTCAGAGGAGGTTGACGCCACAACTAAATGATGTTGTTAAGGAAGAGATCATAAAAATGTTGGAGATGGGAATCATTTTCCCAATTGCGGATAGTGAGTGGGTAAGCCCGATTCATGTGGTGCCCAAGAAAGGAGGATTCACTATCCAACCTAATGAGTTTGATGAATTAATCCCTGTGAGACTGATTACTGGACATCGAGTTTGCATTGACTTTAGGAAACTGAATGATGCAACTCGTAAAGATCATTTTCCCCTACCATTCATTGATCAGATGTTGGAAAAATTAAGTGGTCACGCATTTTATTGTTTCTTAGATGGATATTCTGGTTATTATCAGATCCATTTTGCCCCTGAGGACCGAGAGAAGACAACTTTCACATGTCCCTATGGAACTTTTGCGTACAATCGCATGCCTTTTGGACTATGTAATGCACCAGCAACATTCCAAAGGTGCATGATGTCGTTATTTGCGGACATGGTGGAGGATTTTCATGGATGATTTCTCTATATTTAGAGATAGCTTGATAAATTCTTAGACAATTTGAGTAGAGTGCTAAAGAGATATGAAGAGACCAACCTTGTACTCAACTAGGAAAAATACCTTTTCATGGTTATAGAAGGAATAGTGTTTGGTCATAAGATTTCAAGGAAAGGAATGAAGGTTGATTGGGAAAAGATAGAGGTAATAGAGAAGTTACCCCCCAACGAACTTAAAGACGTTGTGAGCCTTTCTTGGCCACGCAGGATTCTATAGGAGGTTTATTAAGGACTTCTCTAAAGTTTCTAGATCCTTGATAGAATTGCTTGCAAATGATGTACCTTTCGTATTTGGAGAAGAGTGCAAGAAAGCAGTCAACATATTAAAGCAAATGCTTATAACCGCCTCTATTCTGGTAGCACCAGATTGGAACAAACCTTTTGAGCTTATCTGTGTTGCAAGCGACACGGCAGTTGGAGCAGCCCTGGGACAATGGGAGGATAAAATAGTTAGGCCTATCTATTACGCCAGTCGTACCCTTAACAGTGCCCAGAGGAATTATGCGACTATAGAAGGAACTCTTAGTTGTCATCTTTGCAACAAATTTCGACCTTATCTGATAGGATCGAAAGTCACTATTTTTATTGACCACCCAGCTTTGAAATACCTTTTAACCAAGCAAGACTCTAAGCTGAGATTGTTAAAATGGATTCTACTCTTACAAGAGTTTGATGTTGAGATTAAAGATAAAAGGGGATCTGAGAACCAGGTGGCTGATTACCTGTCGAGATTAACTTTGCTGGATGAAGAGCAACTGACTAAGATCAGGGAAAGATTTCCTGATGAACAACTTTTTGCCGTCTCAGTGGTAGCTCGAGTTGAATCTCAAACCTAACATCATACATCAAGGTGGGCAAGGTATACCCTTGGTTTGCTGATATTGTCAATTATTTAGCAGGAAGATACCTACCACCGGAATTCAATAATGCAGATAAGAAGAAGTTTTTCACGTATCTGAAGCATTATCATTGGGATGATCCCTACCTATACAAATTGTGCCCTGATGCCATTCTTAGGAGATGCATCCATGATGATGAGATTCCAAGTATTTTGCACATGTGTCATTCTAGAGAAGCTGGGGGTCACTATGGGCCAGACAAGACAACAGCAAAGGTACTGCAGTGTGGATTCTATTGGCCTACAATTCATAAATCTGCTTACGAGTTTATAAGATCCTTTCATTCCTGTCAAATGACTGGTAATATTTCTAAGCGGAATGAGATGCCACTGCAAAGTATCTTAGAAGTGGAGTTATTCGATGTTTGGGGAATTGATTTTGTTGGGCCATTTACATCGTCAGAATCAAATCGTTACATCCTAGTAGCAGTTGATTATGTTTCCAAATGGGTGGAAGCAGTGGCTGCACCTACTAATGATGCTAGGGTTGTCCTGAGGTTTCTTAAGAAAAACATTTTGACGAGGTTTGGAGTGCCCAGAGCCATAATTAGTGACAGAGGGAGTCATTTCTGTAATAGGTTGTTTGAAAAGTTGATGATGAGATATGGGGTTAGACATAAGATTGCAGCAGCATATCACCCCCAGACAAGTGGACAAGTAGAAGTCACGGACAGAGAGAGTAAGATGATTTTAGAGTAGACTATGAATCCTATGAGGAAGGATTGGTATTTGAAATTAGATGACGCTCTTTGGGCGTACATGGCAACTTATATGACCATGATTGGGATGTCACTATATATGATAGTGTTTGGAAAATCATTTCATTTACCGGTAGAACTCGAGCACCGAGTGCTGTAGGCTACGAGGTTTCTAAACATGGATGAGAATTTAGCCGGTGAAAAGAGAATGCTAGAGTTGAATAGATTGGAGGAGTTTAGACTTCAAGCATATGAAAAAAAGATTTACAAGGAAAGAACGAAGTGCCTGCACGATAAGAAGATTCTAAACCGCACATTTCATGTTGGAGATAAAGTGCTGGTGTATAATTCGCGTCTTTGTCTTTTTCCTAGGAAGTTGAAGTCTAGATGGTATGGACTACATGTAGTCACGAAAGTTTTCAATTCAGGTGCACGTGAAGTTAGACATGAATACTCTAGGCAGACTTTCACAGTTAACGGCCACAGGCTGAAGCATTACCTCGAGCACAAGTATAACCCTGAGTTGGAAGTCTTTACGTTGACCAAGCCAAAATATGAATAGTACAGTCGAGCTGGCGACTATAAACTCAGAACTAATTCTAAACCCTTATTTATTGCTTTTGTTTATTTTATTTTTGAGTCAATAAAGTAGCATGACAATCGCAGGGTTTTTTCATCACATATATCTTCAGCCATCTGACTAGAGATATATGTGGTTTTTTCCTTCACGATTCTCATGTGATACCCTCGTAAAAGTTTTCGCGTCTTGCTTAGGTCGATAAAAGAATAAAATGGCTTAAACTATTTTTGCGCATTCCTCCGGTATGCACGATTATCGCCACCTTATTTTCTTATTGCCCTTCGCATGTTACTCACAGTTTTTGGAAGAATTTTGGAAAGCAGGTAACAACTTGGAAGAGGAATGACCTAGGAGCTAATGATTCTGCTCCGGGATTCGTTTTGCCTCAGCGGAATTTCCAGAGCTAAGTACCTTCTTCTTTCATTATTATTAGTCATTGGGGACAATGTCTATAATAAGTAGGGGGTAGGCGTCTTAGCTGGATAATTGAAAAAGGGAATAATTTGAAATTTAAAAAAAAACACTGTTTTTATCTTGTTTATTGCACGTTTTCGAGTAAGGAATTGGTAGAAAAGGAGCCCAAGTTCAATTTGAAGTAAGCTATAGCATATTCAATTTAGTATGGAAGCATGAGCGTATGTTATGTTGCGTGAAGTAGTAACTTATTAATTATTATTCTATCATTGCAATCAATATTTGAGCACATAATCTGAGTGAGAAGTGTTTAAGATTAGATGATGAGTTGTTTTAACCGGGAATCATTATTTGTCTGTCTATATACATTAACAAATTGTTGTAAGACGAGGGAAGCAACTTGGATGCCGAAAGGTAACCGGGACAAACGGACTTGTGAGAGAAAGAGAAAAAGGTGAGGAAATCTGCCAAAAAGAAAGATGAAAAAAAGAGGAAAAAAATGAAAAAATATATGCAATAAAGGCAGTGAGGGAAGCGAACTCGTGTAAAAAGGGCACGACCTTCGCATAAAAAGAAACAAACGAGGACTTAAGAGCGATGCTTAGTCCCCGAGTCCGCCCAACCCAATTAAGGTACCATGTTGTGTTACCAAGTCTGAAGGCAAGATGAGTAAGTGTATGCACAGGTAAGTTAAGATTGTGTGGTTAATACAACTTGATTCTCTTCACGAACGCACTATCACGACTGATTCATCACACGACACATTGATGCATGATAAGTAGTGATTAATGGGAAGCTTATGGATTGTGGATTAATGTATGTTTCTACCGGAAATTGAATATGTGGTAGTTGATGGGATTGCTCTTGGAGGTACATTCCGCCTTGATACTTTGCTCGCGGACGAGTGTTAAGGGTGAATTTATACGATTTATAACGCTATATTCTATGATATTTTCCCTCGTATTCGCATAATTTGCATGAGAAACGGGTGTTTAATAGATTTATTAAGCGAATGAGGTTTTTAATGAGTTAATCGTAAAATTGGTTAATTTTGGTGTTTGAATTGTGATTTTCATGATTATTTGGACGATATTACATTTTGTGATGTTTTAATGTATTATAGGTACATGTTTGATGCTCAAATGTTGATCAAGAAGAGATCAGAGTCGAATTTCATTGATGATAAAAAGATAATGATGATTTGATGTGATAAAAGGAGATAGAGATGAAGAAATCAAGATGAAGTCGACCTTGAATCAAGGCGTCCAAAGATCTTGAATCAAGCGCCCGAGTAGACGGGCGTTTGACATCCTAGACGAACGTCCAGGAGGAGCTTTTACATTCAGGATGATCAGATTTTTTCTGGACGAGCGTCCAATTTAAAGAAGGACGGGCGTCTGATCTAGCTCGGCCCGACTCGAAGAAGTTTACATAAGCCGGACGGGCGTTCAACCTTTCCAGACGGGCGTCCAGCCGCCGACTTTTCTGAACCGACTTTAATATCTATAAATAGCTGCGGTTTTCTCCACATAGGATATACATATTCGAACCCAAAACCCTAGGGGCGGCTAAGCTGCGTTTTTCTTTAGTTTACAAACAGTTTTTTTCTTTAGATTCTTTTATGCACTTTTATTCTAAACAATTCGAGTTTCGAGGAAGATGCTAAGAGGCTAGACCTCCATTGAACAAGCATTGTGAAGCCATCCAATCAACGATTCAGTTTTGTTCTTGGTTATCTTGTGAGTATTTTAATTCAAGTTGTTTCTTTATCATGTCTTTCATGTTGTTATGCAATTTATATCGAAAGATCTTTGCATGTTGATTGTTTATGTTGATGAAAATCATGTTAAACTTTAGATCACCGTGATAAAGAATAGATCTTAAATCTAATCAACGAGAGTTATTAGGTTAGATCTCTAGGTTAGAAATTGAGAGATTTCACACCTTGATTTGAAAGCGTTAATCTTTAGATCGAAAGATAAAAGATTGATAGGAGAACTTGTCTAAGAAATTTGGAGTTCGTACCTTGGTTAGGTGAATCACAACTTGGTTAGAAATCACGAGATAATCTAGATCAAAATTGATAGTTGTAGGATAGGTGGATCAATTGCTTGTTCATTCGTAACCTATTGATTTAAACCCCTTGAATTTGAATTGTTTAGCTTAAGTAGTCTTTTATTGCATATTAGGTTTAGTTTAGTTTAATAGTTCGCAACCCGCACCTTTCCTCGGCTTTAGATCTCGATCTTCCATCGGGCTTTACGTTATTGTTATCTTCCTTGTGAATTATTTACTGTTTTCATATCTGTTTAGTTTAGTAATCGTGACATAGGTTAGTTAGTTAGTTAAACAAAAACTAGGGTTAGCAATCGCCAGTTCCCCGTAAGATCGACCCGGCATTAACCACTATTAATACGATCCTTATACTTGGGGGAGTTGTTAAGGGTGAATTTATACGATTTATAACGCTATATTCTATGATATTTTCCCTCGTATTCGCTTAATTTGCATGAGAAACGGGTGTTTAATAGATTTATTAAGCGAATGAGGTTTTTAATGAGTTAATCGTAAAATTGGTTAATTTTGGTGTTTGAATTGTGATTTTCATGATTATTTGGACGATATTACATTTTGCGATGTTTTAATGTGTTATAGGTACATGTTTGATGCTCAAATGTTGATCAAGAAGAGATAAGAGTCGAATTTCATTGATGATAAAAAGATAATGATGATTTGATGTGATAAAAGGAGATAGAGATGAAGAATCAAGATGAAGTCGACCTTGAATCAAGCGCCCAAAGATCTTGAATCGGCGTCCGAGTAGACGGGCGTTGACATCTGGACGAGCGCCCGTGAGGAGCTTTTACATTCGTGATGATCAGATTTTTCCTGGACGAAGGCCCAATTTAAAGAAGGACGGGCGTCGATCCACTTCGCCCGACTCAAGAAGTTTACATAAGCCGGACGGGCGTTCAACCTTTCCAGACAGGCGTCCAGCCGCCGACTTTGCTGAACCGACTTTAATATCTATAAATAGCTGCGGTTTTCTCCACATAGGATATACATATTCGAACCCAAAACCCTAGGGGCGGCTAAGCTGCGTTTTTCTTTAGTTTACAAACAGTTTTTTTCTTTAGATTCTTTTATGCACTTTTATTCTAAACAATTCGAGTTTCGAGGAAGATGCTAAGAGGCTAGACCTCCATTGAACAAGCATTGTGAAGCCATCCAATCAACGATTCAGTTTTGTTCTTGGTTATCTTGTGAGTATTTTAATTCAAGTTGTTTCTTTATCATGTCTTTCATGTTGTTATGCAATTTATATCGAAAGATCTTTGCATGTTGATTGTTTATGTTGATAAAAATCATGTTAAACTTTAGATCACCGTGATAAAGAATAGATCTTAAATCTAATCAACGAGAGTTATTAGGTTAGATCTCTAGGTTAGAAATTGAGAGATTTCACACCTTGATTTGAAAGCGTTAATCTTTAGATCGAAAGATAAAAGATTGATAGGAGAACTTGTCTAAGAAATTTGGAGTTCGTACCTTGGTTAGGTGAATCACAACTTGGTTAGAAATCACGAGATAATCTAGATCAAAATTGATAGTTGTAGGATAGGTGGATCAATTGCTTGTTCGTTCGTAACCTATTGATTTAAACCCCTTGAATTTGAATTGTTTAGCTTAAGTAGTCTTTTATTGCATATTAGGTTTAGTTTAGTTTAATAGTTCGCAACCCGTACCTTTCCTGGCTTTAGATCTCGATCTTCTGTCCAGTTTACGTTATTGTTATCTTCCTTGTGAATTATTTACTGTTTTCATATCTGTTTAGTTTAGTAATCATGACATAGGTTAGTTAGTTAAACAGAAACTAGGGTTAGCAATCGCCAGTTTCCCGTAAGATCGACCCGGCATTAACCACTATTACTACGATCCTTATACTTGAGGTTAACCGGATTATTACTTGTTTGTTTTGTGTTAATAAAATCCGTGACAACGAGCAAAAGGCTAGTGAAGGGTAGTTGATGACAGTTAAAATAGTCTATCCTACGGCATCAACATTCTATCCATTATGAGCTAAAAATAGTTGTTTCGACCTATAAGTATGAACCATTTGAGTTGAATATCATATGTCGGGTTCGTGAGTCGAGAAATTTGCACTTAGCGTTTATTTTCCCTATTTCGATATTATTTCATGCGTTATTTGATGATTTTTAGGATACGAAACATTGGGTTGAGCATGATGGACGGATCTGGAGTGGACTGAACGAAAAGAATGGACCTAGGTATTCCAGAACCTTCCAAGTTGAGTCGGCTGAAGAAAAAGGACAAAAATACCCTCGGTAACTCGGGAGGCGGTGCCGACTTACCGAGAGTCCAGATCTTTCCGAAACGTGTTTTCTTGGACGAGGGGTAGAACTAGGTGTTTCTAAGTCGGTTTAGATATCTATAAATAAGAGGCTTCGCCTCAGAACACAATTGTACAATTTTCAAGACAAATATTATGCAATAAAGTTCTTTGTTCTTTATTTTATTTATTTTATGAGTTCTGGTCGGAGAGACGATGGAGTCGCCGCCTAGGGAGAGATCCGAGGGAGATCTACATTCATCTTCGAGGGTATGATTTTCTGTCTTTTCCTAGATGTAGATCTATCGTTGTTCTATTCGACTAGTATGTTTTAATTGCTTATTTAGTTTAATTATGTAGTAGTTAGCTTATTTTACCCCATGTGTTATAGATCTGATTCGTTGGTGAAGAAATCATGAAGTAGTAGTTGCTTTCTTCAGATCTGTGACGGTCTATATCGCTAGATCTGAATACCTAGTAAATTAATAATTCATGATAATCGGCGCCGGCTACATTGATCGATAGATTTAATTTACATATTAGTAGCCTGATCAACTATTTGCATGTCAACGTAAACTAGCATGTAATACGAATAGTGAAGTGCTATGTTTGGAAATTATCTTGAATGGACCCAAGAAACGTGCTGATCAATGTCGACAGCTGTCTAGGCGGGTTTGCGGTATGAGTTAGTGCTCAATATCGACATCTCTAGTTTTTTTATGCGTATGGGCTATTACGGACCAATTAAGGAGGGTAGCTTGCGTATAGATTGTCTATTACCATTGTCGGAGTAGATAGGGTTATGAGTTGTACCCGTAGCTGAACAATGAATAAATTCATCAACGGGGAGGACTGTTGCATGTGTGGGGGAAATAACTAATTACTCATAATTGAACTAATACATTAGAAACTCTAGTTTGCTTCGTTGAACTTGCATAATCTTGCTAGTTGATTGTTACCAATATTAACTACTGTCTATATTATAGTTGGTCGTAGACCATATTCGTGACAAGCTCAATCTTGATAATTAGACGTTCTTATGAGTCTCTGTGGGATCGACCTTGACTCGCCAGTACTCTACTACGATAGACCTAGTCCTATTGCTAGTGAGTGCCTTGCACGTGATCAAAGTACTAGGCTGAATCATATTCCTTTCAAGCATATCCTTAAGTTGAGCCTTCAACTCTTTCAATTCAGCCGGTGCGATTATATAGGGTGCCTTAGCAACTGGTGCCGCTCCGGGTACCAACTTGATCTCAAACTCTGTTTCTCTATCCGGCATGTTTCTCGGTAACTTTTCCGGAAACACTTCTGGGTACTCTTTCACTACAGGGGGTTTCCTCTAGCTTAGGCTTCACTTGCTCCACATCCACTGCACAACAAGTAGCCTTCACAACCTTTCTGACAAGCTATTATCTCCTTAACTGCTGAAATTATCGGATGACGCTTCTTACTAGGCTTGTAAACATTACCTTGGTAAGTCTTAGCTGATTTCCCTAGTACTTTAAAGTTCACTCTCTTTTCTCTACAATCCAGGTGAACATAATTCTCGGATAGCCAATTTATTCCAAGAATTACATCAAAATCCGAAAAGTCCAAAACCGTAAAGTCACTCTTGCAACGATACGTTCCTACCCGCACATCCACTTGAGGCATCAACTTGGCTACCTTAGTTACCTTTCCTAAATGGGTTGTTATTTCCAAGGTGTTTCTTAAAGTTTCCATTGGTAAATTAAGCTTCTTAGCTATCTTAATTTACACAAAGGTGTTAGACGCTCCCGTATCAAACAAATCCGTAACCGTTAAGTTGTCTAATATTAGTGTACCTATGATGTGAATTCATTTATTTAAATACAAATACAACATGATTTAAATCGTGCTATAAAAGTACTCTAATAAATCAAATAAAACAATAAGGGTACCTGAAATAACATTATCATCTGGTTCAGCCATCTCAGCATCCACTGCAAACACTCGAACTGGGCGACTTGGGCCGTATTTCCATTTCCTTGCTTCTGTTTACTAGAATCTCCCTTCGTCGGACATGTCTTAGCAAAATGTCCCGTTTCTCCACATAGATAACAACCATTTACATGAACTCAGCACTCACCTGGGTGGTTCCTGTTGCACTTAGGACAAAATGGTGCACCGGTTGGAGGTTTACCTGCCACAGGGGCTGTCGTCTTCATGGGATTTTGCTGTAGTGCTCCTCGTTTATAGCCTTGACTTGTCCCAGAACTTCTCTTATTCCTGATAACTATGGTGGCCTTTTTCCTGAAGGTCTCAACCTCCAAGGCTTTATTCAGAAGTTCGGCCATGTTCTTTGCCTGAAACCTAGCGTACCCGATTGTATCTCGTAGGAAAAACCTTCTTCGTAAAGTGCCATCTTCCTCTCTTCAACCTTCATAAGCTCAGGGTAGTACCTTCCCAACTCGTTGAACTTGTTGGTGTACTGAGATACTGTCAAATGAATAACCTGCTTAAGTTTTAAGAACTGGCTCGCCTTGTTTGCTTGCACTGTTGCTGGAAAATACTCATTGTAAAACATAACCTTAAAGCTTTCCCAATCTGTCACTTTCCCGCTGCTGCTCTCTATGGCATCAATACAAGCTTCAGCTGCACCCAAAAGAAAACCAACTACCAACTGGGCCATCTCAGATTCAGGGACGTTTATGTTCCTGCAGGCCTTCTCAAAACTTCTTAACCACTCTTCAGCCTTTGAGTGTTCCACATTCCCACAGAAGACTTGAATTCTGTTCCTTCTTAGCCTTGTATACCAATCAACTGGTGGTGCTTGCTCAAAAACCGGTCCAACTGGTGGGACTGGTTGGTATCCAAAATGTATTTCTTGCTGGTAAGGCTGCTGTTGGTAGGGTGGTGGTTGATAGAAACCGTAGGGTGGGTAACCAATGCCTTGCTGATGATCAAAACGTGGTGAAGGTGGTATAGTAGGTCGGGGAATATGACCTACTGGCGGGGGATAAAAGGTCTGGTGTTGCTGATGATGGAAGACTGGTGGAGAGAGGTGGCTTACCGGTGGAGGGTAGACACTCACTGGTGGAGGGTAAATGTTGGTTTCTGGGGGAATGTAGACTGGTGGAATGTCCCCTACTATAGTGACACGGATGGGGGCTTCCCCGAGTTCACCATAGATAAAGTTATACCTTGGTTGAGGTCGTGGTGTAGGATCTGACGTGGTCACGGCGACAGACTCCACTGAGATAGAGGTGTGAGGGTCACAGTATGAGGGGGTGGAGTATAGTTCGGGTGAGGTGAAGGATTCTGCCTCACAAAGCCGCCTTTTACAACCAGTGTCGGATTCTCACATCGTACTCCTGAAGCCTCTGCACCCGCTCATGTTCTAGTGAACACCATCTTGATGATGAAGGAAAACCAGAACGTTACTAAAAGATCTAAAGAAAACTTATCTTAAAAGAATGGAAGCCTAAAAGACGCTTCTCTCTGATACCAACTGTAACGCCCCGTTCCCGGACACTGAGTCCTTATCTGGAAAAGGAACGTTCGGCACGTATAAAATAAAATAAATTTCACTTTATACGTAAGCCTCTACTACATTGTATCGAGTATAGCAAAACAGAAGCAAAAGACTCGGGTAATTTTTTTCAAATACCCAAGAATAGAAACTCAATATCTAAAGGTATAAATGTAACATTTATTACATCGAAAAGGAAACCAAACGAAAACCAAAACATACGATAACCTCCTAAAAGTACTAAACAGAAAATTACAAAATTCCGTGCAACTTCGAGTCTAAAATAATAAATAAAAACATGAGTAGATAAACGCTTCAAATCCAGCGTCCTCAAACGTCGTCATCAAAGTCCTCCTCACACTCCAGATTTACCTGTTCGTCTTCTCTTCCCCAAACACATAAGTAAACATGCATTTGAGGTAAGTACATTGTACATAGTAAGAAGTAGAAGCTACAATTTAATTAGGCTCTTTTACAGTTTTTATTTTAATAATAATCTTTACGAGACCGACTCAATCTAAGGTTCATTCAATGCCCATCGACACTTCATGACTATACGTTTCTAGCTTAGCTTATCTTGGTTACGTCATCACTCAAGGACACTACACATGGCGTTCATCAGCCTGAAGATATACTTGCTAACTAACGGTGATTAGCACCGATTAGCTCCGGGGTCTCCCCGGTGTGCATATACGTTCGATGAATTTCCTCAACTACCCTTCAGCCTTTTGAGCCAGTAGCATTGTTCACCTTTTATGAACGTATCACATCGCCGATATGAAATAGTGCCTAACCGAGAATAAGTGACGTTTTATCTTTTACTACACTTATATAATTATTATTGCGTATTATCTAGCCACCTAAGTGTTTTTTCAAGCAAAACTCACCTTATCAACTCTACTCCCTCACTTAGACAGCTAGACATCACATCCTAACAAGTACACAGACATTGATGAACTCTAGATCATCAAATCACAAGCCTTTTCATGCCTTTCCTACGGTCACGAACTTCAACTCCCTTTAAGAGTACGTCCGGTGCCGGAACCAAATGCATCAGAACTCAATCGGGGCTTGTTTATGTTTAATTAATGTTGTTAGATCAAAGGATTAACATTTAAAACTCATTACAAAGCTTAAAACCATATTTTCCCCTCAAAACAGGGTCCAGTGCGCCAGCACTGGGGTTTAGTGCGCTCGCACTGAGCCTCTGTATGTAAAATTCAAAATCTGCTCAACCAGTGCACCCGCACCGGGCTTTGGTGCGCCTGCACCAACTCACTGAATGTAAAATTCAGCTTCTGGTCCTCCAGTGCATCCGCACTGGGCTTGGTGCGCCCACACCAAGCGCGGAAATTGCCCAAAAACTTAGTTTTCGAACCCTTATCGTTCCCAAACTTATTCAACATCAATATACTCAGAAAATAGCAGAAAAACTTGACTTTTACAGGGCCATAACATCCTATGATTCTTAAACAATTCGTAGCATGAATTCTAACTATCAAGCCATCAATAAAATCGTAACTTAAACCCTATAAACCGTAATTAATGTGTAGGAAGACCTTCTTACCTTTAGCAAGCTATTCCAAATCCCAAAACTCAGAAAACCTGCTGCAAACGACCCTTCCTCTCACTGAAAACCTATGTGATAAATACCCAAAAGGCTAGATTCGACCACACGCTTCGGTTAACACAAACTACGAAAGATATGAGTTTTGATCCCCAAAATTCATCCCAAAACAGCAGCTAGGTCGAATTACATACCTTAACAAAGCTCTAATCTTTGGGTATTGAAACGACGCTCCCTTCACGACGATTCCAACGCTCTACTGAAATCTGAAAATGGTTGAGAAACGACTCAAAATTCTGAAAAGTCTCTCAGCCCTTTCCCTTGCTCTTATGCGGCTCTCAAGAACGTAGGAGGAGAAAAATCTAATTTCTAATAGGTTATAAGAATTGTGAGATTTGTTTTCCTTAAATAGATAAATCCCCAAAAAAATAATTTCTTATTATTTTCCTTATTATTCAAACTATCAGATTTTTCCCAAGTATACATATATATTTTCGGCCCTTATATATATATATATATATATATATATATATATATACAAAAAAAATACTTAACTCCACGTAAGAAGTAAAGAGTAATAATATTTCGTTTTCGCAAAATGACACGTCTGCCCTTTCCCGAAAATCGAAATATTACATCTATTCGTCTAATGAATACTCTAGAGTAATTATACACAGTTCTCGTAATTCTTTTGGTAGTATAATGTTTAAATATTATTTTGTATTTTGTTACTTATGCATATTTGATTTGATTTTTATTGCCTTAACGAGCCAAACTCGGCTTGAAAGACAAAAATACGTTTAACAAGTCAAACTCGAGTAGGAGTTCGAACGATTTTTCTTTATGAATTAGCCAAGCTTGAACATAATTTTTTTTTCGTTTATTAAACAAACGTTCATGAATAAGCTTGTGACTTAAACGGACCAAGTTTGAACATATTTTTTTTATTAATTTATTAAACGAATGATAATAGACAAGTTCGTGATATAAACGGAAATAAACTTAAGCAATAGATATTCGGTTTGACGCGGCTCGCTAACAGCCCCACTAGGAGTTTAGAAAATTTAAGGCAATAGTACTTAAAATGTTACACAGACCATGTCTGCTAGAATGATTGTAAGTCTGGATAAATGTTACACAGACCATGTGTGTTAAATCAAAACACAAATCTCCCGAGACAAACAAATGGTGTCATATATAAAACTTGCGAAACAAGAAGATTTCGTGAAAGGTACAAGTAGACCGGTTTGATGACAAAAAAGGAATCAACCCTACATGAAGTGATTCCATCAATAATAACTGACGATACGGGATTTCACTCCTCTACGTGGAATTATCTGATTGCTCCAGCTGGCGTGTTGGGGAGTCCAAGCCTCTAGTATTCACCTCGGGTCGAATAAGAGATGTGTCAATGAAGACCAGAGCATCCAGCAGGTTGCACAAGTGTCCCATTTCGAACACCCATGTCGGAGAGGTTCGAGTCGAGACCAGAAGTCTGGACCAGCTTCACAAGCCCAATATCCATGGGTTACTTGGGCAAGGGGCTAGGCCCAATAAGGGTTATTAATGTCAATAGACATCGCCGCCTTATGATTTAGGGCTTAACACGGATTTATGGCTATAAATACACAACTCCAGGAACTACGTAAGGCTTGATTCCTGGACAATACACAAGATACGTAGACAATCCGAGATACATTCTTGGACTCAGCCGCAGAACCCCAAAAAACCCCATCTTTATCATCGTTTTTACCGTCCTTATTCTTCTTAACTCATCCTTAGATTATATTTGGCCCTGTTAAATCAGTGGTGCTTAATACAGCATCGTCATTGGCGCTAGAAGGAGGGCTTTCTACCGGTGAGTTAGTAAGGATATCGCGATGGCACCGCCACCAAGGAGACAGAAGCCTGCGGGCAGCAAGAATCTACCGACTGAAGAGCACACGGATTTAGATCTAGCGGGGGTTCAAACCCAGTCCTCTGAAATCCCCACTGGATCTAGACCCACAGCTGTGCAACCGCCGAAGCCTCATCTTCCCCCACAGTTGCAAGACATGGCTGATCACCTGGCGTCTTTAGATGAAGACGCCCTGAAACGAGTGGTGGCATCCGTGTTCATAGATAAAGGGATCTATAACATCACTGATGAGCACAACCCTTTAGACCTACCGGGTCGTAAGGAGCTTGAGAACTCAAGAGGAAAAAAGCCTGCCGATCCTCGGGAAGAGTGTGAAGATGAAGTAGAAGTCAGCATTACCAACGCCAAGAAGCGTGATGTGCAAGAAAAACCCCAAAAGGCAAATTGAGGATAGTATTCGAAACGAGTTTAACCGCATCGTAGGTAAGGATCAGGTCAAGGAGTGGCTTGAATCACCATTCAGCTCCGAGATAGAGGAGTTCTCGATGCCAGAATCCTTTAAGCCACCGAAGATGGAGCCCTATTATGGTACTATGGACCCAGAGGATCACCTGTATTGATACATATCGCTGATGAGATTAAGGAATGCTAACGATGCCATGAAGTGTCGTGCCTTCGATACCCTACTTACGGGTCGAGCTCGGGAGTGGTTTCATAAGCTACGACCTGGGTCAATTTCTAGCTTTCTACAGTTGGGGCAGAAGTTTCGAGATGCTTTCATCGGAAATAAGAAGTTCCACCTCAGTGCCACTCACCTCATGAACATCAAGCAGGAAAAAGAAGAGTCCACTATTGACTTCATGAGGCGCTTTAATCTCGAAGTTATGAAGGTGCATAATGCAAGTGATGCACTTCAGGCCAATTCTTTTGTCGGAGGCCTGTGCAATATGAAGCTATACGACAAGCTTTCTAAGAAGATGCCCTAAGACATGGACGAATGTGTGAACATAGTCCACAAGTTTTGTCAAGGTGAAGAGGCAGTGCGCCTGCACACCATTTCACTTGGCCTCAACTCAAGAAATGACACCCGAGGCCAGACCAAGGGTCAACCTAAGGGGCAGAGCGATGAAGGGAAGTCAAATGTATTCGATCGATTGACAGCTCCGATCACGGATAGGTTAGGAAAGAAAAGGAATTTAAAAGACCGAGATTTCTTCCCCCTCAACCGATCTCGAGGGGAGGTGCTGGCAATCATGATCAAGAAAAACATTGCCCGAACTCCCAAATCAATGTCCAAAGATCCGGAATAGATGAAGAATACCCACAAATACTGCGATTATCACAAAGATGCGCGGCACGACACGGAGGAGTGTTTCGACCTGAAAAGAGATATCGATGCGTGCATTCAAGAGGGTCGGTTAGATAAGGTGGTCGATAGATCACAGAAGGATGAGCCCAAAGGTCGTCGGGAATATAAGAGGAAGAATTATAGCAGTGGAAGAGACCGATCGCCACACCGAGATAATCAGAGACGTCGGGACAGGTCGTCTGAGCCAACTCACAGAGATAACCGTAGGGACGATCGTAGGGAAGATCAAAATCGAGACCCCCATAGGGATAATCGCATCGGGTATGGTGTCAACACAATTGTTGCTGAGCACGAGTCAGATCGTCCTCGATCCAGTCGACAGTCTATAGACAGATCGAGGGAAGCGAAAAAACTTAGGTTCACAACAGAAGTGGGTTATGTACCCAAGGATGATATTCCAAGCTCTCATAGCCACATTGATGGATTGGTGATAGAGGCAGTAATAAGTAGAGGCCTGATAAATAGGGTCTGTGTCGATAGTGGAAGTGCAGTCAACATTTTTTACTACTCAGCCTTCAAAGCCATGAAGTTGAGAGATGAGGACGTTATGCCGTTATCAACCCCTTTGTTCAGATTCACGGGACAGGCCATCCACCATGTCGGGTCGATAAACTTATTAACCACAGTAGGAGATGGAGAAAAGGGCAGAACGATGGAAATGACTTATGTCGTAGTTAAAGCCCCATCGGGTTACAACGTGATATTAGGTCGACCCGCCTTATTTGACCTGCGAGCCATTATTTCTACCTTCCAGAACAGCATGAAGTTTCCCACCTGGTATGGCAACCATGAAGTAAAAGAAGATGTTGAAGTTGCCAGGAATTGCAGTTTGGTTACGATAAAAGGGAAAGGCGTCGGACAGGTGCTGGTCGAAGAGTTAATTCTTGAGGAAGAAGAGGATAAGAGCTGGGTCTCAGTCGACCCGACAGAGGAAGTTCACATTTGGAAAGAGGAAGAAGGCCAAGGGGTCCAGATCGGGAATTGGATACCACACCCCGACATGCAAGCCTTGGTCGACCTCCTGGTCGAATACCGAGATGTGTTCGCTTGGAAAGCCGACGATATGCCAGGACTCTCGGCAGATATTGCAGTGCATCGACTCAATGTCGACCCGAAGAAGAAGCCGATACGGCAGAAGAAGAGAAACCTCGCCCCTGAGAGGAAAGAGGCGGTAAAGAAGGAAGTAGAGAAGTTGCTAGTTGCTAGCATCGTAAAGGAAATATTCTACCCAGAATGGTTATCCAATCCGGTCTTAGTAAAGAAGCCAGATGAGAGTTGGCGAATGTGTGTGGACTTCACGGATCTCAATAAAGCATGCCCTAAGGATTCGTATCCGCTTCCTAAAATCAATCAACTGGTCGACTCGACATTGGGTTTTGAGATATTCGGGTTTCTAGACGCTTACAAGGGTTATTATCAAATTTTTATGGACCTCCAAGACTCGGAGAAGACCACTTTTATCACAGAGTTCATTACGTTATGTTTCGTGACCATGCCATTCGGCCTAAAGAATGCAGGAGCCACGTATCAGAGAGCGGTCAACAAGATCTTCAAACGGCAGATAGGTCGAAATCTAGAGGTCTACGTTGATGATTTATTGATCAAGAGCAGGGCCATGGGACAGTTTCTTATCGACGCTAGAGAGGTTTTCGAGGTGCTCCGGGCTGTGAATATGAAGCTCAATCCAAAGAAGTGCACGTTCGGGGTTCAGTCTGGTAAGTTTTTGGGTTATATGATATCGAAGGATGGAATTCGAGCAAACCTGGACAAAATTGACCTGCTCAAAAACATGCCTGCACCTCGTAACGTTAAAGAAGTACAGAGGTTGACAGGTCGTATGACGGCCTCAACCGTTTTTTATCGATATCTGCGCAGAGAGCACTTCCCTTCTTCAAGATATTGAGGAAGGTAAGTCCCTTTCAGTGGGATGACAAGTGTCAGAAAGCATTTGAAGACCTGAAAAGCTATTTATCCGAGTTACCAACGCTGACATCACCTCGAGAAGGAGAAAAACTATTGGTCTATTTAGCAATTTGTGAAGAGGCAGTGAGTGCAGTGTTGGTTAGAGAGGATGAGCTGGGACAAGTTCCAGTTTATTTCGTGAGTAAGGTACTACATGGGACAGAGATCAGATACTCACTAGCCGAGAAGTTAGCACTGAGTTTAGTTCATGCATCGAGGAAGTTAAAGCCTTATTTCCTGGCACACCCAATCGCAGTGGTCACCGACCAACCTTTGAAACAAATTTTGGCCAAGCCCGAGACATCGGGTCGGCTAGCAAAATGGGTCGTTGAACTAGCTGAGTATGATATCGAATTCTTACCTCGAACAATAGTTAAAGGCAAAGCCCTGGCAGACTTCATTGCCGAGGGATTATCTATACAACTAGAGTAAGAGAAACAACCGCCAGAGGAGCAATGGACCCTTCATGTCGATGGGGCATCCAGTAAAGAAGGATCAAGAGCTGGGTTACTATTGGTCAGTCCGAAGGGAGAAGAATTCCCCTATGCGCTTCGGTTTGAGTTCAAGGCCACCAACAACGAGGCAGAATACGAAGCCATGATTACAGGTCTGAAGCTAGCATCCAAATTAGAGGTCGAGAATCTAGTGGTGTATAGTGACTCACAGCTCGTAGTTAATCATATTCAAGGCGAATATGAAGCTAAAGAAGAAACCATGAAGAGTTATTTGAAAGTGGTTCAAGGGTTGATGTCAAAGTTTAAAACGGTTCAAGTCGAACAAGTGCCTCGTAGTGAGAACAAAAGGGCCGATGCACTGTCTAAACTCACATCAAATTTTAAATCAAAAAAGAAGGTCCTGGTCGAAATGTTAGCCGAGCGGAGTTACGACGAGGTCGATGTGCAGCCGGTTACTCAGGGATCGACATGGATGGACCCGATAGCTCTTTACTTGAAGTATGGGATTCTTCCATCTGACAAGTCCCAGGCCCAGAAGATCCGGCTACAATCCTCCAGGTTCGCACTGTTCGATTACATCCTTTATCGTAGGTCCTTTGTGACCCATTGGATGCGGTGTGCCTCGGAGGATGAAGGAGCATATTTTCTCGAGGAAATACATCGGGGGGTTCGCGGCAATCACTGCGGAGCTCGGATGCTGGCAAGAAAATGTAAGCTAGCAGGAGATGCAGAGCTTGCCAAGTACACGATGTGATAACGCACCAACATGCCCAGGAAATGAACGCTATCGAATCAGTATGGCCATTTGATTAGTGCGGAATCGACATAGTTGGGCAGGTCGAACAAATGAATAGACAGATAAAGTTTGGTTTAAAAAAGCGACTGGAAGATGAGGGTCGTGATTGGGCAGCTCAACTGCCTAGTATTCTATGGTCGTATCGAACAGCACCTAATACGGCCACGCATGAAACTCCCTTCGCCATGGCCTACGGGTGTGAGGCAGTGATTCCTGTGGAGATCGGGTTGTCCTCACCTCGGGTTTTTGCCTACAACATCTAGACCAACGCTGCCGATCTATGGTAGGAGAAGGACAATGTCGAAGGGAGAAGAGAGATTGGAGCGCATCGAATGGCTAATTACAAGAAGAAGATCTCGCAGTAATACAATGCAAGAGTGAAGTATAAATACTTTCAAGTGGGTGACCTCGTGTTGAGAAAAAAACGAGGCAAGCAGGCAGGATCCAATAGGCAAACGCGAGCCGAATTGGGAAGGTCCCTACAAGATTCTGAAAGTCCATCCTAAGGGATCGTATCAACTCGGCAGATCGAATGGAAGTACAGTGCCTCGAACTTGGCACGCCACCAACCTCAGAAAATATTATGTTTGATTCACTTTCCCCTTTATTTCATTCGTAGATATTACATTCCTAGTTATTTGTAATAAGTCGATACGACAATTGATCTTGAGGCATTTTATTTGAGTAGATTTCTTTTCAGATTATACCATTACTTATGAACTCATGCGATTGAAAGATAACAAAGGTAAAAATCAACCACAACAACGATTATCGACATGATGGAGTTGAAATAAAATAGTGAATGAAGCCAAGTCAATGACAGTGCTTATGTCACTCCCAACCTGCCAATAAGCCATGATGCGAAGCAGTTGGAAGATCCCACGATGGGTACCGTATTCGACCAGTTCATAAGCACCATGCAGTTCGACAGTCGAATAAGGAGTTTTTCAATTCGACCAGTTCATAAGCCTGACGAGGCACGACAGTCGAATCGAGCTCCGACCAAATAGCCCAGTCAAGCCCATAAGGCAGTACGACACTGGGTCGACTCATTCAAGTGTACCATGAGTAACGTACTCATACTACACTTCTAGGGGCTTAAGGGAATTAAGTCCAAAGGACTACACCCCATAAAGCAACAGGGAATTAAGTCCAAAGGACTACACCCTAGATAAATTTTCGACAGCACAAACGACATTCAATGGAAAAGTCAGAAATCGAAATTCAAATTTCAAAATTTCAAAATTTCAAATGTTTCAGAGATCGAATCATAGATTCACCTGGACAAAAATTATATCCAGATAAGTAAAGGTTCGATAAAAAGTTATTACAACCACATCGAATAAAATTGTTCAAAAAATAATAACGAGAAACAGCCTCAAGCAGCAGGCTGGTTTGAAGTGGATGCGTTTGGGTCGGCTGGCTCCTTCAAGGCGTCGTCATCCTCCCCATCCTCGTCCATAGCAGGAGCCACATACTTGTCATGCAAAGAAACACCGGCCTTGAAGTCCCTAAAATACTTAGTATATCTAGGGATGGCATCCGGATCGTATAGATGGGCTTTCTCGATACTGGAAATTTCGAAAGCCGGGATGACCATCTTGACCTGATCGATCGCGTTGGAAAACCCCCTTTCATAGCTTGGCTCATCAGCAAAGCCAGGTCGGTTTCAAGTTTCTCAAAAATCAGGAAGTCTTTTTTGGCAGAGGCCAGGTGAGCCGCGTAGCTATCGACCTCATACTGAAGGTCATCTCGAGCTTTTTGAGATCCCGCCAGTTCAGCCTTTGCTCCATCAAGCTCAGAGGTTACTTTAGCGAGCTCAGCTTCCCTGTCAGATAAGTCTTTACGCGTCTTGGACAACTCGTCCTGAGAGGTTGCCAAGTCGGATTCAAGTTTGGCACGCCGGCCCTCCAACTTTTTTACCACAGATTTCTGCTTTTCGTTCTCGGAGTCCAGTCGGTTGATTGTTTCTCTCTGTTTCTCCAGGTTAGCGGAGGGGGACTCGATCCTATTCATGGCCACTTTAGCCGCTATCCGAGCCTGCAAAGAGGATGATGATTATACATGGAGCAGACAAAAAGTCCCAAAATTAAGAGAATGAAGTAAAGGCTTTCGGCTCGGATGCTTTTTGTAAAATAGTCACTCAACTCCTGAGGAGCCATAGCTTCCATCTTGGCAACACTCACTCCAGGGATCTTTTCGATCACATTCAAGCCAGGAGGAGGGAGGTTACGAGCTTCTTTCCCAACTCCATGTCTCACTTCAGTGACTTTCTGGTGTTTCTCGAGACAAGACTCCCTCCAGGCTGCTCAGATGCCTGGGCATCATCGGGTTGATCTCGTATTAGGTCGGATGTCGAAGCAGGTGTAGAATATCGAGCAGGAGTCTTTTGACCCCCAGAGATTAGTGTGCCAGACACAGGTTTCTTCGACCCGATACCGGCCAGTTGCTGGATCTTCTTGGGATCGACCTTCTTTGGGTTAGGCACTTTACCTACCTCCTCCAGCTTTGAGAAAAAATCCACTGCGAAGAAAAGAAGATTGACATTAATATACAACACTGAAGCATAAATAAAAAAAAAGGGAAAAGTTGTGAAGTATAGCATCTCGACAGAGCGAATAAAAATCCTACGCAATATTCGAAGGTCCTCGTCGAGTTCCATATAGCTATCTGGACCCGCCGTCTCAATATCAGTGAAAGGGTATAAAGAATGTAGATTTCGAGTTGCGACATCGGGGCTAACCCTCTCGAGAATCCTACATTCAGTGGGGGCATCGGAGTCCAGCTTATCCTGCCATTTTTTAGGTCTTTTATACCAGGTGTGGATATCGACATCTTCCACCCCATGTCGGATGAAGAAAAAGTGGGGCTTCCACTCGCCCTGAGACGAGGTCACCCTTCTGACAAATTCCGAGACCAGGGGACGCCTTTGAAATGTGTACCACCCCGCATCTTGCAGGGCTTGGATCGAGTAGTATTGCCTGAACAGACGGACTGAGAATTCGACCTTGGCGATTCGACACGCCACTACAAAACCCATAACGCTCCTAATTCCGTTTGGAGCAAGTTGTGTGATGTTGATTTAGTGGCGAAGAACATCAATGAGGGCCGGATCGAAAGGAAACCTTAACCATTCTTTCAATTGTGCCTCGTATATGGCACAGAGCCCAGGGGAGGATCACAAGCAAATTGATATCTCCCATGAGATACTTTGATATTTTCAGAAGAGTAGGGGCAGTACTTTATGCAAGCGGCCTTTGCTTTTTCTTGGGTTAGGATGGACATACAGCCATAAGGCCCCTCGCCTTTCATCCTGGTTTTGCGTTTATTAACCGCTGGACGAGAAGTCGATTCCTCTTCTCCTCCTTCCTCTTCTTCTCCGGCTACCTTCTCACCGAAAACCGGAGGCCGCTCAGAAACTGTCCTTTCCGCCGATTCTTCTTCTTCCTCAACGAATTCCTCCCTATTTTGAGAATCACTCTCACTACTAGACATAGGATTGAGGAAAGATAAAGGAAATAAGAAATGAAGAAAGAATTTAAATGAAAAAGTGCCTTACTTGTATTTTCGGATAAATCAGGGAATGGGAATGGCAAATGAGAGACTCCGGCACCAGGGACTCCTTTTATGCTGCAAAATCTTCTAAATGATTTGAAAGGACGAGATTTGGGGCAGTTATAGAGTTGGAGGCACGGGGATCAAGGATAAAACCCTCGTGTGGACCAATAAGAACGCTTCGTTTCCTGCGCACATTTATGGTGATACAGCGTGACGTCACCCCACGACAGCCTACATCGAGTAAGGAGACAGCTGTTTTCCCGCTAAAGAAGATCATACATCAAAAGATAATTCAAAATTCTAGATCAGACTTCAGCATACAAAAAAGGCTTCCGATCTGGGAGGCTTATGACGATACGGGATTTAACTCCTCCACGTGGAGTTATCTGATTGGTCCAGCCGGCGTGTTGGGGAGTCCAAGCCTCTAGTATTCACCTCGGGTCGAATAAGAGATGTGTCAATGAAGACCAGAGCATCCAGCAGGTTGCACAAGTGTCCCATCTCGAACACCCATGTCGGAGATGTTCGAGTCGAGACCAGAAGTCTGGCCCAGCTTCACAAGCCCAATATCCATGGGTTACTTGGGCAAGGGGCTAGGCCCAATAAGGGTTATTAATGTCAATAGACATCGCCGCCTTATGATTTAGGGCTTAACACGGATTTATGGCTATAAATACAAAACTCCAGGAACTACGTAAGGCTTGATTCCTGGACAATACACATGATACGTAGGCAATCCGAGATACATTCTTGGACTCAGCCACAGAACCCCAAAAAACCCCATCTTTATCATCGTTTTTGCCGTCCTTATTCTTCTTAACTCATAATTCGATTATATTTGGCCCTGTTAAATTAGTGGTGCTTAATACAGCATCGTCAATAACCGATAGACTCCATAATATAAAGAGTCATGATACGAGTTGTGTCACAACGAATTACACAATTGTCATAGGTATCGTTAGTTATAATAAATCTATATCGAAAACAATTTAGATTTATTATAATCAACGCTGTAGCTGACTTATGCACCTATGATTATTATTAACTCTAATATAAAAAGAAAGTTATGAGAAAAGAAAATGAGACTACGGTGATGGATACCCCAAACTTTTCCCCAAATGGAGATCGGGCCGCAATTAGAGAAATTGGTTTTTACTTGTAAAGGGCGTATTACTCACAATTCTTGATAATTGAACAATTTTCTAGGGAAATAACTAACCAATCCGTTATACGGTCTCGGGAAGGTTATATTGGGAATTTTAAACGAAGGTGCGCACTTTGAAAAATAAAGGATAACCCTTTTTTTAATTTTTAAAAAAAGGGAAATTATGACACATTTCCTACTGCGTGTTGACTCCGTGTGGAACAGAAACAACTTAATCTCGAAGTATATTACTGCCTCTAAATATAAAAATATAAAATTTGAAAAGTATGCTTAAAAGAAATGAATGTGAAAAATGACTTCTCACTCTTGTATAAATGTGAAAGATAAACAACTTGTTAATTCGGATTAGATTTTTTAAATTAACCGAGGACGACGGGTTTTAGTCAACTGGATCCTACCGTTGTTTTGGAGACGTTAAAAAAAATAATATCAGAGCCGACTATCAGACGGAACTATGCACACGGAACTATGCGCTGCACCATAAGAGACGGTGTCAGTTTTGGTGACTTGATCTCTAAACGGATAAATAATCTGGTGGAACTAATCTGGAAAACTGAGACTGAGAATGATGGTCAGTTCAGTTAAGTATATTCAGTTCTTTGAAAGTCAGTTTGATGAAGTGCAACTGGTTTCTTTTGAAGTCAGCAGTCAATTTTTGCCTGCTATGTTTTGCTGAGTATTATTGAGTTCTACATCTGGGCAATTGATTACAAGTCTGGAAAGTTAGTTTGAAGCTGAGTTTCGTTTGGTGGATAACTCACGAGGCTGGATATCGTCGAGTATATAATGCGGGTTTGAAATACTCTAGAACGACCTATCAAGAAGCCTTAACAATGGAGATGGTGTGTATGATATTTATACTGAGCCTGAGAGTTGGTTTCTCTCAAGTTGCCTACGTATCCAATGTTTGTAATTGGAATCAAGTCTTTCGTAGTTCCTTAGGGTAGTTTATATAGGGAGGCGGCTCGCCTCTTTTCTTGTTGGACAAGTATGAGTATTAAACCCTAAGGATTATAACGTGTAAATCTTTGATAAGAGATAATTACGACTGCATTTAAACTATAAGATATGTGTCCTACAATCAAGGTATTCTTCCCTTCGTTATCTAATCATATAGGCACGTGCGTGTGTTATCCTTATAAGGAAAGGCCCTGACGTCATGCGTCAGGCTCCTCAGACTGTCTCGGCCAGACTTGAACCACCATCCTGACCGAGCTGCCCTACAGTGGTCGAGTCGGGAAGAGTCAGGACAGACCTCCCACCTGGGGTAAGGTTTGATTAACATGGGGTCCCTGGTCCTAATACTTTTCTATCTAGCATCGTGAAGCCACTCCCTAAGTGACACGTGTCGAGGTCTACTCTGGCCCTCATCATAAGCTCCCCAGGTCTGATCCGACCCTGTTAGGGTAGGGCGGATCTGACCTAGGCGGAACGCTGCTCTGCCACTCTACAGAGTCAAGGTTAGCCTTGCCACGTGTCTGCGTTGCTGTCATTAGTTAGCTATGACAGGCACATGAAACGAAGCATTTTTCTACACGCTTTAATGATGGAGCGGTTTTCCCCATATTACTTTTGAGGTTTATAACCCTCAAGTCTTATCACGTCTCTTCAGACGTTACACAGGTTCATTTAAACCCGAGATTGAAGCTGCCGGTTGCCATTCCAGCTTTCAACTCCTTGAGTCAAGTAAGCTTCTTGTGCTTTTTCCTTTTAAATTTCTTTTATAGTTGATGAGTGAGCCAATTATCCTCACTGATAGTTCTGTTGAGGCATTGTTCGAGTCCAGATCAGAATTAGCAAGCGAAAGATCCAACATTAGGGCTAACTCCGAGGACCCTGTTCTTCAATCGGTTGAAAACTCTGTGTCCCAACCCTTAATCAATTGTCTAGGCTTCGAACATTTGGTTTTAGCCCCCCGGTACGATGCCTCATATACCGGTCCTCCACGCTCCTCTGGTACTTCCAAATTTGTCTTGACCTTGAAAGCACACATGGACCTAAAATCCCAAGTTGCCTGTCATGGCATTGATACCAAATTCACCAAAAAAGACGTAACTTCCCTCTGCAAGTAGTACAACTTGGAGAATCCCTTGTTCAAACCCACAGTTCCTGCTCCTGGTGTCTATGCCTATCGGGCTCCGGCCGGCTGCTGTGCCGTCTACGAGGAGCAGCTCCTCTGTGGCCTAAGGTTTCCCATCTGTCGAGCTATATTGGCCATCTTGGAGCATTACGGGCCGTGCCTAGTCCAGATCATTCTGAAGGGAATAAGGGCGATAGTCGGTTTCGCTTTTTGGTGCCGGTGCGCCTGCATCCCCTTCACCGTTCAAACTTTTCGACTTTTCTATCAACGCAAGAAAGTGCTGGATCAGGCTGGGTACTACTGCATTCCCTGACGAGGAGACTTTTACAAAGAGGTCTAGTTTACCAAAAAGGGCGAATCTTCCTACAAAGGATGAAAATCCCGATTCTTCTTTATTTGCCCTGAAGTGGAAGCCGACCTAGGCAGATGGAATTCTGGCGACCTGGAAAGCGATCCTCGACCTACAGATGTTGAGAAGAAGCTGATAGACGACATTTGGAAAAGTGGCGTCTATATCGGTGCGAAGAAATTTTCATCTCAACTGATCGAATCGGCCAGTCTGCTGACTGCTGGGCCCGATCCTTACAGGGTGTTGACCAGGGCGGAGTATAGAACTTGTAGGACCTTCGTTTTTACTGTGATTTTTGCTGTCGAGTTTATGAAATACTTGTACAAATTCTCTTATGCCTTCCTTTGGACAGTGTCTTCCTTTGCTGAGTTGGTCGCCGATGTTGATGAGGAAGAAGAGGTTTCTGCTGACGCCCATCTGGAACAGGACTCAGAGAGGACTGTGAGCTCCAACCTGGGTGTTAGGTGTAGTGCCCGAAAGACAATTATCTAATTGTTTTAGGACAGAATTAATAATTCATCTTATTATATGCATGTATGCTTATAATTAAGACACTACTGAAAACCCTAAGTACCTCGTTTATATAATCGCATAACTCAGTGTATGGCTATACACAAGAGGATTGAGTTAGTGAGATGTTCTTAAAATTAACTTAGTCCATAGCGTTGATTAATCTGAGTACGGGTCTCATGATTAATATGCTAATAATGCGCCCAGAACACTTTACGGTGTGACAGTATTATCCGGACTGTCGGTAATAGGGTACCTAGTGGGGCATTTATATATGATGATAATCATATAGGGCTGGACCGATTTGATTTGAGTTCTCGATATAATTCCGTGATCGAGAAGACTTATCGAATCAAAAGATAATCATATATGGATTAATCTCAATCTCGAGGTGATCACTGCATAACCGCTTAGACTAGGGTAGGGTTTGATGTGTTAGTAAGGATCACTTCGTAGTATGTGGTCCAACACTTCTCGTTGGCTCTATTCTGGAATGAGTGAGTAGTCTATGCTATCACAGATATGAAATCCATTCATTCCCTCGGGAAGTAGACAGACTGTTCCCTTATTTGTTAATCCTAGAAACTGATCGATCCCAGGAGTTAATCCTAGAAACTGGTGGTGTAATCCCAGAATTAATAGATTGAATATTATTGCTCTGTCTGACGGATAATATTATTTAATTTATTGTAGCTACTGAATATGAGTCCATGGTCCCCGACGTGGCTCCTAATATAGCATATAGGTTTTCGCATCGTTTCACCTCAATTAATATTAAATAGTTGGATTGGACTGTTTAATAGATATGTGGATTAATTGTTTAGTTGGACTAGATAATTAAATACATGGAGAGGAAATTTTTCGTGGACTCGGCCCAATGTGATGAAAAATGCGTGTGGCCTATTTGTTTTAGGGTGGGGCTTATTTTTTGATTAATTATTTGTTGGGAAATTAGTTTTCTTGATGAATAATAAGACATGTGATTAAATTATTTATTTGTTGAATAATTGGAAAAGAAAATCTTTTATATATCCTTATTAATTTAGGATTATACTAGATTTATCTTTTTAAGGAAAAGGATTAATTTAATAATTATTGGTTAATTATTAAATCATTGGAGGACAATGATTACTATCCTATATAAAGAGAGTTCTCCCAAGCCTTTTATCATATCACATAATACGCATATTTGGGAGTATTATAGCTTAGAAATTTCGGTTATAATACTAGGGTTTCAAGTTAGGATAATCCTCGGGATTATTCCGGTAGCATATCGAGGAGGTCAAGCGGTTTGAATCACCATCCACTTGGTGTTGCTTGGAGATACACGTCGGAAGACGATGGCTTCTCAATTCTTGGATCTTGGATCTCGGATTGTTCTTGGTGTTTATTCACAATAAACAGGTAAGCAATCTAAACCCCCTCGTAGGATTAGATCTATTATTTTATGTGCTTCGGTTGACTAGATCTAGATCTTGTACTTTCCGCTGCGTAATCGGGTGGATCTTGATCCATCCAACGATATTACATCCTACACTGGTCTGCCGGGAATGTGCTGAGTTTCGAGATGACCAAGATCCTATCTGAGCTCCCGGAGGATGCCTTGGTTTCCTCCTCTCCAACCACTCCAATAGAGGTGTAGGATGAAGAGGAAGGAGGAGAGGGGTTCCGGCTTCAGAAAAGGAAGCTAGTGGTGATCGTGGATACCCCTCGACGGGGTAAATCCAAGAAAAAGAAAACGGTTCCCCGTCCTGTTGAAGAGATCGAGGATGTTGACCCAGAGGAAGACGCACCCGTGGGTCAAGGGCGTCTAGCAGAACTATCTGACCCCGACTTAGCGGCGGTGGTAAGTCATCTCTCAATGTTTTGAACTTTTAGGTATTTATTCTCTATCTAATCGACTAGCCTTTCTAGGGAGCTCAAATCGGTCAAGAATTTCTGCACAGGCTCGCCGAGTCATCGGCCATTAAGAAGCTCAAAAGAAGAGCATCGAAGAGCTAAAAGCGAGACGGGAAAGGCACAAGGAGTCTTCCAAGGCCAAGGATGAAGAGATCAAGGCCCTCAAGAAGCAGCTCGAGGAGGTCAAGACTCGGTGTACATCAAAACTTCAAGCCGCATTTGACAAGTACACTGCCGAAAACTCTGAGCTGGGGCAGGCGTTAGTTAAAGTTTGGGGTGAAGAGGATGCTCTGGAAGCCTCTATCCCTATCCGGATCACCCAGGATATGCACGAATATAAGTCTTCTGACCACCTTGCTCGAAAGCGCCAAGGTTTTATCGAACCCGACCATGCAACATGGCTATACTGTTGGGGTTGATGAAGCGAAAGAACAACACGCCGAGGATTATTCCGGTAGCATATTGAGGAGATCAAGCGGCTTGAATCACCATCCACTTGGTGTTGCTTGGAGATACACGTCGGAAGACGGTGGCTTCTCAATTCTTGGATCTTGGATCTCGGATTGTTCTTGGTGTTTATTCACAATAAACATGTAAGCAATCTAAACCCCCTCATAGGATTAGATCTATTATTTTATGTGCTTTGGTTGACTAGATCTAGATCTTGTACTTTCCTCTGCGTAATCGGGTGGATCTTGATCCATCCAACGATATTACATTCTACAAGTGGTATCGGAGCCATTGATCTATCAATCAAAGTATGTGAATTTTAGATCTAGGAGTGGAATAGCACGTGTAGATTGCTTTATTTTTCTTTTTGTTATGAATCGAAAATATCATGTATGTATGCCCTTGTGAGTGTTGTGGTTGAAGAGATGGATTGGGGTTGGTACTGTTTACCCGGTAGATCTGTTTTGTAGCTCTTTTGATTAGTATCAATTGAGCATAGAATTTGTATTTAAATTTATTCTTGATCGAAAATTGTAATAAGGTAGTACCTTTTGTAATTTTTTTTGATCCGGGTTCGAAACGACGAAGATCATGGTGACGGGAGGAGGCCGAATTGTTTGTTAAATTAGGTCTCGGCAATATTTTTTTTGGGGGCAGCTTATTTTTAACCTAAGTGTTTTATACATCTTTGGCCGAAAGGCCATAGCATTAAAAAAAATATATATATAAATTTTATGGAACTGCCGTGATTAGTGAATAAAAAAAAAATTTAATAAAAAAAAAGCGAAAGTTCCCTTTTTTTTGAACTTGGCCGAGAGCCTTTAATTAAAAAAAAAAAAGTTTTAATAATATAGATATATTTTAATATATTGGTATATTACGGCCTCATCTCCTCGTCATTCGTGGTTCTGTCAAGATCGAAACTTTGAAGATCCGGAAGTTTTCAAAATCAATATTTGAAGATCGAGATTTGAAAACTTAGAATTTATTTACGTTTTTCTTAGAAAATAGGTTAGTCGGGGGTACCAACGGTCCATCTCGGTGTTTAATTTTTCCGTTTATTTTGTTTTCGTGTATGATCGAAATTAAGTGATAGAAACCGGAAAATTGCCATGACATGCATCATATCATGAATCCACTCCAATGCATACATGTAGCTAGTTTATTTCGAATTAATTAGGCATTTATAACTCGTATAATTAGTTAAAAGCTTTTTTAATTAATATGTGGTAGTTAATTAATTAAGTAACTAATTATTAAAACCGAGGAACAGGGTTTTGTCAATCGTTACGATTTTAGTGATGGATTCTCGGTGAATCCCACTTAGATAAATCGTTGAGTTTTCGGTGAACCTACCTTAAACAGAAACGAGATTGCGCTTTGGTTGATAATATAGAAATCGAAAAAGCATTGTACACGGGTTTCGAAATGGTCTAACCATGGTTGGGCGAGTTCAACTGAGCTACGGCTCGATTGACTCCCCTCCACGTTTGATGTTTGCACGGGGGTTCGACAAAACTTAGCATATCCGATAAGCCTTCGGGCTAAACGGGGCTTCTCTTGCCGGATCCGACCGACAGTCACATATGTTCCAACAAACAAGACGGCGTAGGCTTGCCTACTTAATCGACCCTGTTCGGAGTACTTTGATTTATTGTTTCTTATTGTCAAGACCGAAACCGTAATTAGTAAACCCACCACTTTTTCAAAATATTGAATGGGAGCGGGGAAGGCGGCAGCCGACCCCATGGCCTCTACTATAGGTGCAAGCACGTGAGAGAATGGTGACGCCTCGTGCCGCTTTGATTTCGGCCCCGTTTGGATGGTGTTCACCGCTATCAAAATTTAAGGCTTGGTCTCCGAAAGGATAGGATTTTGGGTACTCGTTGGGTCACTAACCTACCCCTCGTAGGCATACTCGGGGCGTACTCTGAGATCTGATATAGTAGGTCACACTCATTATGGATATTTTCCAAATATCTAGGCTAGAAAAAGGAAGGTAATCAATGATTAAGGTCCGGGATGTCTGATTCCCGTGAGATGTTCGATTCTCGAAGCTTAATCATTGAGAGAGATTGTCTCAGTTTAACCGTCATAGTGCTGATATCGACCCTCTCGGACAATACTATGTGAGGTTAAATCCTTGGAATGGTAGGATAGACTTTATATAAGTTTATTATTCCTAAAATAAAAATCTAGTAGTGAAAAATTATTTTTAGAATTTAACTTCTGTCATGTTTATTTACAACTTTAATCTCTAGGCTACTAAACTGTTAGTAATAGGACTTCATTAAAAATGTGGAAAGTAACAAGTGCGTTGTAATTATCAATAAATGCTGTTAATTTTCGGAAAAGATTTTCTCTTAAGCCTTTAAAAACTTAAGTGACATAGTATAGGTATGTCACGGATGTCAGTCGTGTTGAACGAGAGACGTGTTAGGAAATCACTAGTTTAACACAGCGGAATTTAAAATTCGATTTCCTTTTACTAGATCGTTCTTCGTTTAATGCAATAAACACGTTAAGTAGTTTGACGGTTATACCTCAGATGATCTATAAGATCTTCGCTTTGACCGTCAACGGAGAGTAGTTCAGTGCGCAAGCCGTCCACGCGTCCGGCTTCTATCGCTAATCCACACGAACCCCTCGCCGGAATCCTCCTTGGATTGCTATCGGAAAAACTCCGGCTGCTAGACCGGACCTTTTCTTCCCTCACGAACTCACTATGGATTGTTCTCTGTTTTACACAAGAACTATGAGCTCTTGCAATTGTGATGTACAAAAGAGCTTGACACCCACTTCCTTTATATAGGCAAAGTGGCGCCCCATATGGTGTGGAGGAGAAGAAAACCTTTTCCCAATAAAATAAGGAAAATCAACTAGATTGATTTATCTCTTTAATTATAATTTATTTTGCCAATATCTTATATTGATTATAAATATCTTATTACCATAAATCTATTTTTTTCCAAAATCAATTAATATCTTATATCAATATTATGGTAATCTTATTAATTAAAGTGCACAATCCAAGTGTATCTCATACACTTAAATGTGGCGCCCCATGTGCCAATTAATTGGCTTCCAGAAAATTCTTTAATTAATCATAATTTGTATATAATTAATATCTTGTATTTTATTTATTCGTAATAAATAAATACAACCATATTAATTTACCACTATAACCTTTATAGTCTAGAGATAAACTTTCCTTATTTGGTTATCAACTATAACCGCATTTTAATCTGACTCGATGTTCATATGTGTGTGACCCGATAGGCTTCCGAGTATATTGGCCGTAGACACAAAGTGAAATTTACTAAAATGCCCTTCATACCTAACGATCACGGGATAGCGTCTAGCAACACACCGTGACCCCCAATTATCGGAATAGTCAAAAGCAATGACTACTACCTTTCATGTGAAGCGCTTATCGTGTAACTTACAATCCTATCATTGTAATAATATCCATACGATCGTATCTCGAGTGTCAATACATTGACGATCGTATCTTATAATCAGATATCATGCTCTCTCGAATAACACATTTACTCCCACTTTGCAAAGATTCTCGAGAGCTAGACATTCCTTATAAGAAGGCCATTTCGGATATTCAATCCCAATCATAGGATACGCGATTCCCGGACGACCAATCATGTATACTCCACATGCTTCAATATCATACCCAATCACTACCGCATGATCACCCTGTGGTTAGGAGAAATCTCAATAGTGTCAAAGCATTACAATCCACATCGTGATGCCATGAAGACTCCGGTCAAAAGGATAATTACACAACCGCCACATAGTGTGACACTTAATGTAAGTGGGTCAGTCTAACGTACGCATTCTCTAATACACGTCCACGTACAGTCCAAGTGTCCCTACACTTCGATAGACGAGATCTATCCCTATCTTCTAAAAGATAGGACATCCAATACGTGCAAGTCTAATTATACTATCAATGTCTCATTTGATAATACATAAGACTAGAGACATTTAAGTACCAACCTTGTTATAGTGATTAGAGATCTCATCAACCATAATCATTATCATGGTTTCTCTATCACAGATTATACTCTGTGGTCTATTCGCTGTGCTACAAGAAAATTGGATGAATACTAGGGACGTTACTATATATATACAACAAATAATATGAAGACAAACAATATATAATAACATAAGTGCTTTTATTAATCATAATAAAGTTATTACATGAACTAAATAGACTGTAAATGACCCGACCCGATCGGATCCGGTCCAACCCGATTGGGTTTAGGACACCTTTCCAACAATCTCCCACTTGGCCTAAAGCCAATCACCCATATGCCTAAGTCTATGCAAGTGAACAAGTTTCTCATGCTTAGCTTGAGACAATGCCTTGGTTAACGGATCAGCTATGTTATCATCCGTGTGGACTTTCTCTATCTTTACATCTTCTCTATCTACTATCTCTCTAATCAAGTGATAGCACCGTAACACATGTTTGGACTTCTGATGAGACCTTGGTTCCTTTGACTGAGATATCGTTCCATTATTATCACAGTACAGAGGCACTTGACCTTCAATGGAAGGAACCACACCAAGCTTAGTAATGAACTTCTTCATCCAAACTGCTTCCTTTGCTGCCTCCGAGGCTGCTATGTATTCGGCTTCCGTTGTAGAGTCTGCGGCAGAGTCTCCTGCTTGGAACTCTTCCACCACTGCTCTGCCGTTAAGCGTGAAAACAAATCCAGTTGTGACTTAAAGTCATCCTTGTCGCTTTAGAAACCGCATTTGTGTAACCTCGTAATACTAAATCATCATTCCCGAAAACCAGGAACATATCCTCAGTACGCCTCAAGTACTTGAGGATATTCTTGACAAACAATCCAGTGACCATCACTGGATTGGACCGGGTACCTACTAGTCATACTAAGAGGGTACGAGACATCTGGTCTTGTGCATAACATGGCATACATGATAGACCCGATTGCCGAAGCATAAGGGACTTTACTCATTTTTGCCCTTTGCTCCTCTGTCTTAGGACTCATTTCTTTCGATAGGTAGACCCCATGTGACATGGGCAACAATCCTTTCTTGGACTGCTCCATACTGAATCTCTTCCGCATCTTGTCTATATAGGTGGATTGCGACAGACCAAGCAACCTTTTAGATCTATCTCTATAGATCTTTATTCCTAAAATATAGGCTGCCTCACCCAAGTCCTTCATTGAGAAGTTCTTTGATAACCAAGCTTTGACTGATTGTAACATAGGCACATCATCCCTATGAGCAATATGTCATCTACATAAAGCACTAAGAACACAATGGCACTCCCACTAACCTTCTTGTAAACACAGGGCTCATCTTCGTTCTTGATGAAATCAAACTGTTTGATTATCTCATCAAAGTGAAGATTCCAACTCCGAGAAGCTTTCTTTAATCCATAAATGGATCTTTGCGCTTACACACCATCCTCAAGTCATTGGTTGTGAAATCCTCAGTCATGTCATATACACTTCCTTAGACAGTTCCCGTAAGGAAAGCCGCTTTCACATCCATCTGCCAGATTTCGTAATCATGGTATGCTGCAATAGCGAGAAAAATTCTAATGGATTTTAACATGGCAACGGGCGAAAAGGTTTCGTCATAGTCAACTCCTTGTCTTTGCTTATAACCTTTTGCCACTAACTCTAGCCTTGTAGGTAGTCACGTTATCACGATGTCGGTCTTTCTCTTAAAGACCCATTTGCACCCTATGGGAACTATTCCCTCGTGTGGATCAACTAAGTTCCAAACTTGGTTGTCTTTCATGGATTCCATTTCGTAATTCATGGCTTCCACCATTTCTCTTTGTCATGCCTTAATAGCACTTCCTCATAAGTTCTAGGGTCCTCATCTTCCATGAGATATACGCTGTGTACCTTTCGTGTTCACGGCGCTCCTCGTGGATCTGCGAGGTTCTAGTGTGTCCACGGTAGAGGCCGGTGTCACATCCGTGTGTGTGGCAAGTCCTCTACTTCCATCAACCGATCATTATCCGTAAGTGGTTCTCGAATTTCTTCAAGATCAATTTTACTCCCACCGACCCTATCCGAATAAACTCTTTCTCCGTAGTGGCGATCCCGGCAACAAACACATTTTGTTCCTCAGGATGGTAAAATTGGTACCCTTTGGAATCCCTAGGATATCCCACAAATAGACATTTGTTAGACCTGGGCTCTAATTTATGGCATCATCCGCTTCACGTAAGTCGGACAACCCCAAGGTTTTAGACGACCTAGGCTCGGTTTTCTCCTGGTCCATACCTCGTATGGCGTAGAGTCAACCGTCTTTGATGGAACTCGGTTCAGTGTATAGGATGCGGTTTCTAGAGCATACCCCCAAAACGATTTTGGGAGAACTGCATTGCTCATCATGGATCGCACCATGTCTAACAAGGTGTGGTTCCTCCTCTCAGACACGCCATTCATTTGTGGCATCCCGGGAGGGGTCCATTCAGGTAGAATCCCATTCTCCTTCAGATAGTCTTGAAACTCTCCATCTAGGTATTCTCCACCTCGAGCGGATCGAAGTTTTTTGATTTCTTTACCTAGTTGTTTCTCCACTTCACTTCTGAATTCCTTGAACTTTTCAAAGGCTTCAGACTTATACTTCATTAAGTATATATAACCATAGCGAGAATGGTCATCAGTGAAGGTGATAAAATAAGAGTATCCTCCTTTGGCTTGAATTGACATTGGGCCACATACATCAGTATGTATGAGCTCAAGCAATTCATTGGATCTTATCCCTTTGCCACTAAAAGGTGACTTTGTCATCTTGCCAAGTAAACAAGCTTCGCATGTATCAAACGATTCGTAATCGAATTGATCCAACATTCCATCTTTATGGAGTTTGGAAATGCGATTCTTATTTATATGGCCTAGTCTACAATGCCATAAGTATGATTCATTCAAGTCATTTGTTTTGGCTTTCTTGTTATTTATATTAAGTACGTCAACATTCATATCTAATATGTAGAGACCATTGCTAAGTATGCCAGTACCATAAAAGATTCCATCACGTGAAAAAGAACATTTATTCTCAAACGTAAATGAAAAACCATCAACATCTAATGCAGAAATGGAAATAATGCTCTTAGTAAGAGCAGGAACAAAATAACAGTTACTAAGTTCTAGTACTAGCCCACTAGGCAATGAAAGAAAATAAACTCCTACGGCCTGCGCATCAACACTTGCTCCAATTCCAACGCGTAGGTCCACCTCTCCTTTCCTCAGATCTCTAGTTCTTCTTAGTGCCTGCATATTCGTACAAATATGAGAACCACAACCAGTATCTAATACCCAATGGTTAGACTTAGAAGAAGCAATATTGATCTCAATCATAAATATACCTGTCCGAAGCATCGTAATGCTTCTTCTTGGTACTCAAGAAGCCTTTGCGCTTCTCCAATGTCCGCTCACCGCAATGGAAGCAAGCATCCTTGGATTTGTCTTTCGCTATCTTAGGTGTTGGCTTAGGTGCAGCCTTCGCCTTTTTGGACTTCTTTTGGGCTTTTGCCTTGCCCTTGCCTGAAGTGACCAGCAACACTTGCTTTCCCTTCCCCACAGTGCCCTCAGTAGTGTTCAACATGTTCAATAACTCTGCAAGGGAGCAATCTATCTTGTTCATGTGATAGTTCATCACGAACTGCGAGAATGAATCAGGTAGTGATTGCAGAATCAAGTCAATACTCAATCTCGTTCCAACTTGTGGCCCAGCTTCCCAAGCCTCTCTATGTACCCGATCATTTTAAGCACGTGTGACCCTATAGCAGTCCCAGATGCAATCTTACAACTAAACAGGGCCTTCGAGACCTCGTACCTCTCAGTGTGAGATTGAGAAGCATAAAGTTCCTTCAGGTGGACCATGATAGAGTAGGCGTCCATAGACTCATTTTGTTTCTGCAGCCGGTGTCATAGAAGCAAGCATGATACATGTAGCATCGCATCATTAGAATGAAAGGCTTGTTGTACTTCTCGACAACATCTGCAGCCAAACCCTCGGGCTTTTCCGGTAGGGCCTCGCCCAAATAGCCAATCTTCTCGTGCCTCAAAACGATTTTGAGGTTTCTTTCCCAATCGAGAAAATTTGTCTCGTCAAGCTTGTTTTCGATGATAAAACGAAGGTTCAATTTGTTTGACATTTTCTACAACAATAAATAAAGATAGAATAAGTAAAAGCTCATGTATAAAAACCCTAAATTTGCACTTAATAACTCTATAAGGTTTTTACTCCCACTAGCCAACTATTCCCTATTGGCTTTCAAGAAAATAATTCCTTTACTGGGCAAGATCCCATCGAACTACCCCGACCCCCAACTTTGGCTGATGGACCGAAAATAATTAAACAGGTGGACAACGATTTGTCGATCGTATCTTATACGATTCTTGTAGTTTGACCAGTCAACTCTTTGACAATATTTCATCTTATGAAAAATAGTCAAACCCTTGCCTCTAAAATCCGAACGACCCTGCTTTGGCTGGTGGCCGAGAGAATTCTTAGTCCAGTCATAACCCCAATATTCATGAGATCTCTTTCGATCATATCTCGATAACGATGATATACCCGAGGTAGGTCAACCCCCGCTTTGCCACCCAAGATCTATAATTTACTTAAATGCTGTTGAGTTGGGTTCGAACAAGGGCTCTTCACCGTCGTTATAATATGGGGAGGCAATTACGAATTGATTTTTGACGTGGGAATAATTTTAATTAATTCACTTAATTAATTTGGTTTTATTTTGGTCTCATCTACTATGTGCATATTACTACTATATCATATAAAGTGAAACATACACAACATTCCGCGCACAAAATAACCGGTATGATCATGGACTTTTCCTAGGTGCGGTTTCGAATACAAACTAAGGGTATCTGCAACCGCCAATAGGATCTTTATTGCTGTACGCCAATGGGTTCTTTATCTCTTTTTGGTCTTCAACTTCTTGCTCCATTCTTGTTACATTATAATTTATCTAATAAATACACCCGCGCACACGGGGGGGGAGCTAACGGGAATGGGATAAATGCAAAAAGTAAACTAGGTCACGTTCTTCATAACGGCCTAGGACAATTTTTTCAAAAAAACCAACGTAAAGAAAACATTCTCATATATCCTATTGGTCGAGTCCATGATCAATCGGGGTCTATATAATCACATTATATCTACACATCTAATCCATACAATTTTATCTTATGGAAAAGATTAAATTCTAATTTTAACTACTCATGCGTCTTTATTTTATCACATCAAATAATTAAATAACTTTTAATTAATTATATGACTTAATCGAAAATTAAAATTAACATTTAATTTTAAATCAATTTTATTTTTAATTAAATTTGAACTATTCAAATTGAAATTAAAATTACTAAGTCTCCTATTTGTTTCCTTTCCAAAACTAAATTTAGCTTAGGCCTGGCCACTTTCCAAAATCAAAATTTTAGAAGTGGCCTAGGCCTATGCCTTTTACAAATCAAATATTTGAAAAGTGCCTAGGCCTATTCCAAATAAAATATTTGAAAAGGCCAAATTATTTTAGTCTAGGCCTGGCCATTTTCCAAAATCAAAATTTTGGAAGTGGCTGAGCTTAGCACTTTACAAATCAAATATTTGAAAAGTGGCTGAGCTATTCCAAATCAAATATTTGGAAAGACCAAATAATTTTGGTTTAGGCCTGTACACTTTCCAAAATCAAAATTTTGGAAGTGGCTTAGGCCTAGGACTTTTACAAATAAAATATTTGAAAAAGGCCTAGGCCTATTCCAAATCAAAATTTGGAAAGGCCAATATGCCATATGGTTTCCCAATGGCTCAAACTATTTGAACCATTGGTTGGCCATGTGACACAACTAAACAAACGAGATATCTATGCACAATAAATATCACAAAACGAAAAGGGTCGATCTCCCCTATTGGAAGAGGACAGCCGACAGACGGCAGCCCTGGGCCACCGCCGCCGCCGCCGCCAGTCGGCCGAGCCCCCCAAAAACCCAAATTTTTTTTTTTTTGTGATTTAAATCTTGCATCTATTGATTAAATACTACGCATTTTAAATCTTGCATCTATTGCTTAAGCTCGAAATATGGCTCTGATACCACTGTTAGGAAATCACTAGTTTAACGCAGCGGAATTTAAAATTTGATTTCCTTTTACTAGATCGTTTTTCGTTAATGCAATAAACACGTTAAGTAGTTTGACGGTTATACCTCAGATGATCTATAAGATCGTCAATTTGACCGTCAACGGAGAGTAGTTCAGTGCGCATGCCGTCCACGCGTCCGGCCTCTATCGCTAATCCACACGAACCCCTCGCCGGAATCCTCCTTGGATTGCTATCGGAAAAACTCCGGCTGCTAGACCGGACCTTTTCTTCCCTCACAAACTCACTATGGATTGTTCTCTGTTTTACACAAGAACTATGAGCTCTTGCAATTGTGATGTACAAAAGAGATTGACACCCACTTACTTTATTTAGGCAAAGTGGCGCCCCATATGGTGTGGAGGAGAAGAAAACATTTTCCCAATAAAATAAGGAAAATCAACTAGATTGATTTATCTCTTTAATTATAAATTATTTTGCCAATATCTTATATTGATTATAAATATCTTATTATCATAAATCTATTTTTTCCAAAATCAATTAATATCTTATATTAATATCTTAATATCTCATACACTTAAATGTGGCGCCCCATGTGCCAATTAATTGGCTTCCGGAATATTCTTTAATTAATCATAATTTTTATATAATTAATATCTTGTATTTTATTTATTCATAATAAATAAATACCTCCATATTAATTTACCACTATAACCTTTATAGTCTAGAGATAAACATTCCTTATTTGGTTATCAACTATACCGCATTTTAATCCGACTCGATGTTCATATGTGTGTGACCCGATAGGCTTCCGAGTATGTTGGCCGTAGACACAAAGTGCAATTTACTAAAATTTCCTTCATACCTAACTATCACGGGATAGCGTCTAGCAACACACCGTGACCCCCAATTATCAGAGGAGTCAAAAGCAATGACTACTACCTTTCATGTGAAGCAGTTACCATGTAACTTACAATCCTATCGCTGTAATAATATCCATACGATCGTATCTTGAGTGTCAATACATTGACGATCGTATCTTATAATCTGGATATCATGCTCTCTTGGAATAACACATTTACTCCCACTTTGCAAAGATTCTCGAGAGCTAGACATTCCTTATAAGAAGGCCATTTCGGATATTCAATCCCAATTATAGGATATGCGATTCCCGGACGACCAATCATGTATACTCCGCATGCTTCAATATCATACCCAATCACTACCGCATGATCGCCCCGTGGTTATGAGAGATCTCAATAGTGTCAAAGCATGACAATCCACACCGTGATGCCATGAAGACTCCGCGCAAAAGTATAATTACACAACCGCCACATAGTGTGACACTTAATGTAAGTGGGTCAGTCTAACGTACGCATTCTCTAATACACGTCCACGTACAGTCCAAGTGTCCCTACACTTCGATAGACGAGATCTATCCCTATCTTCTAAAAGATAGAAGACATCCAATACATGCTAGTCTAATTATACTATCAATGTCCCATTTGATAATACATAAGACTAGAGACATTTAAGTACCAACCTTGTTATAGTGATTAGAGATCTCATCAACCATAATCACTATCATGGTTTCTCTATCACAGATTGATACTAGGGACGTTACTATATATATACAACAAATAATATGAAGACAAACAATATATAATAACAAAAGTGCTTTTATTAATCATAATAAAGTTATTACATTAACTAAATAGACTGTAAATGACCCGACCCGATCAGATCCGGTCCAACCCGATTGGGTTTAGGACACCTTTCCAACAAGACGTCCACACTTAGTTTACAAAAGATGATATAGGACTATCAGAAATTTAGTGAATATAAAGTGTAATTACACAACAAATTTCTAAATTGAAAAATTGGAAAATCATATACATAAGGCATTGCTAGTTAGACGGTATTTGGAACCGATATACTAGTGGGAGCCTTAGTCTTATGATTTGTTGTTTTTCTGAATCATTAGAAATGTGTAATAGACTGCACATGAGTTTCTCCATTTATTGGAAAACAAGAATAAAGCGTTGCTAGTTAGACAGTATTTGGAACTGATAAACCAGTGGGAGCTTAGTTCTGACTGTTTTTTTTCTAATCTTGAAAAAATCATAAATACAAAGTGTTGCTAGTTAGACGGTATTTGGAACCGATAAACTAGTTGGAGCTTTATTATGATCTCTCAAACCATTCGAAAAGTGTTGCTAGTTAGACGATATTTGGAACCGATAAACTAGTGGGAGATTTGCTCTTATGATTTGTCGATTAGAAAAATCGAATAGTCCAAGCTAGTAACACTATCCTTAGACATCCCACAGTTCAAGAGTAGTGTCTACTCAAACGAACTGCTAGTTCAAGACTGTTTCCATTTAAGGAAAGTCGAGAATGGGAAAGAATGTTTATACATGTTAGTCATCCAAACTAAGTAGTTTTAAGGCTAAACTGGAAAATTAATTGGAAATTAGAGGATAAGGAAAGTGATTTCAGATCACTAACCAATGCATCCTTAGCAATTTTCTCAAAAGCTAAGTTCTTTGGAAGAACTAGGTAGCTTTGCATTAAACGATAAATTAAATAGACAACGGGCAGTTAATTTCAGATAGACTAGTGGGAGTGATATAAGGAAATGAATCTCGGATTCAATTCTTGAGTATCACAGAAAATTCATTTTCTGTTTTCGGATTCGTTGGAACGAACGTATTCATTTTCAATAGGATAATTTGTTTGTCTTATTGATGATAAATATAACATTCGTAGCACGAACCCAAGGCTCAGACTTTTGTTTGATAAAGTCAGAACCCCTAAGAAATGCTGAATAGGTATATGTAACACATTAAACAATATAAACGCAAATGGTTTCCGTATTTAGATAAAAACTTCTTTATATACTATTAATTAGTGCATATTCCCTAACGACAAGATCTGCAGACTGCTTAGGGTGATTCCTATCTCCCAGTCAAAGGAACCCTGTCTCAAAGGAACAATGCCTAAGTTTCCTTTCAATCGGGAAAGGGTAATAGATTTAAAGAAGTTACATAGCTTGTTCATACCGACCTTCGGGGTCATATGAAAGATACAAGCTAGTGGGAGCTTCTGAGTAGTGACATCTTATCTGACAACTACTCGCAACTCCAATAATTTTATCCAAAATATTTGGTTGAAATCTCTGATTTCACCAGGGATAGAGTATTCCATACTCAGAAATAGGTTATTGCGTTGTCTTCAGGACTGATGCTCGGCCTGCCTCCCAGTGGAATGTTTTAACTAAGAGATACACCATAAATTTGCCTTACATAGTTATTGTTGTGCTACGATACGCTGCTGAACTCATTTAAGATATTGGTTGCAAAATAACGGTTTACGTTGTAATGAAAACCGAGAAGTCTACCTAAAAGATGCCTACGCATTTGTGGATAAGGAGTGAATTCGGTTCACCCCACTTCCGTAAATATAGACATTTAGCATTTAGTGCTTGAAGGTAGGATCGAAATTTTGCGTACATGTTCAGTCGTGAAATATCTTAATGCATTGAGTAAAGGTTGGTTATAAAACTTGTAAAATCGTAGAATGACGGTTATCTTTGTCAAACTCGGTCCGATAGAGTCTATAAATAACAACCTTAGATCTTGAAGTATTTGTACTCAAGATGTTACTAATCGATTTGTTCACCCACATCCAACACCGGCGATTGGTGATAACACTAATAGAAACTACTAAACTAGATCAAGATATCGATCCACCCCGAACGTAGTGGGAGTATGGTTTGTCCATTACCCATTGCGAGACCTTACGATCTATAGGGTAGATTGATGACCTATAGTCCTTCGTGGGCATGTAGATCCTGATCATAGAGGTTGGTTTAAAAGCCATAATCCTTTTAATGGAGTTTGATACTCCAGTTCTGTTGAAAAAACTCTTGTAGAACCACCTAAGTATCTCAGGCCCAGTGGGAGCAATTGGAACTACACGGAGAAGAGTCGAATGAATAGGAAAGCTTAACTTTCAACACAAAGCTGAGTAATTTAGGGGTGATTCCCTAAAAGGTAGAGAGTTAACCAGACCGTGATCTCTCTTACCACTCAGTCTTGCTTGATTTCATCAGAAAGCGGGAAATAGGGGTGATTCCCTAAGACTTCCCTTGCCGAAAATGGAATCTGAACTCATTCAGAACATAAGGGTTTTAGCTAAGAACAAATAACGGATTCGTTACAAAGCAGAAAATAGGGGTGATTCCCTAAGACCTTTTTGCGAGACTAACGGTATCTTAATTTATTCAAAAAGAACCTTTGGCAGATGCCTGCCATAGCTTATATCTTTTAAGGATTAAGGAAAACCTCTAGGTAATTTCAAAGTCATATATTTTAATATGTTTACTTGACCAGAATATTGATAAGTCTTTCGTAGACCGGGCATCAATATTAGTAAAGTAGTATGTAGATTAGTGTTTGTGAATGGTAACACTGAAACAGTTGGAAACAACATGAGTGTGTTATCTGAAGTCAGGGTCTAACATGCCATCGGGATTCATTCTAAAGGATTTGATTCACTCAAATTCTTGAGAATCGATCGTTGGCAATCCCATCCATTCACCTGGTTAAGATATTCTTGCATTTATGCAGCATTCAACGATGTAGTGTACCCTACCTCTCAAGAATGGTTATCTAAACCTACAGATGAATACTAAATGGGATGTTTAGTGAATCCTCAAGTCTCTTCGGGAGAATGAGGAAAAATATGCTAGTATATTCAGGTCCAAAGTAGAATATAAGTGATAACACTGATTCTAGCTTTAGGTCGGATTAAGGATGATCGTTAAGTCAATCTTGTCCTCAGTGTTGACTCAAAGGCATATTGAAAGTGTACCACCGGATTAGATGGAAAGGCGACGCTTTGATCCCAAAGATTGACTCAAGCCGCCAACATACCGATCGCGTGCGAGTCACATGGTATTCATTTCTAAGTAACGCCGCCGGTCACCGACCTACCTTGCGGCGGCACACCGGTCGTGCTTGGAAGGATGAATTACTAAGATGCGCTTGGAGGGTGCAGATTTATGGGATCGTCTCACTTGTTTTGAGCAAGTGGGAGAATGTTGTAGATATAGATATAAAGGGGTGTGCTCTAAAACAATTAATCCACTTGCCTTTTGTGCAAGTGGGAGATTGTTAGGTGTAGTGCTCGAAAGACAATTATCTAATTGTTTTAGGACAGAATTAATAATTCATCTTATTATATGCATGTATGCTTATAATTAAGACACTAACAAAACCCTAAGTACCTCGCTTTATGTAATCGCATAACTCAAAGTATGGTTATACACAAGAGGATTGAGTTAGTGAGATGTACTTAAAATTAACTTAGTCCGTAGCGTTGATTAATGAGTATGGGTCTCATGATTAATATGCTAATAATGCGCCCGTAACACTTTACGGTGTGACAGTCTTATCCGGATCTGCCGGTAATAGGAATACCTAGTGGGGCATTTATATATGATGATAATCATATAAGGCTGGACCGATTTTATTTGAGTTTCGATATAATTCCGTGATCAAGTAGACTTATCGTATCACAAGATGATCATATATGGATTAATCTGAATCCTGAGGCGATCACTGCATAACCGCTTAGACTAGGGTAGGGTTTGATGTGTTAGTAAGGATCACTTCAGTAGTATGTGGTCCAACACTTCTCGTTGGCTCTATTCTCGAATGAGTGAGTAGTACGTGCTATCACGATATGTAATCCATTCCTTCCTCGGGAAGTAGATGACGCCTTCTTTATTTGTTAATCCTAGAAACCGATCGATCCCGGAGTTCATATTATATTAGTTATGAACTAATTGATCACTAGAAGGTTAATGGTAAATAAGGATAAGAGGTTTCGAGAAGGGTTTATGGAGATATCCCGCGGAACGAACAGTCTATAGAGGATTTATCCGTATGTAATGATTATATCAGTGGATGCTTATCAACTCATGGTTGAGTGTAAGTTATCTATATTCGGCAGAGTTCAGTTTCGGGTTTATGGTGGTGTAATCCCAGAATTAATAGATTGAATATTTTTGTACGGTCTGACGGATAATATTATTTAATTTATTGTAGCTACTGAATATGGGTCCATGGTCCCCGACGTGGCTCCTAATATAGCATATAGGTTTTTGCGTCGTTTCACCTCAATTAATATTTAATAGTTGGATTGGACTGTTTAATAGATATGTGGATTAATTGTTTAGTTGGACTAGATAATTAAATACATGGAAAAGAAATTTTTCGTGGACTCGGCCCAATGTGATGAAAAATGCGTGTGGCCTATTTGTTTTAGGGTGGGGCGCATTTTTTGATTAATTATTTGTTGGGAAATTAGTTTTCTTGATGAATAATAAGACATGTGATTAAATTATTTATTTGTTGAATAATTGGAAAAGAAAATCTTTTATATATCTTTATTAATTTAGGATTATACTAGATTTATCTTTTTAAGGAAAATGATTAATTTAATAATTATTGGTTAATTATTAAATCATTGGAGGACAAGGATTACTATCCTATATAAAGAGAGTTCTCCCAAGCCTTTTATCATATCACATAACACGCATATTTGGGAGTATTATAGCTTAGAATTTTCGGCTATAATACTAGGATTTCAAGTTAGGATAATCCTCAGGATTATTCCGGTAGCATATCGAGGAGGTCAAGCGGCTTGAGTCACCATCCACTTGGTGTTGCTTGGAGATACACGTCGGAAGACGGTGGCTTCTCAATTCTTGGATCTTGGATTGTTCTTGGTGTTAATTCACAATAAACAGGTAAGCAATCTAAACCCCCTTTGTAGGATTAGATCAATTATTTTATGTGCTTTGGTTGACTAGATCTAGATCTTGTACTTTCCGCTGCGTAATCGGGTGGATCTTGATTCATCCAATGATATTACATCATACACTGGGTACTGCTCGGTCTGCCAGGAATGTGCTGAGTTCCGAGATGACCAGGATCCTATCTGAGCTCCCGGAGGATGCCTTGGTTTCCTCTTCTCCAACCACTCCAATGGAGGTGTAGGATGAAGAGGAAGGATGAGAGGGGTTCCGGCTTTAGAAAAGGAAGCAAGTGGTGATCGTGGATACCCCTCAACGGGGTAAATCCAAGAAAAAGAAAACGGTTCCCCGTCCTGTTGAAGAGATCGATGATGTTGACCCAGAGGAAGACGCACCCGTGGGTCAAGGGCGTCTAGCTGAACTATCTGACCCCGACTTAGAGGCGGTGGTAAGTCATCTCTCAATGTTTTGAACTTTTAGGTATTTATTCTCTATCTAATCGACTAACCTTTCTAGGGAGCTCAAATTGGTCAGTAATTTCTGCACAGGCTCGCCGAGTCATCGGCCATTAAGAAGCTCAAAAGAAGAGCATTGTAGATCTAAAAGCGAGACGGGAAAGGCACAAGGAGTCTTCCAAGGCCAAGGATGAAGAGATCAAGGCCCTCAAGAAGCAGCTCGAGGAAGTCAAGACTCGGTGTACATCAAAACTTCAAGCCGCATTCGACAAGTACACCGCCGAAAACTCAGATCTGGGGCAGGCGTTAGTTAAAATTTGGGGTGAAGAGGATGCTCTGGAAGCCTCTATCCCTATCCGGATCACCCAGGATATGCACGAATATAAGTCTTCTGACCACCTTGCTCGAGCGCTGAAGGTTTTACTGAACCCAGTCATGCAACATGGCTATACTGTTGGGGTTGATGAAGCGAAAGAACAACACGCCGAGTTAGTTCTTCCTGAGCTCCCTCAATATCGAACTATGTACAAGGCGGGTGCGGGTCAGATATATGATGACCGCCTGATAGAGTTTATGGGAGGAGAAGACATCAGGGCTAAGTATGATAAGCAACGACCTACCCCTCAGGGTACCGAGGCGACACCTTCCTCCACAGAGCAAAATCCTGGAACCCAGAATTAATTGCTTTTCTATCGTTAAGACATATTTTGTTTTTTGAAATTAAGAACTTGTATGTTTTCTGAATGTTAGTGGTGCTCTGCCCGCTATACTTTTTGTTTATGTTTCTTTTTTGAAATTGATTTTGGGAATTAAACATTTACCTGGCATCCCGTGTATCCCCTCAGTATGACATACATTTTTTATTGTAATGAATGGCATACTAGTTCATCGGTACAACTACGTCTTTGCTTGTAGGTAGTCTGAGCACTCTTTTAAAAATTTGGCCTGATCTGCAGACTCGGGAAGTTTGTGGAATTCAAATTTTTGAGTATGACCTGCAACACTCAGTTAAAATTTGGCCTGCCCTGCAATCTCGGGATGTTTGTGGAATTCAAACTTTCTGAGTATGACCTGCAGCACTCAGTTAAAATTTGGCCTGCCCTGTAGACTCGAGAAGTTTGTGGAATTCAAACTTTCTGAGTATGACCTGCAGTAGTCGGTTAAAATTTGGCCTGACCTGTAGACTCGGGAAGTTTGTGGAATTCAAACTTTCTGAGTATGACCTGTAGTACTCAGTTAAAATTTGGCCTGGCCTACAGACTCGGGAAGTTTGTGGTATTCAAACTTCAGAGTATGACCTGCAGTACTCAGTTAAAATTTGGCCTGACCTACAGACTTGGGAAGTTTGTGGTATTCAAACTTTATGAGTATGACCTGTATTACTCAGTTAAAATGATTTTACCAAGTAAGAGTGATAACTTAACAATATAATACTCATAAAAAGAAGAAGAATTTTATTAAAATCTGCCGCGATGCTTGGTTACATCATTTATTGAAAATAAAAGACTGAACTAAAAAGTAAAGAATGCAAGCCTGGCACCTGTCTTAGACATAAAATTTCCTGAGATTGTTGGCATTCCAACTGCGATGTACGGTCCTACCTCTTGCATCGGCTAACTGGTATGAGCCTTATCCATGAACTTTGACCACCCGGTAAGGGCCTTCCCAGTTCGGGTCTAGCTTGCTCGGAGGACCCTGCCTACTGACCTTATTCTTTCACAGCACCAGATCTCCTTCTTTGAAGTAGGAGTGTCTGACTTTTGAGTTATAATACTGAGATATCCTCTGTTTATATTTAGCCATTCGGATGTAGGCCACTTCTCTGGCCTCTTCCAAGTCATCCTTGGCTTCCTTGAGCTCATTGTCCTGATCTGACTGGGTATGGAGCTCGGTCCTCAGAGAGGGAAGTCCGATTTCTGTGGGGATAACTACCTCACATCCATAAGCTAAGGAAAAGGTGTTTTACCGGTTGCTGAGTTTGGCGTAGTCCTGTACGCCCAAAGTATGTTGGGTTGGTGCTCAACCCAATTCTCTCCCTCTTATTCTAGTCTTTTCTTTAAACCAAACTTAACCTGTCTGTTTGCCTGTTCAACTTGGCCATTAGCTTGTGGGTGGCCAACAGAGGTAAAGTGTTGGGTAATACCCAGCTCGGCGCACCATGTTCTGACTGTCCTGTCTTCAAACTGCGTTCCGTTGTCCAAGATCCGGATCTTAGGTATTCCATATCTGCAGACCATGCTTTTCCATAGAAATTTCTAAATGGCCTTGCCTGTGATGGTAGTTAGAGCCTTGGCCTCTACCCATTTAGTGAAATAATCGACTGCCACGATGAAGAACTTCAGGTTGCCGGGTGCTCGAGGAAGAGGTCCGACCAGGTCTACTCCCCATTGATAGAAGGGCCAAGGAGAGACTATGGGAACCATTTCTTGTGAGGGTTGATGAGTCAAGTTATCATGCACTTGGCACGACTTACACTTCATTACCAGTTTGACCGCATCCGCTTGCATGGTGGGCCAGTAGTAACCGAATAATCGAAACTTCCTCGCAAGGGTTCTCTCACCCACATGATTTCCATAGATGCCCAGATGGATTTCTATAAGGAGATAATTTCCTTCTTCATTTGAAGCGCATCTGAGCCAAGGCGATGTAAAAGATCGTCTATATAGAATTTCATTGAAAAGGGAATACCTGCTTGCCAGAAGTTTCATTTTCCTGGACTGGGACTTATCAGCTGGTAGAATGCCATGTTTGAGATAGGACACTATGGGGTCCATCCATGTAGCCTGTTGACTAACTGGCTGTGCTTCACTCAGGATGTAGCTACGTTCAGCTAGCTGTTCTACTAGAACTTTTTTATCTAAGAAAAAGTTGGAGGCCAGCTTGAAGAGGGCGTCAGCTTTCTTATTCTGAGATCGGGAGACTTGCTCAATCTGGACTGACTGAAAGTTCTTGACTAAGGCTTGGGCCACTGCCAAATATTTCTTCATTGGTTCCTCCTTCGCTTTATACTCCTCTTTGACATGATTGACCACTAGTTGTGAGTCACTGGATACTTGTAGGTTGGCAGCACCGAGCTTGCTGGCTATCTGGAGTCCTGGAATCAGAGCTTCATACTCTTCTTCATTATTGGTAGCTTGGAACTAAAAACATAGTGCGTAGGGAACTCTTCTCCTTTTGGACTTATGAGCAGGAGGCTTGCCCTTACCCCCTCTTTTCCAGCTGCCCCATCCACATACATAGTCCAAAGCTCGGTTTGTCCGACTGGGTGGCCTTTATCGATATCCACTGAAATCCCTTCAGGTAAAAAGTCTGCTAAGGCATGAGCCTTTATAGCGGTTTGGGGTTGGAAGTCCAAATCATACTCTGCAAGCTCTATGACCCACTTAGCTAGTCTTCCAGAGGTGTCTGGTCGAGTTAATATATGTGGTAGAGGCTGATCTATTACCACAATTATTGGGTGTGCTTGAAAATATGGCCTCAACTTTCTTGAAGCATGTACCAAAGCCAAAGCTAGTTTCTCTGTGTTAGTGTACCTGACTTCCGGTTAATGTAAAGCCCTGCTTACATAGAACACTGGTCTCCGAATGCTGTCCTCTTCTCTGATTAGGACTGTGCTGACTGCTTCTTCCGCAACTTGTTCGGTAAAAACTAGTTTTAAATTTATAAACCGAAACACCCCAAGTATAAGGATCGTAGTATAGGGTGTTTACGGATCGTCCTAAGGGAGTGGAATGTTTATCGGATTCAAATATAAATCTATATCAATTATGTCACAATTATCTATCTAAACTACCAAACTAAGGCTGAAACTAACTAAAACCTAAAACTATCAACTAAAACTAAAACAGGAAATAAAAACAAACAGAAAATAAGAAAACAAAAAGCCAGACGAGCGTTCACTAAAGTGAACGAGCGTCTGAAAACAAAATCTAACGGACGGGCGTCTGCTATTGCGGACGAGCGTCCAACTACGAACTGGAACAGAAAATATGCAGAAAAACAGCAGGAAACTAGGGTTTATAAAACTAGAGCTTAACTAAACTTAATCTAAAGATTAAACTAATGATTCGATTAATAAACAATAAAGGAAAACACAGCGAGGCAACGAATCCACCCATCAACCAACAACCCCCAACTAGATGGTGATCTAAGATGTAGTTTTTAGTGGTGATTTATTCACGAATCCAATTAAATATCTTCAATCAAATTCTAGGGTTTCGTTTATCTTTTCAAATAAACTAAACTTACAATCAACACGAAATCACGAGGTTGTTTCCAAACTCTCACTCAACTAATCATGCATAATCTCTTAAAACACGAATAATTGCATCACTTGAACGAAATAAAACTTAAACCAATATATTTTCATACATAGATCCAAGCATGTAGATATAGATAAATCGTTTCATCAAATCGTTAATTCCAACGAAACATGATCGATACAAAACAAAGATCCAAAGTGATGAAAAACTATAAATTAAACTCACTAACATAAAGCATCGAACTCTCTAGTTGGTTGCGTTGATGATGGGCTTCCTCCGTCGACTCACTCGCAGCAGTTTCTAGCCAACAATCATGTTGGATATGATTGTTGGTTGGGAGATTTGCATCTCTCGTGAAATTAGGGTTCTCGCCGCAGCTTTTTGGTGAATTTTCGATCTCAATTATGTGGTATATCAATTAGGGTTGGGGCTGCCGCTTTATTTATAGAGCTCTAAGTCGGTTAGGGTTAAGTCGGCAACGGACGCCGCCTGGTCTCGTGGGCGCCCGTCCGTAATGCCTGGACGCTGAGTAAACGCCGCTCATCCTCCGTCTCAACTCTCTCAATGTAAACACAATTCCCGACGCTGCTCACTTTATCAAACGCCTGCCTGGAATGGACGCCGCATTTAACGCCGCCCAAGATGCCGAGGTCGGATTTCTTCATCTTTATCCAATTTCTTTGAGCCAATTCCAACTCTATCTCTTATAATTCGACTTGAGCTTTATTTATCCACTTATGGCACTCGAAAATCAACACCTACATGATAAATAAACAATGCAAAAATGTAATAAAATCCAAATAATAATAATTCCATTAAATCAACACTTAAAATCATCAATTTTGCATACAACCCTCTTAAAATCATCTTTATTAAATAATTACACTTAAACCCTTAATTCTCATGTAAATTATGCAAATGTGGAGAAATAATAATGAAATAACCCTTTAATAATCATATAAATATGGCCTTAACAACACCCCCACACTTAGCTTATTGTACGTCCTCGGACAAAACAATCAAAACTATAGCTCAACTTTCATGCAATCCACATAGATCTCTAACTCACGTAACAAAAGATACAACAACTATAGCAAATGATACCAACACGTAGATAGATTCGTGTAAGTGTGACAAGCCGTTCTCGATCTAGCAAGCCTTTCAAAGAAATATCCTCTCAGAAATTCCAATGACTATCCTAGGTCTAGACAATAATAGCTCCACTCAAAGCCTTCCCACGCACTCAGTAGGATAATCCCTACAGCATATCATGCGGTTCTACTGGGTATAAGATCCATGATAACAAAGACTCTACTTTATTTTTACTCATCATTTCGAAATTTTCAAATTTGACGCATATCAGAATAAGCTCTTACCCATCATAGTAGAATAGGACATTTCGAGATAATCCCCTACCTACTCAAATCATAAGGTAGCTATAAACTGACTGTCGTGAGCCATTGGTCATCATAGTGGAATAGGACATTTCGAGATAACGCCCTACCTCACTCCAATCATCGACCAGCTTCCGACAAACGTATTTATTAATAATTGCTCACTCACTTTATTTATTCACTTTTCAAAGTCATAAGTTACATCTCACCTATCACATTCAAACGTTATGATATTCACAGCACACGGTCTAACTTAGGTGTAACTATACCGACCTTCCTAAGATAAATCATCAAAAATAATGAAAGGATATAATTCAAAAGTCATGCTTCAAAATCAAAGGCTTTCGTGAGTGAAAAACGAAACTATCTCCATAAAAGTAAAACATGCTATAATTATCTCACTAAGTCACATACTATCATCGTTAGAAAACTACAACTAGCAAGCATCTAGTTCCAATTATATGCTCGAGACGCACAAAAAATTTTAAATTTCGCAGAAAATTCAACTTTCACTCATATTTCAAAGGATATAGCATAAAAACATACCCAAGCACCCCCCCACACTTAAATCACATTATGTCCGCAGAATGTGCAAATAAAAGAAAAGAAAACTTAGCTGGTTTCAACGGTGGTTGTCGGATGAAAGTTGGCAGAGGTCAGGCCGGAGCATGAATATACCGCAACAACTCGAATAGACAACACTGGACAGTAGCAACTCGAAAACCTGCTCAAAAGTATCTGCAACACTCGACATACCATATAATCTCGGGGTACACGGGGTATATGAGCAACACATAACACAAAACACTTACAATGAACGTAAGAGGAATAACCATCAACACAAAATCAACTAAAGTATTATTTCTAAACAATAAAACAAAACAACCTAAGAAAACAAACAAAGAAAACTAGGTGGCCTCCTAGGAGCGCTCTTTTAATGTCAATAGCTTGACACAAAGTTCAAAAGATCAACCCGGATCGGGCCACTTCGGTTTGACTACCGCCACCTCGATGATCGTAATCGTGAAGTATTGGGGCGGAAATGATTTTCACCACAACAACAAGTCAAGTGCGCAATAAGGTCATTAAACTTTTCTCTCCAAACGACACTGACTCTCTTCTTCTTGTTCTTGCGGACGATAGGCATAGACACAAAGGTGGTATGATCGAAGTTTCAGCAGAAGGTACCTCACGGGTGGAGATAGAACGCCATCGCCATCATCGACTCAAAGAAATAAGATGGAATCTCCTCACAAATCGGGACATCTCAGATTTCATCTCTCGCTTTGGAAATAAAGAATCTCAGGCTTTTCCTTCGGTTGCCCAAAATATTTCTTAAGTCGATGACCATTCACCTTAAAAGCTTGATTACCATACCCGCTCAAAGTAATTACTCCACTAGGATTAACCTCGAGAATCTCAAAGGGACCGGACCATCTAGACTTAAGCTTACCAGAAACAAATGAAGTCCGGTATTATAGAGTAAAGCCATTTCACCAACTTTGAATTCTCGGTCCTTGATCTTAGCGTCATGGAGTATCTTAGTTCTCTCCTTGTCGAGCTTAGCATTCTCGTATGCACGGAGTCCGAATTAAACCGAGCTCGCTCAATCAGAATAACCTTTTCTCCCCACGAGTTGGCTATCGAAATTTAAGAATTTAATTGCCCAGAAAGCTCGTGTTCAAGTTCGACAGTAAATGACAAGCTTTGCCATAGACCATTTGGAAGGGTGACGTGCCCATCGGGTTTTAAATGCAGATCGATAAGCCCACAACGCGTCATCCAACTTAAGACTCCAATTAGATCGATTATTGTTCACGGTCTTCTCAAAATTCTTTTCAAGCTCGTTGCTTACCTCGACTTGGCCACTAGTTTGAGGATGATATGGTGTACCAATCTTATGTTTGACACCATACTTCTCAAGGATCTTGTCAAGCGGCGCATTGCAAAAGTGAGTACCTTCATCACTAATGAGTGCTCTCGACAGCCCGAATCTAGTAAAGATATTCTTTGCAAGAATTTCTTTACAACCTTGTGATCATTAGTTTGAGTAGCTATGGCCTCACCCACTTGGAAACATAATCCACACAGCATTTAGGATATACTTATTACCACATGAGGATGGAAAGGGTCCCATAAAATCTATGCCCCAAACATCGAAAACTTCGCATTCAAGAATGGGCTTAAGTGGCATTTCCATCCTACTACTCGCCTTCCTCGCTCTCCGCACCTATCACATCCTTTACAAAAGGCTTCGCATCTTTAAACAGAGTCGGCCAAGAGAATCCAAATTTGAAGAATCTTTTGCAAACCGCCTTTGGTGTTCCATAGTGACCTCCCGGTAGGACCGCTTATGGCATTGTTCTAAGATATCCCATTGCTCATGCTCAGAACACACCGTCGAAGCAACCCGCCTTTACTGAGACTCAACAAATAAGGATCTTCCCATACGAGATATTTAAGATCGAAAAGAACTTTTCTTCTCCGATACGTCATATCCTCTAAATGACCACTCGCTAAATAGTTGACGTAGTCGAATACCACGGCCTAACCGCTTTCAAGCTTCATCAATTGCTCACCGGAAAATCAATGCCTATCTCATTGTGATTTTCGCACCCTCATTTACTAAGCGAGATAAATGATCACCACAATATTCTCACTACCTTTCTTATCTTTAATCACAAGGTCAAACTCTTGTAGAATTAAAATCCATCTAAGTAACCTTGGTTTGGCATCCGCTTTGTCCATAAGGTAGCGTAAAGTCGCATGATCTGTCCATACAATCACTTGAGATCCTGAAGATAGCTTCTAAACTTGTCAATGGCAAAGACGACGGCTAAGAATTCCTTCTCAGTCGTAGTATAATTGCATTGAGCCGGGTTCAAGGTACGACTCGCATAATAAATGGGCCTAAACCTTTTATCAACTCTTTGACCTAAAACTGCGCCTACGGCGTAATTAGAGCGCGCCGCACATCAACTCGAAAGGCTTGGTCCAATCAAAGCTACTAAAATAGGGCACCGATAAGCTTATCTTTCAGACAATTGAAAGCTTCTTTGCACTTCAGATCGAACAAGAAATCTACATCTTCTTTCAAGAGATTTGATAAAGGCTTGGCAATCGTAGAAAAGTCTCTAATGAAACGCCGGTAGAAGCCAACATGTCCTAGAAAACCTCGTACCTCTTTCACCGCCCTTAGGGTACGCCATCTTTTCAATGGCTTCAACCTTAGCCTTATCAACTTGAATACCAAAGATTGGACACCTTATGTCCCAAAACGATTCCTTCGCCTACTAGAAAATGGCATTTTTCCCGCTTAAGCACCAGATTCTTCTCAACACAACGTTGGAGTACCATATCTAGGTTCTTTAAAATTTCATCAAAGCTATCGCCGTGGATCGAGAAGTCATCCATGAAGACCTCCATGCATTTCTCAACAAGTCCATCAAAATGGCCAACATACACCGTTGAAAAGTCGCGGGTGCATTGCATAGACCAAATGGCATTCTACTTAAAAGCAAAAGTACCAGATGGACACGTAAACGTTGTCTTTCCTGGTCATTGGGGTCGATGGCTATCCGGAAGTAACCAGAATATCCATCGAGAAAACAATAATACTTGTGACCACTCAGTCGTTCAATTAGTTGGTCAATGAAGGGTAAGGGGAAGTGATCTTTGGCAGTCACCTCATTAAGTCTACGATAGTCAATACGCACTCAGAGCCAGCCACGAGACGTAGGCAACTTCCTCCCCTTTTTTCATTCTTTTCAACCGTGATTCCGCCTTCTTGGCACAACTTGAGTAGGGCTGACCCACTCGCTATCGGCGATTGCATAGATGATTCCCATGTCGAGCCACTTTATAACCTCCTTCTTGACAACCTCCTGCATATGCGGATTCAGCCTTCGCTGAGGTTGTCTTACCTTTTTAGCTCCTTCCTCCGTTCGGATTTTATGCATGCATATGTCTGGGCTGATCCCTCGGATATCACCCACTTGCCAACCGAACGCGAGGATGTTTTTCTTAAGCACTTCTATCAGCTGTGCTTCTTGCTCAGGGTCGAGTTTCGAAGAAATGATCAAAGGCAATTTATCTCCATCCTTAAGAAAGATATACTTAAGGTGTTTTGGAAGCGGTTTGAGCTCTAAATCAAGAGGGTGGTTGCTCAATACTAGATTTTAACGGGCCACCTTTCTCCCTATGAGCTTGAAGTGGTTGACAGTAGAACACCTCATCTTCCCGAGGCTCAACCCCAGAAAGGTACTGGATCAAATCATCCATCGGAATCCTCCGGTCAACACTTGCTTCCTTTTTCTTGTGATCGATCATTTTTCTTAACTCTTCGTCTTTAAGCTCTTCTGCTAACTCCTCCCAATCATCTACTTCCCAATGAGTAGCTTCTCTCCAAAACTCTACCTCGTCCCCAACTACCCATCGAGAGCTTCTTCTTCACCAGGGATGAAGTCTTCCCGACTCGATTCTTTGAGATCATCGTTTGTTGCCGGGCATCTCCATGCTTCCAACTCAATAACAGAGCTCGGATGAGCGAGTGAAGATGACTTCGCCAATGCCTACGGGCCGAAATGAATTAGAAGATGGTCCGCAATCACCGGATCCTCAATGTCCATGACTTCAAAAACACCTATCTCTCAGAAGCTCCATTGCATCTTCATAATAGGCATCTCCTCCGTCCTCATAAATGGCTTCGACAAACGATATTTCATCAATTACGGCTCTTTCGTGATGTGTCCTCGTGTGAAGGTGACGGATGTGTCACCGACTCTTGAGTAATCTCATCCTTTGCGTAAGTCGATGAGAGCGTTAGAAGTGTCTAAAAAGGTTCGGCCTAGAATTAGAGGCATCTCCTTATCGTGGATAGTCTAGAATAACCCAATGGTAGGGAAGACTAAATGTTCAATTTGAAGGAGAACATTAGCTACACAACCGGGCCGCAGATTTACTAGATTTGTCTACCATCCGAAGAGAAATGGGGCGTTCCGCATCCTTTATCTAACCCGAGCTTCTTGCATACATTTAATGGCATCACATTGATGGAGGCCCCGAGTCGCATAAGACATTTTCGAATAAATGGCCTTCGATCTCACAGAGATTGAAGGTCTGCCAGTGGTCACCTCGCTTAACAAAGAATTTTCTCTCAGAAACCAGTAGCAAGTAATCTTCTCGAAACACTTCTTCACCATCCCTCAAGCTTTCTCTTGCTCCCACAGAATTCTTTAAGATACTTAGTACATTTAGGCATTTCAGACAATACCTCAGCTAAGGGCATACTCACTCTAGTGTCCCTAAGTATCCTCCTCACCCCATCATACTGCTTGTCATTAGTGAGGGCTTTCTCTTTCCTTTTTGGGGGATAAGGAAGGGCTTTATCATTCTTCGTGGCCTGATTCTTTATCGCCTCATCCTCCTTATCCTTCCATCTCACAAACTTTTCTTCCTTTTTCTTAGTCAGGGGTACAGCCTCCTGACTTTCCTTCCTTTCCTCATCATCAGAATTATTTTCATCCTCCGAAGAATTGTCACTAAGCTCCTCCTCATCATTGCTTTCTTCGGCATGTGATTTCTGATTTCCCCCTCCTGAACTCATGGCGTCAGGAGGGGCTACTCGTTTCCCGACATCTTGCCGGGTCCAGCCTTCTTACCACTTCTAAGAGTTACTTCGTTCAACTCCTCTTCTTGCCCATACTCCCATTGTGGTGTAATGGCAGTGCAAACATTCACATCAGCTTTCGGATTTCTCTCGGTATAACTCGGAAGTTTACCGTGAGGTCTGCTTGCTTGCTGGTCTGCCATCTGACCAACTTGTCTCTCAATTGCTTTAACACTAGTAGACAAAGTCTTCACCATGTCTACCAGCTCATCGAATTTGTGTTGAGGGACACATGAGGTGGTATGATTATTGTTCTGAGTTTGATTCCAGCCACCTTGGGGCCTTTGGGAGTTCTGAACTGGCCTTTGATAGTTCGAGTTGAAAGAATTTGAATTTGAAGGGCCAGGTGGTAGCTTGGCTTGATTGAAGTTTTGTCTTTGAAACCCTGAGTAGTTCTGGCTTTGATTGAAGTTTCGGAAGGGTTGGTTTTGATTATCCATTAAGTTCACTTCTTCCGTCATCTCAGTCCCTGCCTGTGGTTCAAGATAATTTGAATCAGAAGGCTGCATCTGAAGATTGGCCAACTGCTTGCTTATCAATTCCATCTGAGCAACCAACAGTTGTGTATCAGGATTGCTTGCAGTACCTTCTTTCTTAACAATATTGGTCTTCTTAGGAGTCGACCACATATTGTTCTTGGCGATGGTCTCAGCCACTCTATAGGCAGTCTCATCACCTCCCCCTAAGAAGGATCCATGAGCTGTGGAGTCAAGATAATCTCTATTAGGTTGAGAGACTCCTCTGTAAAATAGTTCCAACAACTCATGTCTATCATATCCGTGATTGGGGCACTTCCTCATCAACAGATTTAATCTCTCCCAAGCTTTGCCAACAGTCTCATCCTCCATCTGCTCAAACGTAGCTATTTCCCGTTTCATCTCCATAATCTTGCCTGGTGAAACCCACTTAAGAGCGAAGGCTCTTTTGACATCATTCCATGTATGGAGGGAATGATGTGCTAACGATTTAAACCATCTGCTTGCTTCACCTTTTAAAGCAAAAGGAAATAGCTTCAACTTTACGATCTCAGAATCAACACCAGGATAATGGCCTGCTTCACAGATTTGTACGAATGTGGACAAGAAGTCGTGTGGATCTTCTTGAGCAGTACCATGGAAAGAGCTATTCTGAACTAGAGCAACTACTCCGTTCTTTAGATCAAAGTTCGCTCCTCCCATGTCGAGAGGGGGCGAATAGGTCTATGCCCTCGAGAAAATCTTGGTTTAGATATGGAGTGTAGGGGTCCCGGTTCAACCGATTAAGCCGGTTTTGTCTAAATTGTTGAAGTTGTTGAGTTATGCCACTTGTCGATTCTCGCTGTTGCTTCAGAGCTTGCATCCGCTGAAGGAGTAAATTTAATCGAGCTTGGGGGTCGAGATTTGGAATTGGTGGATCTTGATCCGCCATTTTGTCCAAATCGTGAGAAGCCTTCTTCTAAGGATAGATCGTTCGTGCTCGTGATCAAAGATCGAAGTCCTTCTTACTTCTCGTTTGCATAAACCGTAAGAAAGGAAAAGGAAGAAATCAACCCTTTGGGGTTGATTAGAATAGGTTTAGAAAAGATTAGATGGTTTAGAGGAAGAAAAGAGAAGAGAGAAAAGAAGTGATGATTGAACAGATCAAATCAAGTCCCAGTGTTAGTGGACGTTCGTTCGAAATCGAACGCTGCGTCATTTGAATGAACGCTCGCTCAGAGAACAGACTGAGGTGGGACGGGCGCTCAAGTTGTTGAACGCTGCTCGTTGATACGAAAACCTAAAAACTAAGGTTACCGAAATTAAAACGAGATAAAAAAAATAAAAGCAGAAAAGACTTATGGAAACAAAATCAAACAAATCTATAATTACGGAAACAGATCTAAAAAATCTATATCTATATATATTTGAAAGTAAGATTTAACCCGATTACCCGAGATTTCGCCCCAAGACCCATTGTTGACCCGGCTTATACCCACTAAAAATATGCAACAACTTCAAAAAAAATCCTCAAAAAAATAAAATAAAATAAAAATCTTTTTTCACTCTAACAAACTCAATCTCAGAATCATTCATTCAAACTCCTCATCTTCTACGGACCTCTCCATATCTTAATCGGCAACAAACTCGATCAAATGATTGAAATATGGGATCTCATCATCTCATTTCTCATTTCTCATTCTGATTTTATAACTTTCTCATTGCTTAGGTGATTTTATGTTACATCTTTCAACTTTAACTGAGTTGTCATTTTTGCAGGTTATCTGTATTTTTGAAATTCGGCAATGACAAAGGCCGTTCATAATCGCTTATTTCAGGTGAGGTTCTAACTATAGCAATCGCGATTTAGGTTGCCCTAAACCAATATCATTTTCATTTTGGGTCTTGGAGGTTGAATCTGTATGTTTTTGTTTATTTGTCTTATCGTTTTGTAGCAATGAAGGATTGACGGTTTTTTATGTTTTTGGTGTTCGAATTTTATTTATTGTGTTATAAATTCTTCAGTAGCTTGATGGAGGCCAATACGTTCGATCTCCATCCTAAAATTGAATCTTTTGGTATTTGAATTTTATTTTATTGTTGCTCATTTGCCTTTAGGTTGGGGAAATTGTTGGCCGATTTGCGAAGAAGAGGTTCACGTACTTGAAAGCTATGTATGTCAAATTCATACTTTTCTTCTATTTTCACTTATATTTGTTTTTTTACTTTTAATTATTTTATATTATGATTGTTTTTCCTTGGAAGAATAACTGCTCATATCTTAATTATGCATAATACGGATGATTTCCATGTCAGTATTGTGCAGTGTCATTCATGGTGACAACCATGGTTTTTCTTTTCATTTCATTCATTAAGCTTCACCGTTTTTTATTCCCGGTCACTGTCTTGGATTATCACGATATGTCTTTCTGATTTATGTCTGAATGCCTTGGACGTAGGCCTATTAAAATCTTTATTATTCATCACGAGAAGTATCCATATTTCGAGTTTAGTGCATTATTTGTATTGCATTCCTTATATATGTTGTTCTATAACATCATTGCTAGAGTTTGTGTTTAATATTGTTTTTGCTGGTGATTCTTAATTATTGTGTACATGTTTATACGAGGAGTTCAATTTTAGTTCCCGTTTTATTAAGGATTGTGGATTTAGTTTTAGTCAATCTTCATTCACTCGGATTTTGGTTGCTTTGGCCGTGAAAAAAATGGATTTTGCGGGAAAAATATTGAAGAATTATGTGAAATGGTTATGTTTAGGACACCTAGCTAGAAGGGACTAAAGCAAATTGCTAAAGATGATTCAAATGTTCAGGAGTCCGGCTGCTCAGGACTATGTAAAGCAATGACGAGTTAACTTTTTTTATTCAGAAATAAACTTCAGACTTTAGTTCCAAAGTCATGAAACATATTTTGTGGCTGCAATGGGTTTCTTACTATTTTTGTTAGGAGAGGAATTTTAGATGCTAAATGTGTAGTTCTTCTTTCGCAGACTGTTTGCAGGTTCATCGTAATCTGTAGGCTTCACATGAACTATCTGTTGCTACTGTGTCGCCAAAATCGAGAATGTTGATTGAGGTTCTTAATGACTACGGTATCTGACCTTCGCCAATCAAGATTTATCGTAAGCATTTCTTCTTAACTTTTCCAAATTTCACATAACGTTCTAATATTTTTTTAGCTATGTAGCTTTACCCTAACCATTTTATCTCGGTTTGTCTATTCCTATTTTCTTATAATTTATAAGTACTACTAACTTGGTATGAACATGTGATGTGAAGTAACTCAGATCTACTTTGAAAAACAATTCTTTTTAATTTTTCAAACATGATTTGAGTGCCCTTTAAGTTGAAGGTCAAAGTTGGTGGATGAATAGTCTTTACTGGTCGTGGAGAGGTAGCAGCTTGAGTCCACCGTCTAACTGCAAAAATGGTTCTTTAGTTCTTTCTCTTAATTGACAATGATTGCATTTCTATTTTAGTTGTCTTCTGTGTAATTTTATTTGGTGAAATGTTGAAAGTTAATTGATAGGCATGCACAAGTGGCTCTATCCAAGTGGAGCCAATCATTTGATGTTTGTTTCCCTTTCAGGGTCAATCAACACTCCATCCTCAGCCGATTGAAATTCCTTATACACAACACCGCTGCTTGACCATTTTTCATCAGGTCATGTTCTTAGCTTCTTTACTATGTACAAAAATATACTTTAAGACGATGTGTCCAGTTACTTGGTAGGTGATTTAAAAAGTTCCAATAGGCTAAAGTTTTATGCATAGAATTTAAAGTTCTGGTTGATTGTTATAAGTGGTGGTAGTTTTGAGATGAGGTCTCTGTAGTATATACTGAATTACATTCTTTTTATGGTGATTTATGTTGAATTTCACGATGTTTGAGTTTGGTGTCCTGATTCTTTGGCTGCTTATAGTATACAGGTTTATTATGTTTACTAATCGTAAATGCTCAAATCGGGCTAAATTTATTTTTATATGGGAGTGTATTTATCTTCCGAATGCAATAAGCTTTGTTGGTGAAGTAACTATCACGTCCGGGCCTTATTGGGAATAGATTGGGGTTATTGCTTCAAATATTGGGTTTTTCTCTTTTGTGTCTTTAATATCGGTGTGTAATAACAAATTAGTTTTAACAGATCGATCTGTCGTTGAAGTTTAAGGCCTACTTTACTTTTACTTAACTTATTCTTATTTACTTTCATGTTAACATGTTTGTGTGTGTGGAAAGCGTTAGCAAAGAACTTCCAGTTGTGTGTTGATGGTCGGCGCTACTTTAAACCGTTAATCATCATTCCGATCTATTCCTTTGCTTGGTAACGACACCGGTACGTCTTACTACTTAATTCTCATTTGGCCAATACATTATCAAAGCATACCTTTTCTTTTGTCAAATTTCCAATCTTTGAGTCAATAATGGTAGATTTCCAAAATGTTCAGATGATCCACTTGATTGATTAATCTGGTATTCTTTATCTTCAAAGAAGAAAATGAAAATGAAGTTTCCCAAGCACTTGAGTTGAATGAGGATCTTGGAATGTTCTCAAAAGGCATGATGTATATATAGAAGGGAGGTCAACATAAATGTCAATTCATGTAAATCATGACGACATGGAAGAGGAAGAGGAAGAGGAGGATGAGCGGCTATATCGGCGGTATTTGTCCGGTTTATATCTCTACATGCAGTATTTAGCTGCAAAGTTGGCTTCGATGTCGAGCAATTATTATGGCATAGATTATGTCACTTGCCCGGAAAATGGACTTTTACAATGTAAACGATTCACGAAGATTTAGAAGTCTGATTGTGTATTGGATTCATTAATACCAATTGTATGAGTAATTTGTCATTTAAGTTAAAAATGTTGCGTTTGTGCTTTTTTTTTGGGACAATACCCTTTCAATGTTTCTGTGTCTCATGGGTGCTTTTTATATGCTACCGTTTCTTCCTTATGAAATTATTATCTTTTCGTGCGTTTTTTGTTTATATGCCAACGTTTTTTTTAATACAAAATCCTTATGAAATTATTATCTTTTCGAGCGTTTTTTTTTTATTTTAAAATCTCTCCCGTGCATCATAGCACGGGTTTATGGCTAGTAAGGAAGATAATTGAAAGAAAATCAAATAAAATAAAATAGTAATAAACGTAATCCTAAAATTAAACGAAACTGGAAAAGAAACCTACCTACGAAAAGTTTAAAAACAAGAAAAACACTAAGACGGTAAAAAAACGTGTTGAAATCTTCTAGGGCCAAAAGGAAGGGAAAGCAGTGGATTTTGACTCGAAAACGCACTGAACGGCCTCGGCTGTTCACCACGTCGTCGGCGCCGGGCACGAGCTTTCGAATTGGGGTCCTGCGTTCCAAACGGACACTCGAGCGAAAGTTACGGCCAAAATACTACTGCGTGCTAAAAAGCGATCCTTTTGACTCGTAAAATTGTCCTAAATAGAATCCGACAACCGTTACCGACTCCCGGCAACGGCGCCAAAAACTTGTTCGGTAAAACTAGTTTTAAATTTATAAACCGAAACACCCCAAGTATAAGGATCGTAGTATAGGGTGTTTTACGGATCGTCTAAGGAGTGGAATGTTTATCGGATTCAAATATAAATCTATATCAATTATGTCACAATTATCTATCTAAACTACCAAACTAAGGCTGAAACTAACTAAAACCTAAAACTATCAACTAAAACTAAAACAGGAAATAAAAACAAACAGAAAATAAGAAAACAAAAAGCCAGACGAGCGTTCACTAAAGTGAACGAGCGTCTGAAAACAAAATCTAACGGACGGGCGTCTGCTATTGCGGACGAGCGCCCAACTACTAACTGAGCAATGAAAATATGCGAAAAACAAAGAGAAACTAGGGTTTATAAAACTGAAGCTTAACTAAACTTAATCTAAAGATTAAACTAATGATTCGATTAATAAACAATAAAGGAAAACACAGCGAGGCAACGAATCCACCCATCAACCAACAACCCCCAACTAGATGGTGATCTAAGATGTAGTTTTTAGTGGTGATTTATTCACGAATCCAATTAAATATCTTCAATCAAATTCTAGGGTTTCGTTTATCTTTTCAAATAAACTAAACTTACAATCAACACGAAATCACGAGGTTGTTTCCAAACTCTCACTCAACTAATCATGCATAATCTCTTAAAACACGAATAATTGCATCACTTGAACGAAATAAAACTTAAACCAATATATTTTCATACATAGATCCAAGCATGTAGATATAGATAAATCGTTTCATCAAATCGTTAATTCCAACGAAACATGATCGATACAAAACAAAGATCCAAAGTGATGAAAACTATAAATTAAACTCACTAACATAAAGCATCGAACTCTCTGGTTGGTTGCGTTGATGATGGGCTTCCTCCGTCGACTCATTTGCAGGGTTTTCTAGCCAACAATCATGTTGGATATGATTGTTGGTTGGGAGATTTGCATCTCTGTGAAATTAGGGTTCTCTGGCCGCAGCTTTTTGGTGAATTTTCGATCTCAATTATGTGGTATATCAATTAGGGTTGGGGCTGCCGCTTTATTTATAGAGCTCTAAGTCGGTTAGGGTTAAGTCGGCAACGGACGCTCGTCTGGTCTCGTGGACGCCCGTCCAGAATGCCTGGACGCTGAGTAAACGCTCGTTCATCCTCCGTCTGAACTCTCTGAATGTAAAACACAATTCCGGACGCTCGTTCACTTTATCAAACGCCCGTCTGGAATGGACGCTGCACGAACGCTCGTCCAAGATGCTGAGGGTCGGATTTCTTCATCTTTATCCAATTTCTTTGAGCCAATTCCAACTCTATCTCTTATAATTCGACTTGAGCTTTATTTATCCACTTATGGCACTCGAAAATCAACACCTACATGATAAATAAACAATGCAAAAATGTAATAAAATCCAAATAATAATAATTCCATTAAATCAACACTTAAAATCATCAATTTTGCATACAACCCTCTTAAAATCATCTTTATTAAATAATTACACTTAAACCCTTAATTCTCATGTAAATTATGCAAATGTGGAGAAATAATAATGAAATAACCCTTTAATAATCATATAAATATGGCCTTAACACAACTTCTAAGTATATTAACAAGGTTTCTCCTTCCTGAGGGGATGTCAGTGTCGGCAACTCAGATAAGTAAGCCTTAAGATCCTTGAATGCTTTTTGGCTGTCTTCATTCCATTGGAAATGACTGGTTTTCATGAGGACCTTGAAGAATGGTAGGGCACGCTGTGCCAATCTCGTCATGAACCTATTCAGGGCTGCCATATGCCCTGTCAGTCTTTTACTTCTTTGATGTTCCCTGGAGGTGGCATTGACCTTAATGCCATGATATTGTCGGGGTTTGCTTTAATGCCTTCCTTGGAGATCATGTACCCCAGGAACTTACCCGACCTGACCCTGAAAGTACACTCTTTGGGGTTGAGCTTCATCCGAGTTTGTCTGAGCACGTTGAATACTTCTCTGACCTCTATCATGTATTGATCAAGGGACATGCTCTTGATCAAGAGGTCCTCCACATAGACCTCCATGCATCTTCCAATCTATTTTTCAAAGATCTTATTCACTGCTCCCTGATAAGTGGCTCCGGCATTCTTGAGCCCGAATTGCATGGTGACATAGCGGAAAGTACCCAGCTCGGTGATGAAGGCAGTCTTCTCTACATCCTTGGGGTCCATGGCTATCTGATGGTATCCCTTATATGCATCTAAAAATGCAAAGATTTCAAAGCCCACAGTTGAATCAACTAACCTATCAATCTTAGGGAGTGGGTAACAGTCCTTAGGACAAGCTTTATTGTTAGGAACACTTTATTATGTTTTGATGATGGCCATACTAGCTGTTATAGCAAGCCTGAAATAAGTTAGAATTCTCTGTATAAGTCTTTACTTAGTGTCTGAAACAGATTTTCGGCAGAGAGAAGCCAGCCAAGTACCAGCAGAGAAGCAATGAAGACATTATGGTCTGACTTATAACCAAGGAAGTCTGTGATGACCTTGGATAAGTCTAAGTTATGTTTTAAGTGATGAAACTTAATGATTAAATATGGTGTACACTGATCTCACACAAATCAAGGATTAGTGAAGTACAAGGATTCTCCTTTAACTGAAAGAATGAAGGAAACAGTGAATCGGCAAAGTAAACTGGGTTTCGGCTGAGTGAAGACAAAGCAGTAAAGGGAGATCTAAACGGCAAAGTCAGAAGGATCACTTGACCGATCAAAGAACGGCTATAAATGTTACTTAATCAGATTTCAAAATATGATGAAGATACAGAGGATCAAGCATTAAATGCACAATCAATAGAGGATCAATAAAGAACGGATTTTCTGATAAACGTTTGAAGAAAAATCCGATCACTGAAATCAAGGAGAATATAATTAAGGGGGAATCAATAATAAAATCAAGGATTATTCCCCTTATTAATATAGCCAACGGACGGAAATTCAAATCAAGGATTATCAAGGTTATAAATAGAAGGCATTGACATACAAGAAAAAAACAGGTAGAACGATCATAAAACTAAGCAAAAACTCTGTCAAAGTGAAAAGCCTTCTATCTGTACGAAAAAGAAATATCTAGTGATCAACTCAAAACTGAGAGCCACATTTCAACATCAAGCATTGAGATTGATGAACAAGTTTGTGAATTCAATTCACATTAATCAAGTAACTGAATCAGAGCCATCTGAGAAGGAGTTGTGTTTGTGATAGCTGATGAAGGATTTGATCCCAAGGAGCAGTGAAAGAGACTGAGTCACTGAAGCTGTTGCAGTCAAGGAGTGATAGGTTTGTAGATTGTGAAGCTTGTGAAGTCAAGGACAATCATACTATTGTATCTGTGAAAACAATAGTTAATTCCTCCAATCATCATAGAAGAAGAGTGGATTAAGGGATTACACCACCCTGAACCACTATAAGCCTTGTGTCAATTTACTTTCAGCAATTTACCTTACTGCATTCATTTAATTACTTATATTATATCTTATATCTGTGATTGCCTAAACTACTTGGAAACAACATAGCATCAAGGGACTTATCCACTGCCCAAAAGCTTTTAAGTAGAAGAAAAGTTTTTGAAACTAAACTATAGTCATTCACCCCCCTCTGACTATAGTTTTACCCTTCTCTGGGACCAACAATTGGTATCGGAGCAGTGTTCCTAGTATCAGAACCTGTTCAGATCTAATTTCTTGTAATAAGGAGATCACATATTTTCAAAGTAGTTTTCAAATCTGTGCCTTCTACACATATACATATATATCTCTTATTTGTAATCATGGATTCCTCAAACTTTATGACAAAAGTACCTGTTTAAAATGTTATTAATTTTTATGAATATAAAATAAGAATGTTATCTCATCTTGCAGCAACTCATGAGGAGATGCTAGAAGTAATTTAATGATGGCCCAATCATGATCATGACTGTGGTACCCACAGGAGCAGATCAAGGAAAAGAAGTGGACAAACCCAATAAAGATTGGACCAAGGATGACAGGAGAAGAGCAAATCTGGACTTTGTTGCAAAAGATATGATTTTGAAGACCCTGGATAGCAACATGTTCATGAGAATCAAAGATTGCAAAACATCAAAGGAGATGTGGGACAAGCTGGCACTGATAAATGAAGGATCTGAAGCAGTTAAAGAAAACAAATTATCTGTTGCAAAATAGAAATTTGAGAACTTCAAAATGAAGGCTGGTGAATCCATTGATCAAATGGACAATAGATTCTCAAGCATCATCAGTGAACTGCAACAGCTTGGACACATATATCCTCAGAAAGAAGTGTGCTTGAAGATCTTAAGAGGCTTACCTGAAAGATGGAAGATCATCACATCAGTAATCAGAGGGACAACAAATCTTGCAAACACTGACACCCTGACTCTGATGTCCCAACTAAAGGCTCATGAATTTTAGTTGAACGGCGAAGAAATTGTACCAGCAGAGGCACATACGGCCAGTGCACTGGTTGCACCCCAGCAAAGTCAAACAGCTGATACAAACAGCAAAGAGACACAAGATCTTAAGGAACCTGTAGCTTTATTGGTAAATCGTTTTGACAGGTTTAGCAAGAAGAAGATATTCAAAGGAGGATCATCATCAAACAAGAAGTCAAGCACAACAAAGACATGAAGAAAAAGGATGATGAATATAGATGCTTCAACTGTAATAAGAAAGGCCACTTCAAGGCTGATTGCCCTGAAAAAAAAAAGACAAAGTTGAGGATAAGAAGAAGTACAAGACAACTGAAAAGAGAAAAAGCAGGAATGCACTCAAAGCTGAATCTAGCAGTGAAAAAGATGAAGAATCATCTGAAGATGACTCTGATGATGATGAGGGTTACCGCTCAGACAATGAAAAATCCTATCTGTCTTATGGCTAAAGAATCAAATGAAACTGAGGTAACATCTAGTTCATGCTCATCATCTAATGCATCCACATCTAACACTGCACAATCTTATATTCTCCCCTTAGACTCTGCAAACCTAATCCAAAATCTCATGAGTAAATTTGAACAGATTGAGTTGAATCATGAAATTCTGGAACAGGAGTGTGAGAATCTAAGAAAGGAAAATAAAAGATTAAAGAAAGAATTGGATAAAGCAAAAGCTGAACTAACAAGTAAGGAGACTTACTCAAAGATCAGCAAGCAGCAGATGATCATACATCTGGTGTTGACAGACCGCTGAGAAAAATCCCCTACCGCTAAGAACACCACCACCGCACCTTTAAATGCACCACTTACAAACCCTCAAAAAGGTTCTGATCCAGATCTGGTCTTGGCTACAACAGTCAGGATGAGAATAGAAACAATGGACAACACAGTTCTGAATCAAGGACCAACAATGGTCCAAAGTTCAGAAAAGGACAGACCATAGTTTCAACCACTCATCCTATACCGGTGAAGTCAAAACCCAGTGCAGTGAAACAACAGACTAAACCATCAATCCAGTCAACCAAAAGCAAAGACTTTCTGAAAGGTAAAGGAAGACTTTATCCTTCAGAGGATGATTGGAATGTGGCACCTCCAAAATACAAGAAGAAACCATTTCATGCCATTCAACATGTGTTTTGAGAAAAGCCAACCTAGGCATATTCCTAGACATATGAAGCAACATGAACACAGGTTTCCCACTGCATATTGGAAAGTAAAAAAGCGATGCAAATGCACCAAAAAGTAGAGAAAAGTATCAGAATACCTCTAGTAGAAACATTGGAAGGTATTCTGCCATGCCTTATACATATGAAGTTGATGATTTCAACTATCCAAAAAGAAGATCCTTTGGATACATATTAGGAGTAGGAGGCATGACTACTAACAGGTATGGACTCAAACAGTGTTGGGTACCTAAACAAAATTAATTTGTTTTGTAGGATGTCTGGTATATAGACAGTGGATGTTCCAGACACATGACAAGAACAAGGGATGGCTCACTGACTTTAAAGCTTTTGATGGACCCAAAGTCACCTTTAGAGGCAAAGAAAACCCTGGCAAACTTAAAGGGGAAGGCACAATGCTCAAGAACAATTTGAAGATTCAAAATGTGGCATATGTTAAGGGACTAAACTTCAATCTGCTAAGCATCAGTCAATTCTATGACAAAGGCTACAATGTACACTTCAACAAGGAAGGATGCAAGGTGATTCACAGTCAAACCAACACAGTGGTTCTTGCAGGAAGAAGAGAAGATAACATGTATGTGGTGGATTGGAAAATAGCTAAGGTAGAAACATGTTTGTTTGTCAAAAATAAACAATCAACCAGCTGGATTTGGCATAGAAGATTAAATCACATAAATTTCAAAACCATCAACGCATTATCAAAGAACAAGTTAGTTGAAGGCCTACCAGAGATCACATTCAAGAAAGAAAGCCTCTGTGATGCATGCCAGAAAGGAAAGCAAATCAAAAGCTCCTTCAAGTCAAAGCCCTATCAACCAACAACAAGAAGTCTACATCTTCTACATAGGACTTGTTTGGACTAGTCACACCAGTAAGTGTAAGTGGTAAGAAATACACTCTAGTAGTGGTTGATGATTTCTCCAAGTACACCTGGACCATATTCATGAACAAGAAGAAAAAGACACTCAAGAAGCTGCCAGATTTGCTAAGAAGGATTCAAAATGAGAAAGAACTAAAGATCATCAAGATCAGATCAGATAGAGGCACAAAATTTCTAAATGAAGTCATCAGAACCTATTGTGAAGAAAATGGAGTACTACATCAATTATCCACAGCATGAACTCCACAACAAAATGGTGTATCAGAAAGAAGAAACAAAACTTCCAAAGAAGCAATCAGAACAATGATTGCAGAAGCATGCCTACCAAAGAGGTTTTGGACTGAAGCAGCAAACACAGCATGCTATACACAGAACAGATCAATCATCAACAAATATCATGGAAAGACTCCATATGAAATATGGAATGGAAGAAAACCTAATATCTCATATTTGCATATGTTTGGATCAAAATGTTTTGTTTTGAACATGAATCAGCTGCATGCCTTTGATAAAAAGGCTGATGAAGCAATCTTTATGGGATATTCAGACACCAGCAAAGCATTCAGAGTACTCAACAAAAGAACATTGGTGATTGAAGAATCAATACATGTAGTCTTTGATGAACCAACACAAATGGTGAAAGTCTTCAAGATCAAGAAGAAGCAACACAAAGGGAAGTATATATAAATACAACCATACCAGCTACCATTCTGAATCACCATTTTTAAAATCAAGATGAGCCACATGTCAATGCAACAGAAGAAGCACCAGAACTTGAAGCTCATGCACATTGAAGGTGTAGATGCACCAAGTGAAGAACAACTTCAACCTGATCTTAATTGGCTAAGAGATCATCCTGAAGATCTAGTCATTGGAGACATTCACACAGGAGTTAGAACCAGACGACAACTGGAGCACATGCTAACATGTTTTCTATCAGAAGTGGAACCCAAGACAATAGATGATGCAATTCAAGATGTGGACTGGATTACAGCCATGCAAGAGGAACTAAATGAATTTGGAAGAAATGAAGTCTGGGAACTTGTTGACAGACCAGAAATAGCCAACATCATTGGAACAAAATGGGTATTCAGAAACAAGATGGATGAACAAGGAACAGTTGTCAGAAACAAAGCAAGGCTAGTTGCAAAAGGCTACTCTCAAACAGAAGGAATAGATTATGATGAGACATTTGCGCCAGTAGCAAGATTGGAAGCAATCAGACTCTTTCTAGCTTTTGCTGCACACAAAGACTTCAAAGTCTATCAAATGGATGTCAAGAGTGCATTTCTGAATGGACTGTTGGAAGAAGAAGTATATGTGGAACAACCTCCTGGTTTTCAACTCAAAGGAAAAGAAGATAAAGTATACAAGCTCAAAAAGGCTCTTTATGGACTCAAACAGGCACCTAGAGCTTGGTATGAAACACTATCATAATTCTTGATCAAGAATGGATTCAAAAAGGGAACTATAGATAAGACTCTCTTCAAATTAGAGGAAAGAACAAGTACATTTCTAGTACAAATCTACGTTGATGATATTATCTTTGGATCAGAGGATAAAAAGTTGTGTGAGAAATTTGCAAACCTAATGAAGAGCAAATTTCAGATGAGCATGATGGGAGAATTAAATTATTTTCTTGGTCTAAAAGTGAAGAAAATGAAGGATGGTTTCTTCATTAGTCAAGCCAAGTACACAAAAGACTTAAGACACAAGTATGGTATGGACACAAGTGGCACAGCTGACACACCAATGTGTGCAAGAGTCATTCTTGGAAAAGATGAAGCTGGAAAAGATGTTGATCAGAAAATGTATAGAGGAATCATTGGATCCCTACTTTACTTAATCAAGCAAGCGAAGCCCGACATAGCATTTGCAGTAGGAGTATGTGCAAGATTTCAAGCTCAACCAAAAGAATCACATCTTCTAGCAGCTAAAAGAATAATCAAATACCTGAAGAACACCATCAATGTTGTAATTTGGTATCCAAAAGATGGAGGATTGAAGATGATATCATATTTAGACTCTGACTATGCTGGATGCAAGATAGATAGAAAAAGCACCTCTGGAACATGCCAGATGCTAGGCACCAGACTAATTTCATGGTTCAGCAAAAAGCAATACTCCATCTTTACATCAATCAATTGAAGCGAATATATAGCAAAGAGCGCTTCTTTGTGCACAAGTACTGTGGATTAAACAACAGCTAAGAGATTATGGAATGGAGGAGAAGACAATTCCAATCATGTGTGACAACACAGTGCAATATCCATTACTGTAAATCTAGTGTTGCACTCAAGAACAAAGAATATTGGTGTAAGACATCATTTCATCAGAGATCATGTTGAAAAAGGAGATGTTATTCTAAGATATATATCCACTGAAGATCAATTGGCTGACATTTTCACTAAACCACTCAGTCAAGAAAGATTTAGCATGTTGAAAACTGAGTTGGGAATGATTGAAATTGACTAAGTACCAAAGAGCGGCTAATTGATTAATCAGTTAAGTGACTTCACTAGCTGAATAAACCTTTGCCTTCACTGGAGATGTAGCAAGTGAGGCACTGGTACTCAGCAAAGTTAACTTCACTGATTGTTAGGAACAGTTAAGTACAGCGACTCAGTGAAAAAGGCACTCCACCGGCGAAGTGACGACCAAGGAACTTCACTGAAATAAAGATTGAAGTCACAAACAAAATAGAGTGTGAATCAAATCAGTTTTTATACACGTGGAAAATCAAGAAGTTATGGAGAATTATACTGTGGAAGATTACACACGTGGAAAATCAAGAAGTTATGGAGAATTATACTGTGGAAGATTACACACGTGGAGATCAAATTACGATCATGAAGGTAACCATATTATTCTTCAAAGTACAAACGTCTCGATTCCCGGGATCTATCATTACTTACCTCAATCCACTCTCCCACTTCACTTGATTATCGGGATTTATATACACAAAATCACGCCGTTACATCACAAAATCCTCCCATATTCAACCACGTTCACACTACACAAAACATCCTATATAAATCACACTTAGAGGGTTTTTAGAAATCTCTACGCTCACTTACAAATTATAAACCCTTTCTCTTCCCTTGAAAGATCGAAACTTTGCTAAATACCAATCACATTCGAGAATGGCCTCATCCTATGAAAAATCGATCATCACTGGATCGTTTTTTAAACCTGAACCCTATCTATCTTTCTGTGATAATGATACCCAAGCACAACGTCTGGTTGACTACTGTTCAAATCTGGGGTTAATGACCTTCCTAAACCCGTCAATCAATGGAATTTGTTATGAAAATCTGATTGCATTCTGGACAAATGTTTGTACCCAGCACAAAGAAGACTGATATCGACTGCATAAAAAGTTCAATCTTTGGGAAAGAAGTGGTCATTACGCCTGGTCTTCTCAACAGATTCCTACAGCTACCCATGATATGTCCGGCTAATGTGAAGTTCGTAAAGATTGACATCAAAAACTTCTGGGTTGAAATAGCCAAGAATCCCAAGAAGAATTGCAAAACCTACAACCTTCCTAGATCAGCACTCAAACTTCCGTTTGCTGAATTTGCACCGGTTATCACCAAGAACATCGAATGCAGAAAAGGGTCGATGGAAAACTTGACTGAGTTACGGGTCAAGCTAATGGCGATCATCTATCAAGGTATTAATTTTGATTTTGCAACATTTGTCTTCAATAGGCTGAAAGACCAGATTCAAAAAGCAATTGATATGTCAATTACGGCACCGAGCAAGGGCTTGCAGAAGAAAGGTGATTTCTGGGAGACGAAATCATATGGGTTCTCCCTTCAACACCTGTTTGACACGCTGAAAGTGAAACCCACAAATTTGCAGCCTCCACACAGGTCCAAGGTATTGTTTACCTATATCAAGGCATGTTTAAAACCAAAACCCACTGTTGGGAGAAAAAGAAAACAACCTGAAAGCAGCAGATCAGGAATATGACGAAGAACCAGATCCCAAAAAGCACAAGAAAGCACCTCTTTGATTGGTACCAGCAACCTGAATGAGACTGTAGTAATCAGTGATGATACAACAACGGAGGAAGAGAAACAACAAGAGGACATCACGTATCTAGAAGAATGTGAGGAAGGATATGTTCTCACTCCATCTGAAGAAGAAGAGATGGATGAAGAAGAAGCTGAGACAGAGGATGAACACTCAGAAGGTGACCATCTTGAAGCTGATCCGGAAAACATGGAGACATCTGATGATGACTTAACTCTTCAAGAAGTACTTTTCAAGAACCTCAGCAAAGTTGACAAACAGCCGAGTGAGCCAACTGATCAAACTCACTCTGCTGAACTTGTCAACACTCCCACTATCTATGATGCACCGACACGTCAATCTGGTCACCGTGCACTGTGTCCGACACAAGACATGACACGACACACTCCGACACCGTGTCCGACACGTGTCGGATGATTAAATTAGTATTATTTAAAATTTAAATATCCGACACGCTTCCGACACACTGTCGACACTCCCCGACACAGCACCGACACACCCCGACACTCCTGAACCCAATTTTTTATTTTATTTTCTTTATTTAAGTTTTCTTCAATTGAAACGTTAAAATATACGATTTTCATTTTTATAATAATTAAATAAAAATAATACGTTGTATCAAGTTATATGTTTGTTGTTGATAAACAATCATTTTTACAATTTGTAATATTTTGAAGGTCAATCACAATTTCTTTTGGCACCGTATGAAGGTCGAATATCTATTCTAGATATTCATTGAGTTTATGTAATACCTATCTTATTTTATCTAGTTTTTTCAAATGTTTAAGAATATTTATTTGATAAATTGAAATTTATTTACATTATATATATATATATATATATATATATATATATATATATATATATATATATATATATATATATATAACGTGTCGGCGGCGTGTCGTTTCCTTAAATTTTTGAATTAGCCGTATCGCCGTATCCGTGTCGTGTCGTGCGCCTTGTCCGTGTCCATGCAACATAGCCCACTATTGATCAAGAGGGAACACCAACAGAAGAAATCAAGTCTCCAGCTCATGGAGAAGAAAACCTGCCATCTTCTAATGATGGAGAAGCAAGCATCCCCCAGCAATCTCTCAATAATTCTAAAGTCGAAGAGAAAGAAAGAGAGGAAGAGGCAGAAAAAGAAAGTGAAAAAGAAGAAGAGAAAGAGGAAGAAGATGAGGTGAATATAGAGAAGGAGGAAGATGAAGAAGATGAGGATGTTGAAGTGGCACCAGAGGAGTATGATCCAGAAAGGCTTTTCAATATGGACATTCAACCCCTGATTGTGGACATGGAAAAGCAGTATCACAACAGGCAAAATCTGAAAGCTGCTTTAAGGAGTGAAGCAACCTCCTTGAACCACAAGATTGAAGCCCTCATCAGTCACATCAAGATACAAGATGAGGTCATGGAAAAATAGGGAAACTTGCTCTGCAACTTATAGCATCTTATCCCCTACCATGTCCAAACCAATCTTGAGTTCCATGCTGACAAGATTGATCACAATCTCAAACCTTTGGTGGAAACTCTAAATGCTCACACTCATAAACTTCAACATCTGGATGAGGTTATGGAACTTTCTGGCCAGCAACTTGACACTCTGATAAATGTCACTAAGGCCAACAACAAAATTTTGGAGCAAAGGTATGGTCCTCTCCCTGAGTCTGAAGCAACAAATGCAAATCTTGAAGCACGTTTTGGTGCTACCAAAAAGGGGGAAGGAAGCTCGAAGCCTGAGAGCTCCAGTGGAAAGAAGGCAAGCCCAACTGATAAAGGCAAGGGCATCAGGTTTGAAGAAAAGAAGCAGTAGCCCCTATTATATTAATTTACTTACTCAAATGCCTTTGATTTTCAAATAAAAAGATGCAATGTCTCATTACCCTTGAATGGATGGATAAAATTGTTGAGTTTTATCCACTATTTATTATGAAAAATGTGGCATACTTATGTTCAGGCTTATGAGGGTTTTGGCATCATTAAAAAGGGGGAAATTGTTAGGAACACTTTATTATGTTTTGATGATGGCCATACTAGCTGTTATAGCAAGCCTGAAAAAAGTTAGAATTCTTTGTATAAGTCTTTACTTAGAGTCTGACATGTTGTATAAGTTGAGTCAGACAAGTATTGTACTAGTTGGTTGGACGGCAAAGTGAAACAGATTTTCGGCAGAGTGAAGCCAGCCAAGTACTAGCAGAGAAGCAATGAAGACATTATGGTCTGACTTATAACCAAGTAAGTCCGTGATGACCTTGGATAAGTCTAAGTTATGTTTTAAGTGATGAAACTTAATGATTAAATATGGTGTACACTGATCTCACACAAATCAAGGATCAGTGAAGTACAAGGATTCTCCTTTAACTGAAAGAATGAAGGAAATAGTGAATCGGCAAAGTAAACTGGATTTCGGCTGAGTGAAGACAAATCAGTAAAGGAAGATCTAAGCGGCAAATTCAGAAGGATCACTTGACCGATCAAAGAACGGCTTAGTAAACTTTACTTAATCAGATTTCAAAATATGATGAAGATACAGAGGATCAAGCATTAAATACACAATCAATAGAGGATCAAGCAAGAATGGATTTTCTGATAAACGTTTGAAGAAAAATCCGATCACTGAAATCAAGGAGAATATAATTAAGTGGGAATCAAGAATAAAATCAAGGATTATTCCCCTCATTAATATTGCCAACAGACGGAAATTCAAATCAAGGATTATCAAGGCTATAAATAGAAGGCATTCACAAACAAGAAAAAAACAGGTAGAACGATCATAAAACTAAGCAAAAACTCTGTCAAAGTGAAAATCCTTCTATCTGTACAAAAAAGAAATATCTTGTGATCAACTCAAAACTGAGAGCCACATTTCAACATCAAGCATTGAGATTGATCAACAAGTTTGTGAATTCAATTCACATCAATCAAGTAACTGAATCAGAGCCATCTGAGAAGGAGTTGTGTTTGTGATAGGCTGCAAGGATTTGATCCCAGGAGCGAGTGAAAGAGACTCGAGTCACCGAAGGCCGCTGCGAGTCAAGGAGTGATAGTCTTGTAGATTGTGAAGCTTGTGAAGTCAAGGACAATCGTACTATTGTATCTGTGAAAACAATAGTTAATTCCTCCAATCATCACAGGAGAAGAGTGGATTAAGGGATTACACCACCCTGAACCACTATAATCCTTGTGTCAATTTACTTTCAGCAATTTACCTTACTGCATTCATTTAAATACTTATATTATATATTATATCTGTGATTGCCTAAACTACTTGGAAACAACATAGCAAGAAGGGACTTATCCGCTGCCCAAAAGCTTTTAAGTACAAGAAAAGTTTTTGAAACTAAAATATAGTCATTCACCTCCCTCCTCTGACTATAGTTTTACCCTTCTCTGGGACCAACATTTATTCAAGTCAGTGAAGTCCACGCATATTCGCCAGCTTCCATCTGGCTTCTTCCCAATACTGGGTTGGCTAACCAGCTCGGGTAAACCACTTCCCTTATGATGTTTGCCTGGAGGAGTTTTTCTACCTCCTTCTGAATGGCCTCCATTCTCTCCTTGGCAAATAGTCTTTTCTTTTGCTGGACTGGCTTCCTGCTCGGGTCGATGTGAAGTCTGTGAAGGGCCAATTCGGATGACAGGCCTGGCATGCCTCAGTCTTCCATGCGAATACGTCTCTGAACTTTTTTAGTACTTTGACGAGTTCTTCTTTATGCTGTTCTGGGATCTATGATCCCACACTCACAGGGAAATTCTTTTGACCTTCCCATAAGCTCACTACTTCGATTTTGTCTTCTGAAGACCAGCTCTCTTCCTCTTCTGGGAGTAATTCTTCAACAGAGACCTGCTGTACCATTATCTTGTATTAATGGTGGCCGTGTAACAGCTCCTGGATGTCTCTAAGTCACCCTTGATTCCTACTGAACCCTGACTTGTTGGAAACTTCAGACTAATATGGGCTGGGGAGATTACAGCTCGTAAGTCTATCAGTGCAGGTCTTCCCATAATAACATTGTAGGCTGATGGTGCTTTGACTACAACATAGTCCACCATAAGGGTTCTGCCCCTGGGTTCTTGCCCAATAGTGGTCGGCAATCTAACCATGCCATTGGGATGGATTGGGGGTCCATCAAATCCAAACAAAGGAGCTGAGACTGGTGTCACCTCAGTATCTTTCATCTTCATCGATTGAAAAACACTGTAGTACAACACATTGACTGCACTACCCGTATCAACACAAATACGCTTAATCGTAAACTTATTGTTCACAACTTTAATAACTAGCCCCTCGTTATTAGTGACTAAGGGCATGGGGTCCCGAGGACCATAAATTACCTCTCCGGAAAGACTTTGCCTTTTGTTGGAGTCCGGGGGTGTAGCTGACCTGTTACTGTCCTTTTCCTCGGGTCGGGAATAGGTACTCGGGCCACCTGAGATCGTGTTAATCATGTTGATGGGACGGTTATCGACTTGTCCGTCAGGACCCGGGGACTGATCCCTTCTTCGGCGGTAGTCATCACGTCGGCCTCGGTCCTGACCGAAATACCCTCTCTTGAACTCTCTTCTCCCTCTGGGTTCTGCATTCTGTGTTCGGTCTATAACCTCATCCAGTTTCCCTTCCATGACAGCCGCATCAATATCCCTTTGCAAGTCTCTGCAATGCTTTACGTCATGACCAATATCTTTATGATACTTGCAGTATTTGGTCTATCTCTTTTCTCCCGAGGACCCCTCAAGGGCGGAGGGACTCGATCAATGCCTTTTCATTGCATTATAGCGAGGACCTGCTCATGTGACCTGTTGAGAGGGATAAAGTCCCTTTCCTGAAGAGCTCATTTCCCTCCCAGTCGTTCGGATATGGGCGCGGCGACTCGGTCCCATACGGCCTTGTGTTTTCTGTCAGATTTATCATCATATTTATCTTTCTTGGAGCCCTCTGCTTCCCTCTTTAGGCAGTTGGCTTCCTCCCCCTGGCAGTATTTGTATGATAGGTCCATTCATTCTTCCATAGAATTCGGAGTCGGCTATTTACTTTAGCATATAATCTACCTTCTCGCAGACCTGCTATTAAAGAGGTAATCAAGATGTGCTCTTCTGTGTTCTTGACCTTTCTGGACTCCTCATTAAATATCTTCAGGTATTTCAGTGCGGTCTCCTCTTTCCTCTGCCTGATGGTGATGAAGTATGTGGCATTCCTCTGGAACGGTTTAGCCGTGACGAAAGCCTGTGGGAACCTTCTTGGCAAAGTTTCAAAGTTACCGATTGACTGAGGTGGTAACTTCCTAAACCACTCATGGCCCCTGCCTGTAAGCAGGGCGGGAAAGGCCTTACACTTCATCTCTTCTGCTGCACAATCCAAGTTCATATGTGTCAGGTATTGAAACAGATGATCCTGAGGATCTTTTGTGCCGTCATAGGGTTCTAACTTTGGAACCTTGAACCGTTTGGGATGCTGGTAGTTCAAGATCTTTTTGGAAAATGACGACTCGAACGACAGGTCGTCCGATCTCCGACCTAGAATTCCATCTAGCTCTGCACGGGCAGCCTCCTAGGCGTGGATGTTGACTTGTCTTCTCACGACGTTAGAGGTAGAGGATATGGTATCTCCCTATCATCTTTACGTACTTGAATGTTCTCAGGAGCGTTATTTCCTAGAGCTTCTTCCTCTTGCCCCTTTAGGGCTAGGCCCAGCACTTTCTTAAACGCAGCCATATCGAGATTTCGTAAAGCCTCCAACAAGGCTTGTTGAGCAGGATCTGCCAGGACTTCTTCTCTATGAGTTTGGGCCTGGCCGGTGGTTGCGTTTGGATCTATTTATCCAGTACCTGTTTGGCCAACCGCAATTGTGGTGGGATCAACCTCGTGCGTCAGGGTCTTTTTTCCAGTTCCCTTTAGGGGTGCCATTGCTTGTTCTTGATGAGATCGCTGAGAGAAACCCTCTTTCTAGCGCCAATTACGAGGCTGGATATCGTCGAGTATATAATGCGGGTCTGAAATACTCTAGAATGACCTATCAAGAAATCTTAACAATGGTGATGGTGTGTATGATATGATTTAGACTGAGCCTGAGAGTAGGTTTCTCTCAAGTTGCCTACGTATCAAATGTTTGTAATTGAAATCAAGTCTTTTGTAGTTCCTTAGGGTAGTTTATATAGGGAGGCGTCTCGCCCCTTTTCTTGTTGGACAAGTAGGAGTCTTAAACCCTAAGGATTATAACGTGTAAATCTTTGATAAGAGATAATTACGACTGCATTTAAACTATAAGATGTGTCCTATAATCAAGGGATTCTTCCCTTCGTTATCTAATCATATAGGCACGTGCTTGTGTTATCCTTATAAGAAAGGCCCCGACGTCCTGCGTCAGGCTCCTCAGACTGTCTCGGCCAGGCTTGCCCGACCACCCTGACTGAGCCGCCCTACGGTGGTCGAGTCGGGAAGAGTCAGGACAGACCTCCCACCTGAGGTAAGGTTTGATTAACATGGGGCCCCTGGCCCTAATACTTTTCCATCTAGCTATCGTGAAGCCACTCCCTGAGTGACACATGGTGAGGTCTACTCTGGCCCTCCTCAATAACAGTTGGAGTTGGTGTCCACATCTGGGTATTTATAAAAATTCCGACAAAGATCTTATGGCGGCTAGGGTTTGGGATTTGTGCCTATAAATACCAATGTTGTAATCAATGCAATGTGTGTCTTTCAAAGTGTTATTCACACACTTGTGTGAAAACCTTGTAATTATGTGCATAATAAAATATCTCATTTCCTGCCCGTGGATTAGTCAGCACAACGCCGGATACCACGTTAATTTACCGTGTTCTCTTTGTTTCTGCATTTTATCAATTTCTGCCTTATTTTTTGTTAGATTGCATCTGTTTATCTTTCTTCAAGTGCAAGTTTTCTCATCTGTGTTTTAACAGACGGTGTAAGGATTACCCCTAGTTATCTCTTGTAGGGACGAGTCCGGGAACAGTCTTAGCTAGAATGACGTCAACAACGACGTCATTTGCTTATAGAGGAATGAAAGTAATGTCTCATATAGTTAAAGGGATAAAATTTTCACACCCACGTAAGTGTGATACATAAATATTTTGTCCACTCGATTAGTAAATGTTTTGTCCACTCGGTTAACCCTTTTAGACTAAGGGGGGACGACAATCTAAACAATTATCCGGGTTCTTTATAGTTCAAATAGCGCTACCAAACACGAGTTTTAGGGTTACAAGAATCACCGAGTGCGGAAAAAGATAAATTTGAGGGGCACAAGTGAAAACAAAAATATTGTGTATTAAGGTCTTCTATAGTGTGAAAAGTACGAAAAAGAAAAAGCAGAATCACACAAGACCAACTTGTCTTCCGAAAGTCTAAATGACTATTTTTTCGACATTATAAAACTATGTGGCTTCTATCGGCACCACGAAACTGCTCACAGCACCACGATTACTCTCGGCACCCTATAAATCACTTTTTGCACCATATTGAATATTTTTATTATTTTTTTACTCCATGCACCACAAAAAAAAAAAAAAAGAAATACTTAATATACCACAATTTTTATAAATTTACAATCAAATCCTTTATTAAATTAATAGAAAATTTTATTCCTTCATCAATAATAAAATCTTAATATTAATCCAAAACACCTACCCTTTAATCATCATCATACATCTTCATCATTCATCATCTATCTTGATCTTCATCTTCATCTTCATCATCCTTATTCTTCAACAAAAATTCCATTAATAAACAACTACACACAACCTTCTTCTTCATCACCATAAAAATCCACAAATTTAATTTTCACCCAAATTATCAACATTAATCCAACACTACGTCTTTCTTCATCTTTATCATCAAAATTCAATTCTTCATACAAAAAATAAAATAAAATAAAAATAATAAAAAATCACGAACCATTTTTCATCTTTTTCTACACACAATTCATCCACAATCTACACATATTCATATTTTGTCTACACATATTCTTCTCTTTCATCATCTCAAAATACATTTATTTTATACACAACTTCATCTTCTATATGAATAATTAGTAGTCTGATTTCGTTTATAGTAATCTGTTTTTTTTCGTTTATACAAACTTTCCAAATAGACTAAGCAATGTTGAAAACATAAATGAAGAAACAATTTCTGAACATGTATTTAACATTTATACACACAACAATATGCAGCATAAGTAAATACGAAAACTTATTGTTTAGACTGAGGCGCGTAGAACGCTGTCTTTAAGACTTTATTGTCCCGATTAAATGCTCACGGTTATGGCAAGAAGTTCCCAAGATACAAAAGTATTTTCCTTGTTCTGGTTGCGGCACTTCAATGCGAACAAGCGGCGAACTGATCCGGCTTATCTCTGACTATGCAAATGAGTTTATGTTGAAAACCATTCTATTTGCTTTTGCGAAATTTCAGAATGCAGAATTTTCATGCATGCTTCTATTTTCGCAGAGTTTCAGTATGGAAAAACTATGTATTTTCATTCAAGGATGATGATTATTTATAGGCAGAAGAAGCAGCCTTTCATAGAAGAAGTAACCTTTCAGAAAAGAGGAAGTTATTAGTCGTAATAACCAAATTTTGAACGGATGCCATTTTGTTCATGATCATAATTCGAATAGATGCATTGTTTCAACAAGTTTGATCTGAACTGATGTCTGCTTCGGCTCACATATATCACTCTACCTTTAGGCATTAATTTCTCATTAACCCGATATCGGAATAGAGTGATTCAAATGCCTAATATCAACTACTATTTTAGTCAGGGGTGGAGGCGGGATTATGATCAAGGGGGCGTGATTCTAAGTAAAAAGTGTTCCGAAAAAATCCGTAAAAATACACATCAAGTGAGTGTGACTCTAAGTAATTAAAACGTGTATTCCGGAAAAAACCCGTAAAGATACATATAAAAAAAATTAGAAAAACTAAAGTTAAAAATGAAAAGATAAGATATAAAAATGAAATATGAGATACGTGGAAAAACCAAAAACAAAAAACAAAAACAAAAGAGGTTAAAATGAAAATGTAAGATATGTGGGAAAACAAAAAATAAGGATGAGAATAAAACAAATACCAAGCAGGGATTGAACCAGCAACTCCCAATTATTAAATCAAAGCTTGAACCATTGCAGCAAACAAATATTCTTTTAAAAAATAGACAAATAATTTATATACACACTCAATTGATAAAATATAAAGCTTGATAAGGGTATTATAGAATTTCAAAGGACAACTTAAGGGGGGGGGGGGGACATGTGCCCCCTGCCCCTTGATAGATCCGTTTTTAGCTCCCGAAAATTCATTCCGTAACTCATTCAAATCCGGGCCTGAAGTTGGCTGTTCGCCACGTACTTACACTTAAACTCATTTCAGAACTAAAATACCATAAAGTTCCAACATCTTCTTCATCACATCAAAATCATCAAAAGCTGAATGAAAAAAATAATAAAAAAAATCTTGATTTTTATTTCAATACTTGAAATAGGTGAATGGGTTACCCATTACAACATGAAGAACATGTAAAAAGTTGTTTTGGAGAGAAAAATCATGTTATGCGTTTTCCGATGAAAGATGATTTTTCCGGCGTTTGCGAGCATCCCGTTTCTGATACTAGCAACGTCGGCAACAAAGACGTTTTATGTAAACATAAACGTCGAAACCGTCGACGTTACAAATCTATAAACAACTCCGGAGCAAGGCTTTACGTCCGTCAAACCGACGTTCCAAATGTATAACAACGTCGGAGTATCTGACGTTCTGCAAACGTCAGCCACATTGGCATTGTCTTGCCATTACAACGTCAGGCTTATCGATGTTCCAACATTCACCCCGTTTTCAGATCGATTATAACGTCAGTCGTCTTGACGTTGCTAGTACCAAATCAACGTCGGTACATGTGACGTTACCAGTCATCTTCATCACAAATGCAGAACCGTTTTCTTCCCGACGGAAAAAATTCGAAAACCAACCATTAAAACCCTCGATTTCTACAAAATTACTAGCGAATTTCTTAAAAATCAAAATACATACATGATTTGGTTCAAAGTTATGTACTTCCTAGTTTGATTTTTGCAACCAATGCTTCAATTGCGGTTTTCTGGTGAAATACTTATCTTCTCCGGCGAAATATCAACTTCTCCAGAGAAATATTATCTTCTCCGGCGACCTACTTTTTATTCAAATGGAAGAAAAAAGGTGATTAGTATTATGTAAAATGAATTGGTTAAATGATATAAGGAATGTTGAAATATAAAAAGTGTTATTTTATAATTTATAAAAGTTGAGGGACTAAAGTGTATATATTTTTAAAGTTATTAAATGGATGTTGTTGTTAGGTGTAATGCCCGAAAGACAATTTTGTAATTGTTTTATTTAATAAATGAAATGATGTTATTATTCATATTTATTATTCTCATATTCACCGATGTGACAATAGTATTTACACTACAGAAAACCCTAAGTATATCGTTTATGTAATCACTTAACTCAGTGTATGGTATATACACAGGAGGATTGAGTTAGTGAAGATGTACTTAAAATACAATTAGCCCGTAGTGAAGTTAATCGAGAGTATCGGGTCTCTCCTTTAACGTGCTATTAATGCGCCTAGAACACAATTGGTGTGATTGTCTTATCCGGACTTTCGGTTAAGAGAACCTAATGGGGCATTTATATATGATAGATATATCATATAGGGCTGGACCGATTTGATTAGAGTTCACGATATAATTCCGTAATCGAGAAGTCTTATCGAATCAATGGATGATCATATTTATGGATATATCTTAATCCTGAGGTGATCACAGTCAACTGCTTGAATCAGTATGAAGTTTGACTTGACGGTTAAGGATTACACTGAGTCTGTGGTCTGAATTACCCCATCTTGGCATTGTACTGGATTGAGTGAGTAGTCGTGTTTATCACGAATCACGGAATCCATTCCTTCCATTTATGGAAGTAGATAGACAGTTCCCTTATTTGTTAATCCTAGAAACTGATCGATCGTACGAGTTCATATTACACTGATTAGCTACCAGTGAGTTGTATGAATTAATTGATCACTAGGGGTTAATGGTAAATAAGGATAAGAGGTTCTGAAAAGGGTTAACGGTAACTTCCCGATTTAGAATGAACAGTCTATGGAGGATTAATCCATATGTAACGATTATATCAATGGACACTTATTATTATTCTCGTGAGGAGATAAATATAATCTTATAATCGGAGGAGTGCGATCACGGGATTATGGTGGCATATTCCTGTGATTGATTTATCGAATATAATTATTACATTCATAAGATAATTATTTATTTGATTTATCGGAGCGGCGATTATTAGTCCAAGGTCCCCGACGTGCCTCCTAATATAGCATAGCTATTCTCGGACGTCGAATCCTAATAATATTAATTTAGTTCTTATTGGACTTTATTAAAACGATATGTGAATTAATTGTTTAGTGGACTATTAAATTAGTTGGGCTAAATAATTAAATATGTGGAAAAAGACATTTTCCATAATCTTGGCTTAATTATTGTGTTATGGCAAAATTAATATTGACTAGGTCAATAGTTGTAAATTTACCCCTTACTTATTATTATGGTACAAGAAATTATTTTCTTGTGTATTAATAAGACATATGCATAAAATATTTATTGGATAAATATTTATGGAAAGAAATAAAGATAAATATTATTCTAGATTTGTTCTAGAATATTATGGAATTATCTTTTATTTAATAGGATTATTATAATTGATTTTGTATTAATTATTAAATCCTTGGAGGCTAAGTTTTACTCTCCTATATAAAGAGAGTTCTTCCAAGCCTTAATACACACAATATTTTCGAGTTCCACCTCTTAGAGAGGAGGAAGAAATTTCGGCCAAGAGGGTTGGGGAAAAATCTTGGAGATTTTTCCGGGTAGCATATCGGAAGGGTTCGAGTCGAGAATTCCTTCCACCGGGAATTGCTTGGATCACACGTACGGAAGATCGTGGTGCTCTTCACATCTTCTTGCAATCTTTCTCTTGCGGTTCTTCAACTTGGATTTAGAGATCCAAGAGGTATGATCTACAACCCCCTTGTAGAATAGATCTAGTTATTTTATTACGTGTATTGTATAGATCTAGATCCATAAATCGCTTCCGCTGCGATGATATTTTCCTAACAGTGGTATCAGTCGCCATGGTGATCTATATTTATACGTATAAAATATTAGATCTAGGAGTGGTAAAACATGTAGATTTTTTGTCCCAATTTTTTTTAATATAGGGGCCGACGCATGCAATTTATTTTGTTATGATTATGAATGTCGTGGTTGAAGAGATGGATTGGGGTTGGTACTGTTTACTCGTTAGATCTATTGTAGCTCCTTTGTTGGAAAATTAGGGATAAGGACACAATCAAAATATTATTAAGCAACAGACAACTACATATTTTTTATAGGGAGAAGACAACTACATAATTTTTATAAGCGAGAAGGACAAACAAAGAATCCCGAAAATCGGTGAATCTCCTAGTGAATCCCAAATCGGTGAATTTCGATAGTGAATTTTGACGATGAATCCCGAAAATCAGTGAATCCCGACAATGAATTTTGAAATTAGTGAATTTAACAATTGAATTTCGGCAGTGAATTTAAACAGTGAATTTCGAACACAAGTGAATTTCGATAGCGGATAAATAGTTTTGTCCTTTATGCAAAAGTTTCAAAAGACTGTCCTTCTACTTAATTGATGAAATATTTTTGTCCTTCTCCCTCATTCCCCCCTCCTTTGTTTAGTAACAATTGAGCATAGGAATTGTATTTTATTTATGTCAATTTTCGAAATTTATATGTAAAAGTAGCATCTTTTATTGTAATTTTTATTCCGGGTTCGAGACGACGAAGATCATGGTGTTGAAGATCATCAAGAAGGTAAAACGGAAGGAGGCCGAATTGTTTATTTTTTTTTTTCTTTCATCGGCGGTAAATTTTGAATGCGGCTGTTGAATTTTTTTTCTAACCTAATGCAGCAGCCGAAAGTTTTGACTATAAAAAAAAATAAAAAAATAAAAAAATAATAATATTTTTTTTTAGGTTAATGGCCGAGGGCCTGTTATTATAAAAAAAAAAAAAAAAAAAATTAAAAGGGAAAGTTTTTTATAAAAACAATTTGATAATATAAATATATTTTTTTAATATATTGGTATATTACGGCCTCCTCTCCCTCGTCGATCAAGGTTCGTGTCAAGATCGAAGCTTTGAAGATCCGGATGATTCAAGATTCGAAGATCAAGACTCGAAGACATAGATTGTAATTTATTTTTCCTAGGATAGATTAGATACGGGGGTACCAACGATCCATCTCGGTGTTTAAATTTTCCGCAATTTATTTTTTTTATGTGTTCGATCATAAAATAGATATAAAATCGGAATTGCCATGACATGCATCATATCATAAATCCACTCCATGCATACATGTAGAATTTTAATTTTGGTAATTAAAATAGGCATGTATACAAACTCGCGTAATTAGTTGAAATTTAATTAATACGTGGTAATTAATTAATTTAGTAACTAATTAAAGATCCGAGGACGGGTTATGAAATCGTTAGCCTTTTCGGTGTGTGTTCTCGGTGAACCGCCTTAAAGTCAAACGAGATCACGTTTTCAATTCGTAGTGTCTACGAGATTGAATGATGGTAAAAGAACAATAAATCTTGGATAAAAGCGGTTCGGTTATAGGTTGGGTGGTCAATTGAGCTTCGGCTCGAGCGACTTAACCCTCCTAGTGTGATGTATGCACGGGGTCCGGCAAGACTAAGCCAAACCGAGGCGGAGGGTGATTCCTTCTAATCTCAATAGGGCTCCCTTGACCCGATTTACGTCCGGATCATCACATATGTTCCAACGAATAGGGCGGGTAGGCTTGCCTCGTTACCGACACCATTCGGAATCCTTGATTTGATGTGCTTTTATGTTAACATCAAAAGACGTGGTTAGTTAACCCACCACCACTTCCAAAATATTGAGTGGGAGCGGGGAGGCGGCAACCAACCCCACGGCCTCTACTATAGATACAAGTAAGTGAGAGAAGGGTGGCGCCTCGCGGCGCTTTGATTTCGTCCCCTACGGATGGTGTTCACCCCTATCAACATTCATGGCTTGGTCTCTGAAAGGATAGGATTTACGGGTACTCGTCGGGTCACCGACCTATCCTACGACGGCATACTCGGGGCGTACCTAAGAGGTCCGATATAGTAGGTCACACTCATTAAGGATATTTTTGGTAATATCTAGGCTTAAAAAGGAAGGTAGTCAATGAATAAAGGGATGTTCGATTCTCGTGGTATGTTCGATTCTCACAAGTTATTAATTGATGAGATTGTCTCAATTTAACCGTCATCTCTTTGACCTACCCTACGGCGCAGACTTGAGATGCGAGGTTAAAACCTTGGAATGGTAGAGTAGACTTACTTATAGTTTACAATTCCTAAAATAAAATAATATAGTAGTGTTAAACTTGAATTAATATATGTCATTTTATTTACAAACATTATATCCTTTCTAAATTGCTTAATATTGACTAGTATTGACTTCATTAAAAAGTGGAAAGTAACTAGGACGTTGAACTAGTTAATCAATAATGCATTTATTTTCCGGAAGAGATATTTTCTCTTAAGCCTTTTAAAAACCAGAGTGACATAGAGGTATGTCACTAGTGTCATATGTGTCAAACGAGAGACAAACTTAGTTTGATCAAAGGTGATTTCGGACTTTGAAATTCTTCTAGCGAATTTTCAGTGTGTAGTGACTACACACGTAACCGTTCTAATTGAAAAATCGGAAAATCATGAATTGTTGCTAGTTAGACGATATTTGGAATCGATGAACTAGTGGGAGTTTTATGATTTGTATTTTTTTGAAAACATTAGAACTGTGTAAGTGTTTACACGAGAGATTTTCAAATTGAAAAATTGGAAAATCATAAAATGAAGCATTCTTTGGTTAGGCGGTATTTGGAACCGATAAACTAGTGGGAGCTTTAATGTTATGATTTGTTGTTTTTCTAGTATATTAGAAAATCCGACAAGTCCGGACAAGTAACACTCGAAATAGACATCCCACGGTTCAAGAGTAGTGTCTACTCACACGAACTGCTAGTTCAAAACTGTTTCCATTTACGGAAAGTCAAGAATGGGAGAGTATGTCTAAGAGTGTTAGTCATCTAAAACTGAGTTGATTTTAAGGCTAAACCGAAAATTAATAAACTGAAAATCATAGGATAAGGATAGTGATTTCGGATCACCAACCTATGAATCCTTGGCGATTTTCTTGAGCTAAGTTCTTTGGAAGAACAAGGCAAAGATGCATTTAACGATTAAAAGAATAAACAACGGGCAGTTAATTTTAGCTAGAATAGTGGGAGTGATATAAGGAAATGAATCTCGGATTCAATCCTTGGATATCGCGGAAAATTTATTTTCGGTTTAAAATTCGTTGGAACGAATGGATTTACCTTCTATTCGATAATTTGTTTGTCGTATAGGAAGTGAATATACCATTTGTAGTACGAATCCAAGACTCGGACTTTTGTTTGATAAAGTCAAAACCACTTACAACTGCTGAAATAAGTATATAAAACACATCTTAAGAACTATTAAAAGCAATTGGTCTCTATATTTAGATAAACGCTTCTTCATATCCCATAGTTAGTGCATAGTCCTTAAAAGACAAGACCTGAAGACTGGCTCAGGGTGATTCCTTTATCCCAGTCGGGTTATATTGTCTCAAAGGTTCAATGACTAAGCTTTCTCTCAATCGGGAAAGGAAAATGGTTATAAAGAAGTAACATAGCTTGTTCATGACGACCTTCGGGGTTTGATGAAAGATACAAGCTAGTAGGAGCTTATGAGTAGTGACTTCTAGTCGACAACTACTCAAACACTCCGGTAAGTTTATCCAAAATATTCAAAGGTGTCCCCGATTTTGTCGGAGATGGAGTATTCTATACTCGAAATGGGCCATCACATAGTCCAGGGGTGATGCTCGGTCTGCCTCATAGTGAAATGCTTTCACTAAGGAAGAAACCATTGGATTGCCTTTACATAGTTGTAGATGTGCCACAATACACTGCTTAACTCAATAAAGATATTGGAAGTGAAATAACGGTTTACATTGAAGTGTAGAACCGAGAAGTCTACCTAGAATGTGCTTTGGAATTAACGGATAATGAGTGGATTCGGTTCACCCAAATTCCGTCAATATAAGCATTTAGCACATGATGCTTGATGGTTTGACTGGGAATTTTGCGTACACGTTCGGTCGATGACCAATCGTTATATATCTTGTAGCATTGAGAAAAAGGTTCGTTATCGATTCTTGACATCGGGAAGGGGCGATTATCTTTGTTGCATCCTTTACGATAGAGTCTATGAACAACAAACCTTGGAGTACGGTTACTCAAGGTAGTTACTTACTGATTAGATCAAACCACATCCAACATTGGTTGTTGGTGATGACACTAAATACTACTGAACTAAATCAGAATTTCGATCCACCAAGAAAATAGTGGGAGTATGGTTTATCCATTACCCATTATGGGTTCTGCGGACTTTATGGTCTACAGGATCGATTAATGACCTATGGCTCTTTTGTGAGCTGTATATGATTCTGATAATAGAGGTTGGTTTATAAGCCATAACCACAGTGAATGGAGTTTGGTACTCCAGAGTCGCATTCATACTTTTGTAGAACCACCACTGAGTGTCTCAGCCCAGTGGGGAGTAATTGGATCTACACGAAAAGAGTAGAATGAATAGGAAAGTTCATCTTTCGATTGCAAAGCTTAGTGGTCTAAGGGTGATTCCTAAGAAGTAGAGAGTTAATCGGACCGTGGACTCTCTTACCACTTAGTATTGCATGATTTCGTTCACAAGCGAGAAAATAGGGGTGATTCCTCGAGACTTTCATGCCGAACAAACGGAATCTGGATTCATTCGAACAGAAGGGTCTTAAGAAGAACCCATGACAGGATGACTGTCAAGGCTTATGTCCTTTGTGGATAAGAAGAAAACCTCTTGGTCATTAGAAGTCACCTGTTTCTAAAAACATGTGGATTTGACCAGCATATTGATAAGTATTTTTTGTAGACTGGATATCAATATTAGTAAAGTAGTGAATATATATAAATATATATTAGTGTTTGTGAAGGATGACACTGCACCAGTTGGTAACAACATGGGTGTGTTATCTGAAGTCAGAATCTGACAAAGCCACAATTCTCTACAACATAGTTTTGGACAACATTCTAAAGATTTTGATTCGGTCGAATTCATTAGAATCAGTCATTGGTTTCCCATCCATCTTATTGGTTAAGATGATGCATCTGTGTATGCAACATTCAACGAGGAAGTTCTACCCTATGCCTCAGGAATGACTCTCTTAATCTTCGGATCAAGAGAAATGGGATAGATTCTCTTTCTAGTAAGAGATGGTCAGGTTATTGAACGTCAATTTTGACCGAATCTTAGATTCGGCGGTTAACAAAGCAAGTTTAGTATGTCCTTTAGTATCTTGAGAGAACGAGGAATAATATGAGTGATACACTGATTTTGACTTTAAGTCAGATTGAGGATGATCGTTAAGTCGATCTCGGGCTCAGTGTTTACTCAGTACCACATGATTTGATGGACCGGTAACGTTTCGATTCTACGGATCGTCTCGAGCCGACAACCTGACTAATCATTAAGACCCATGACATTTAGATGTAGGTACTCACCGAGTCACTGACCTATCCTACGACGGCATACTCGGAGTGTACTTTGGAATCTGAAATGGTTATGATATGCTTAATGGGTACTAGAATACGGGATAGGTCTCCATTGCTTTAGAGCAAGTGGGAGATGTAGTTTGTTGTATTTTAAATAATAGGGTGTGCTCTAAAACAATTAATCACATGCTTTCGTGCAAGTGGGAGATTGTTAGGTGTAATGCCCGAAAGACAATTTTGTAATTGTTTTATTTAATAAATGAAATGATGTTATTATTCATATTTATTATTCTCATATTCACCGATGTGACAATAGTATTTACACTACAGAAAACACTAAGTATATCGTTTATGTAATCACTTAACTCAGTGTATGGTATATACACAGGAGGATTGAGTTAGTGAAGATGTACTTAAAATACAATTAGCCCGTAGTGAAGTTAATCGAGAGTATCGGGTCTCTCCTTTAACGTGCTATTAATGCGCCCAGAACACAGTTGGTGTGATTGTCTTATCCGGACTTTCGGTTAAGAGAACCTAATGGGGCATTTATATATGATAGATATATCATATAGGGCTGGACCGATTTGATTAGAGTTCACGATATAATTCCGTGATCGAGAAGTCTTATCGAATCAATGGATGATCATATTTATGGATATATCTTAATCCCGAGGTGATCACGATCAACCGCTTGAATCGATTATGAAGTTTGACTTGACGGTTAAGGATTACACCGAGTCTGTGATGCGAATTACCCCATCTTGGCATTGTCTTTGGATTGAGTGAGTAGTCCGTGTTATCATCACGGTCGAATCCATTCCTTCCATTTATGGAAGTAGATAGACAGATTCCACTTATTTGTTAATCCTAGAAACCGATCGATCGCGAGTTCATATTACAGCGATTAGCTACCAATGAGTTGTATGAATTAATTGATCACTAGGGGTTAATGGTAAATAAGGATAAGAGGTTACGAAAAGGGTTAACGGTAACTTCCCGATTTAGAATGAACAGTCTATGGAGGATTAATCCATATGTAATGATTATATCAATGGACGCTTATTATTATTCTCGTGAGGAGATAAATATAATCTTATAATCGGAGGAGTGCAGTCACGGGATTATGGTGGCATATTCTGTGATTGATTTATCGAATATAATTATTACATTCATAAGATAATTATTTATTTGATTTATAGGAGCCGCTGATTATTAGTCCATGGTCCCCGACGTGCCTCCTAATATAGCATAGCTATTCTCGGACGTCGAATCCTAATAATATTAATTTAGTTCTTATTGGACTTTATTAAAACGATATGTGAATTAATTGTTTAGTGGACTATTAAATTAGTTGGGCTAAATAATTAAATATGTGGAAAATACATTTTCCATAATCTTGGCCCAATTATTGTGTTATGGCAAAATTAATATTGACTAGGTCAATAGTTGTAAATTTCGCCCCTTACTTATTATTATGGTACAAGAAATTATTTTCTTGTGTATTAATAAGACATATGCATAAAATATTTATTGAATAAATATTTATGGAAAGAAATAAAGATAAATATTATTCTAGATTTGTTCTAGAATATTATGGAATTATCTTTTATTTAATAGGATTATTATAATTGATTTTGTATTAATTATTAAATCCTTGGAGGCTAAGTTTTACTCTCCTATGTAAAGAGAGTTCTTCTAAGCCTTAATACACACAATATTTTCGAGTTCCACCTCTTAGAGAGGAGGAAGAAATTTCGGCCAAGAGGGTTGGGGAAAAATCTTGGAGATTTTTCCGGGTAGCATATCGGAAGGGTTCGAGTCGAGAATTCCTTCCACCGGGAATTGCTTGGATCACACGTACGGAAGATCGTGGTGCTCTTCACATCTTCTTGCAATCTTTCTCTTGCGGTTCTTCAACTTGGATTTAGAGATCCAAGAGGTATGATCTACAACCCCCTTGTAGAATAGATCTAGTTATTTTATTACGTGTATTGTATAGATCTAGATCCATAAATCGCTTCCGCTGCGATGATATTTTCCTAACAGTTGTGCCTTTAGTGATTTGGTGGTGTAGTGATGTAAATAAAAAATAATAAAATAAAGGATGCTGATGTAAATTCGTGCATTGTGCCGATAGAAGACGCCTTTGGATGGGTTTTCACCAATCCCTGAGAACAATAAATTGTACTACCGGTATATGTAATAATATCATAGGGGCCTGTGAAAAAACATCGAGGGAAACAAAGAAATTATGGTTTTCGGTCAACGTGGTCATCTAGTACTAACATTTTAGGAAAATGATATGTGCACTACACATTTATGTAGTGCACAAACCACTACATGTGTGGTATCCATTGATTAAAGTGATCAATTATTTTTTGTTATGGGTCCCAACAAAATATTTGGTGTTGATTGTGTTGTGTAAGATGTTGTGATTGAAGGAGTAGTGGATGTATCACTACTCAACATTTTATAAGACAAATAAAATGTGTACTTATTAATTAAATAATCTTTTCCAGAGAAAATTTATTAATTAAATATGTGTAACGCTAATGTTTCGGATACCGAATCCTTATTCGAAAAAAAATGTTCGGCTCGTGACATTTAGAGTAGACCCTAAATCTCACAGAAGCATCATGTCATATCAGGGTAAATAAAGCATGGAAGAAAATAAACGATAAAGAGACTCGGGAAACTGACAAATAAGATCTTTCATTAATCGATTCAACAGATTACAGCTGCTGTCAAAATAAATCATAAATAAATGCTAACTAACATTAATTACAACTCAACTTGTCTGAAAAGGAAACCGAAACATAAATAAACTCCATAGCTCCATTTCTAAGCTCGTTCTCCATTCTCATCATCCAGCTCGTTTTTAACTCGCATTTCTTCTTATTCCAAATAAAAAGAGTGAGCACTAGCCATGTACTCAATAAGAAGAAAGAAGATCAAAAAAGAGATTCGTATATGTCGGATGCCGGGAGACACGACGTGAATCTACTCCATCCAATTGACAAACAAGTTAAAAGCATAACTTGTAACATAAGAAAACCTACTTTAAAAGAATAACTTGATGTTAGTGAAGTGCCCAAAACCCAATCAGGTTGGGCCGGATCATTTATATTACTCTATTGTGTTTATACATATAACAAATGACTTTTATGTTATTATATATAGTTGTTTGTTTAACGAATCAATTATGATATTGTATATATAATAATGTACTTAGCGTCAAACTGTGATAGAGAAACCATAATAGTGATTATGGTTGATGAGATCTCGACTCATTTTAAAATGGTTTGATACTTAAATATCTCTAGCCGTGTGTACTATTAAATACGAAATTAAAAGTACGGTTAGACTAGCGCGTATTAAATGTCTTCGTCTTGTAAAGATAGTGATAGATCTCATCCATCAAAGTGTAGATACACTTGGACTATACGTGAACATGTATTAGATAATGCGTACGTTAGGTTGACCTGCTTGCTTTATTAAATGCCGCACTATGTGGTTGTTGTGTAATTATTCTCAGACTGGAGTCTTCATAACACCAAGGTTATCCGCGACAATGATTCTTCCTCAGAAGTACTAAGACAACGTCTCAGCTTGGTGTCAAAGATTTATCTTTTATCCTGTTAGCAATCGACTTATACATTAGTTGGAATAAATGCACCATACGATGCACATTTAGATTTATTTTGTTCTTCTTCAATGAACTCTTTAATACTAGTATTTTTGTAAGGATCATAAATGACTTCTGAGGGTTGTAGTTGGTGTTTTGAATAATTAAAGAACTTGTGGGAAGTTTTTATTATATTTATTTTCATTGTATTGCACCTCTGTGAACATGAAAATAATGACTCACCCTGGATAAGGGCCCATTCGAGAGGGCATAGGTGGATCCACACTATACATAAGGGGGTCCGCGGACCCCGTTAAAAATAAGAAAATGCTACATTTTAGCTATAGAAAAATATTTCGGGCCCCGTGAAAAAAAAATATTTACCTTAAAAAGATTTACGGACCCCGCTGAACTTAATTTCTAGATCCGCCACTGCGAGAGGGTAGGGTGTTACATTTCGACACTCGAGTAACGACTGTTTGTATATTAAGAATGTGATAAGATTCTAATTACACAGTAACCGTTTTACATGAAAGGTTGTAGACACAGCACTGGACTCTTTCCGATAATTGGGGTCGTGATGTATTGCTAGATGCCAACCACGATCGTTAAGTGGAGAGGATATTTTCATGAATACAATTTATACTTACGGCCAATGACGATGCTGGATCTCGTCTATTAATTAATCCGGGCCGTATTCCTTTGTGACAATCGATTTAAGGCTAAACCCTAGAATAAGATGTGAAACAGGGGGTTGTTTTGTGTATTTTTAGACCGAGCTCTCGAGTTATTTCACTTGATTTGCCTACGTATCAAATGACTATATTGGAATCAAGTCTCTCGTAGTTCCTTAGGGTTGTTTATATAGGGGACGATTAATCTCATTCCTTGTCATACAAGGAATTATATTATATTATTATTATTATTATTATTTCTCTAAGGATATACACGTTTAGATCCCCATAATTTAGGGATAATTATGGACATATTTAAATATCCGGATTAGAGTATTTATGACTCAGGATTATTTCCTTATTTACCTTTAGCTATCCAACACGTGGAATAACAGCTAGGGTTGCTCTGTGCGTCCTGCGCCGAGCCTCCAAGGCCACTATGGCCGAACTGGGCAGCTCCTCTTCACCAAGCCTTAGCCGACTTGTGGTGGCCAGATGAGGAGCATTTGCCTATCTCCCCGAGGGACCTGCCCTTAGGTATGTGTTTGAGGCTCCTAGCCCTTAATGCCTTACTCTTAGAGGCTAGTCATTTATTATACGACTTAAAAGGATGACACATGGCGTAGTTCGGGTTGGCCATCTACAGTGCGGTTCGGCTGAACTTATCCGACCTCGCGTTTTGAACTTACTAGCTGCCAAGTGGCAGCCTATTAAATAGGCCATCATTGCTTTTCCGGGAACTGAGGCGTTTTCCCTCTTTCCTATAACTGGCATCGTTTACACGTCCGGGGGGTTATAACCCTTGTCTTTTCATATCAGACACTCCCACTTCTTCATTCTTGCTATTAAAACAAAAACACAGGCTTTTCTCCAAGACTTGCATATTTACAAGTAAGCATTTTCTCTTCTTCTCTTTATGAGTTTGTTCTTCTTCTTTTCTTCTTCAATTCTTTCCGGTTAATGAGGGTTGGCCCAGTAACCAGTACTTCGCTAGAAAGGGAATTTGAGTCCCAATCTTCATCGGAAGGAGAAGTGTCAGTCTAGGGTTCAATTAGAAACCCTTGCTTCTTACCCTGCCTCTGATCGTAGCGAAATTGAGCAGCTAGTTGTAGATTCCCAACCTATTAATCCCATTTTGGGTTTACCTCTTTAAATCAGAGTCTTAGAGCACACATGACTTCTAGAACAACCATATGTTGTTTTGGAGTTAATTCTAAGCTTAAACAGGACGATCTCCTTTAGATCTGCAATCAATATAACATTAACCTTGACCAATATTCTCCCCGTCTTCCTGGGGGTTCTAATAGGTATGCTCATTAGCCCCTCGAGGGTACTGTACTGTGTACAGAGAGCAGTTCGCCTGTGGCCTTAGGGTCCATTTCTGTCTAGCCTGTTTGGCCATTCTGAGACATTACCACATAGGATCTACCCAAATCGCCCCCAATGGGGTTAGGACCATTATTGGTTTTGCGATCGAGTGCAGGTGCATAGATACCGAATTCTCTGTTGAGTTGTTTAGGACCTTTTACCAGTATAAGAAGGTTAGGAACCATAGCGGGTGGTACTATTTTCCATGCCGAACAAACCACCGAAAGGGTGTCTCCATTCTTTCAACGGGAAATTCTTCTATTCACGAGTGGAAAACCCACTTCTTTTTTATCCGTCACGGTGGGCACCCATAACTGGGTGTTTGGATTCATAATTCACTTTCTGCTAACGTATGCCCCACTGGGGTTAATGAACAACTGTTGGAGGACATTGCCGGATCGGGTGTCCTCTTGGACCATCAAGAGTGGTCTCTCGAACTGATCGAGGCAGCTCATCTGGCTGACTCCGGGCCTGAGCCATACCTGAGATTACTCAAGCGGAATATGATAACTGTAGGACCTTTTCCTTTTGTATTTTTTTTACTTATAACTCATATATTTTTGTCTGTTCGTACTAACCTTGTTTCCTTACTTTTCAGTGGCCGATTTTGCTGAAATACTTGATGAAGCTGGTGAGGAATAGGTTGTGGCTGAGCACAACAAACATGTTGAAAAACCAGATGCTTCTGGGGTTGGTGGAGATTTGAAGGCTCCCCACGCGAACCTCGGAGCCAACCTAGAGGTTCTCCCCACCTCTGAGGGTCTTCAACATGATGAACAGGCTGCTCTGACGTAGCGCATAGACCAGAGGGAAGAGAGCCTGGTCCTCTTGGACCATCCCGAGCTTAATGCGGCAGAGAGACAACTTCAATTACGCTCCCGATATGGGTGAAAGATGAGCATGCCTGATCGAAGTGATCAGGATATTTCTGATTTGGAGGGGGGTTCCATTCCTCATGTTGATAATATGTCTGATCTTCCGGACAAAGATCTGGCCGATATGGTAAGCTTCTTCTTGCCTTTGCATTTGTTACTTCTTTTTATCATTATCTTCTAATCGTACTGACCCCTGAATGCTTTTTCAGGTTGTCAAGGCTGGGAAGGAAGTTCTAAAGAGGCTTGATAGCTTCACTTCCCAGAAGAGGTCCTTGGAGAAACGGATTGCTGATCTTTCAACAAGCCGTCAAAAACACAAGGACAATTCAACGTCCAAGGATCAACATATCACTGATCTGAACAAGCAGCTTCTTGCCCAGCAGGTTGAGCTGCAACAATTAAGGTCCGCCAGTGCTGATCACGCCAGGTAGATCTTGGAGCAGGAGGAGGCCATGGCACAACTTCGAACTACAAATGAAGAACTTAAGGCAGCGATACCCGCGTAGTCGCCCAAGCTGTTCATGATTATAAGAGCTCTGCTCATTGTACCGGGGCCTTAAAAGTTTTACTAGGCCTAATCTTAAATCAAGGATACACTCTGGGCGTGGACGAAGCCAAGAAACAGTGTCCCGAGCTGATAATTGATAATCTTCCCTGCGGGGGACTTCGCAAGCCTGGCGGAAAGAAATTCTATGAGGCTAGACTTAAAAGAGTTTCAGGCCGGTGAAGATCTGGAAGTAAGTACTCCCGCAGACCTGCTGCTCGTCAAGCCAGTGCCTCATCCTCTCAGCCTTCTCAACAGGATCCTGCTGCTGAATCTTAGGCTTATAATTTTTTAATTTCAAAAATTTGTAACAACTACTTTAGACTTTTTTATTGCCTTTTTTTGACAATATATGCCCTTTTAGGCACTTGTTATGCTATCATTTTATTTTGGCTTTTATCCTTTTGTTCTTTATTTCTTTTTGGCTTTTGTTTTAGCTCTTGCTTGATTTCTATAACTTAGGGCCATTTTCCCTCTAAAGTACATCATTTACAAGGTTTTCTCTTTGAATGATGTACTTTGTAGTTGGCTTTGATCGTCTGTCATGCAGACTTGGGAAGTTTGCTTTTACAAACTTTCTGAGTTTATGATATGGTTAGTTTTGACTGTAAATCAGTTCTGATCATCTGTTTTGCAGACTTGATGAATTTGTTTTTTTTTATTATCAATTTCTGAGTCTGCTCTGCACCTCAGTTCGTACTGTCTGCCCTGCAGACTTGTTATGTTAGTCCTTTGCAAATTTTTTGAGTCTGACCTGCAACTCAGTTCTGATCATCTGTCCTGTAGACTTATTGAGTTTGTCCTTTGCAAACTTTCTGAGTCTGACCTGCAGCTCAGTTCTGATCATTTGTCCTGCAGACTTATTAAGTTTGTCATTTGCAAACTTTATGAGTCTGACCTGCAACTCAGTTCTGATCGTCTGTCTCGCAGATTTATTGAGTATGTCCTTTGCAAACTTCTGAGTTTAACCTACAGCTCAATTCTGATCGTCTGTCATGCAGACTTATTAATTTTGTCCTTTGAAAACTTCAATAAAGAGTATGAGTTTAAATATGCACATGTGCAAAACATAATATTTATTATCATAACTGATGTTTAATTACATCTTGTTGAGAAATAAAATTTAGAACATAACATAAAATAGTGCAAATAAAGTCTGGAACCTGTCCTAGACATAAAAGTTTCTTAGATTGGTGGCATTCCAGCTACGTGGTACAGTCCTGCAATGTGCATTAGCCAGCTGTATGCTCATTTTCCATGCACCTTGACCACTTTGTAGGGCCTTCCCAGTTCGGGTCAAGTTTCCCCTGAGGCCCTTGTCTGTTGACCTCATTCTTTCTGAGCACTAGATCTCCCTCTTTAAAGTATGAGTGTTTAACCCGAGAGTTGTAGTACTGAGATATACGCTATTTATACTTGGCCATTCTAATGGAAGACACGTGTCGAGCTTCTTCCAGGTCGTCTTTCGAATGCCTGAGCTCAGTTAACTACTGTTCTTCAGAGTAGAGCGTTGCTCGTGGTGATGGTAGACTGATTTCTGCCGGAATTACTGCCTCACACCCGTATGCTAAGCTGAACGGAGTTTCTCCAGTGGCTGAGGTTGGCGTTATTCTGTATGCCCACAAGATGTTGGGCAAGTGCTCAACCCAGTTTTCTCCTTCTTCTTCTAGGCATTTCTTCAACCCTGTTTTGATCTATCTATTGGTCTGTAAAACTTGCCCATTAGCTTGGGGATGACCAACAGAAGTGAAGTGTTGAGTTATGTGCGATTCGGCACACCATTCTTTGACATGTCTTCAAACTGAGTTCCATTTTTGGAAATCAAAGTCTTTAGGATTCCATACTTGCACACTATGTTCTTCCATAGAAATTTTTTGTATTTGTTTCCCAGTTATGGTAGTCAGCGCTTTGGCTTCAACCCACTTGGTGAAGTTGTCCACTGCTACTATTAAAAATCTGATATTGCCGGGAGCTCGTGGAAGTGGTCCCACTAAATCTACACCCCATTGATCAAAAGGCCACGGTGAAACCACATGAATCATATCTTAAGATGGCTGATGTGAAAGGTTATCGTGCACCTGGCACGACTTGCACTTTTCCACCAATTCTTTGGCATCTTGCAGCATTGTTGGCCAATAGTAGCCAAACAGCCTACACTTTCTTGCTAATGTCCGAGCTCCGGGATGATTTCCACAAATTCCCAAGTGTATCTCTCGGAGAAGGTAGTTCCCTTCTTCAATTGTTGCACATCTAAGACATGGTGCAATATACGACATGCGATAAAGAATGTTGTCGAACAAGAAGTATCTTGTCGTTAAGAGCTTCACCTTTCTAACTTGAATCTTGTTCTCGGGTCGAATTCCATCTCTGAGATATGAGACAATGGGATCCATCCAAGTACTAGCTTGCCTGATTGGCTGGACCATCTGCTGATCGTAGCTCATTTCCTTGAGGAGTTCTACCTGTTGGTCCATTGAAAAGGCTTTTATTAAGTTTAGAGGGGGTGAATAAACTTAACACTTAAAACTTTTGGAGTTAACAAACTCAGCAACCGACTCTCTTGACCTTGATGAGTCTGCGACTATTGAGTTTACTGAATTTGTGCAGCGGAATATATCAAAATTAAGCCTTGTTACTTGTTGTTAAATTATGATACCAAGTATTAGATACTCAGTAGTGTATGTGCGTGAGATCAGTTACTAGATTCAGTAGGTTGATGTGCTATATAAACTAAATACAAAAAGTAAATGCAGAAAGTAAGTAGGCATATTTTATAGTGGTTCCAGGCGGTGTAATCCTGTCAGTCCACTCTTCTCCTGTGATGTTGGAGGTAATTCACTAGAGATCTTTGATGTAGCTGTTACAAAAATCCCTAAGGTTGCTTGTCCTTCACCAATAACTATGGCTTCACAAACTGAACACTTGGAACAGGTAGTATTGCTGCTCTAAAGTCTTCCACTGGTGCTTGAAGGGTAGGATTGCCTCTTCCCCAGCTCCACCACAAACAACAGTCTTTCACACCCAACAGATGCTTCACTGTCTTCAGTAGATTCTTGTAAAAGAAAGATTGAATCAAGTAAATGATTGATTCTGCGGCGGCTTGATCGATCAGATGATATGATCTCAACTTGCGATCTTCAAGTGTGAAAACTTGATGTAGCTTGAATGCAGATTACACTTGAAGAATTTCTCTGGATCAGTAGGTTAAAGCTCAGTAGGTTCAGCAGGGTGTTTTTCTGTTTGAATTCTGATTGCTCAAGATAATTCCTTAATTTTCATCTGATGTTCATCACTTGTATCTGAATTAGGAGTCCTCTATTTATAGGTAGGAATCCTTGTGACTTATGTTTGAAATTCAAACATAGCCGTTTCAGATTTTGTCTTATTTGACTTGCTTTCTGTCACTGTTCATAGTACTGACACAGTCAGACTTCTTTTTGACAGAATGCAATCTGTCCACCCTTTGACTTGTATCTATTGGATAAAGGTCTGATTCATCCCAACGTCCATTTAATCTCAAGCATTGATTTGTTTGATAAATCAGAGGTTGTTAGCTGTCCTTATCCTTGTTTTCTTCCAATGTAATCTTGAATAAATCGAGGTATGTGTATCAGCAGGTTCATGAGTCTGCTAAAATACATATCAGTAAGCTGAACTAAAATTTGTTGTGTTTAAAACACAATGCAGCTTACTTCTTTTATCTAACTTTTATTTGTGAAGTTAGACTACACCTTTTTGCATATAACTAAGTTCTAAACATCATCCAACTTATAGAAATTAGACCTTGTACACAAGGTATATACACTCAGTTTAGGTCATCACAGACTTCCCTAAATTCTGATTGTATATCCTTGACTTTAATTACTATGTTTGATCCCTTAGCCTTCATTTACTGAGTTTGAGCCCTCAGTCTTCAGTCTTCAGTCTTCAGCAGGTTTGTGACTAGTCTATTGACCTAAGTACCTTACTGATCTAGACCAGTCTGCTGACATAAGTCAGCTGACCTTTACAGTGTTTGTTTGATCAAACCTATACAAAGATCAAACTCTAATAAACCAATACATTTGATCTAGACATCTTTTTGCCTTTACTCTATAACAGCTAGTCTGGCACTCATCACTAAAACATAAAATAAGTCCAACACTACCAACACTTTTCTATCTGATACAAAATTAGATGCCAATTTTGATTATACGTCTGTCCTTCTGTTCTCTGTTCAGGGTATCCGGTCAACCTAGACCTGCCAAAACGTTTCTAACAAAGTTCGAGCCACTGTCAAGTATTTCTTCACGGGATGTCCTTTAGCTTCATATTCACCATTTATATGGTTTACGACGAGCTGAGAATCACTGTAAACTTGCAGACTATCTGCCTACAACATATCTGCCAATTTGAGCCCTGTAATTAAGGCTTCATACTCTACTTCATTATTAGTGGCCTGAAATCCAAATCGTAAGGCATAGGGAAACTCTTCCCTTTTTGGATTGACGAGCAGGAGACATGCCCCTGCCCCTTCTTTGCTTGCTGCACCATCCACATATAGTTTCCACTTGTTCTATTCTTGTTTGGGCTGATCGTCTTCCAGGCGAACAACTATCCCTTCAGCTAGGAAGTCTGCTAATGCGTGTGCTTTAATGGCAGTTCGAGGACGAAAATCAATATCATACTCTGCCAGTTTTATGACCCACTTTGATAACCTACCTGAGGTTTCAGGTCACCCTAGAATTTTCCGAAGAGGCTGATCTATGATCACAGTTATTGGGTGTGTCTGGAAGTAAGGTCTTAACATCCTGGAGGCATGAACCTATGTTAATGCTAATTTTTCCGCATTTGAATATCTGACCTCTGGTCCATTGAGTGCTTTGCTCACAAAGAAAACTGGTATCTGCTGTCCGTCTTGTTCCTGACCAGTACAGCGCTCAACGCATCTTCACATACTTCCAAGTAGACATATAAAGATTATCCTTGCTGAGGAGCTGTTAGCGTAGGCAGCTCAGCCAAGTACAACTTCAGTTCTTCAAAGGCCTTTTGGATTTCCTTGTCCTGCTGGAAATGACTTGCTCTTCTTAAAATTTTGAAAAAAGGTAAGGCACGCTGTGACGATCTGGAGAGAAACCTGTTTAATGCTGCTATTCTTCCTGTTAGCCGCTGTACATCTTTAATGTTCCCTGGAGGTTGCATTGCCTTCAGAGAATCTACCTTGTCAGGGCTGGCTCTAATCCCATCCTTGGATATCATGTATCCTTGGACTGTTCCCGATCTGACCCCAAATGTATATTTTTTAGGATTATGTTTCATTTGAGTTTTCCTTAGCACCTCAAATACCTCTCTAACATCCATTAAATATTGGTCAAGAGATCTGCTCTTGATTAGAAGTTCATCCACGTACACCTCCATGTATCACACAATCAGTTGAGCAGAAATGTTATTTACAGCCCTCTGATATGTTGCTCCAGCATTTTTCAAGCCGAAGGGCATAGTGACGTAGCTATTGAAATAGTGTCCTAAACCCAATCGGGTTGGACCGGATCCGACCGGATCGGATCATTTCTACTATTTCTTTATGTTTATACATATATATAAATGGCTTTTCTATTGTCATGTACTTGTTCTTTTAAAGAACCAATTATGAATTGTTATATGATAATGTCCTTAGTATTAGACTGTGGTGGAGAAACCATGATAGGCGATTATGGTTGATGAGATCTCTAATCCCTTTAATAAGTTTGATACTTAAATGTCTCTAGGCTTATGTACTATTAAACAGGGCATTGATAGTACAAACAGGCTAGCACGTATTAGATGTATTCTGTCTTTAAGAGCAGGGATAGATATCGTATTGAAGTGTAGAGACACTTGGACTGTACGTGGACGTGTATTAAAGAATGCGTACGTTATACTGACCCACTTACTTTATTAAGTGTCACACTATGTGGTAGTTGTGTAATTATCCTCAGGATCGGAGTCTACATGGCATCACGGTGCGGATTGTCATGCTTTGACACTATTGAGGTTTCCCATAGCCATGGGGCGATCAAGCGGTAGTGATTGGGTGTGATACTGAAGCATGTGGAGTATACATGTTTGGTCGTCCGGAAATCGCCTACCCTAATAGTAGTGGTGAATATCCGAAAGGGCTTTCTTATAAGGAATGTCTTACTCTCGTGAATCTTTGCAAAACGGGAGTAAATGAGTTACTTCGAGAGAGCATAATATCCAGATTATAAGATACGGTCATTGATGTTTGACACTTTCGACGCATTTACCTTATGGATATTATTACAAATGATAGGATTCTATTTACACGGTAATCAAGCTTTCACATGAAAGGTAGTAGTCATTGCATTTGACTCTTCCGATGATTGGGGTCACGGTGTGTTGCTAGACTCTATCCCATGATCATTAGGCATGAGGGGCATTTTCATAATTTGCACTTTGTGCCTACGGCCAACATATTCGGAATCCTATCGGGTCACACACATATGAACATCAAGTCGGATTAAAATGTGGTTATGGTTGATAACCAAATAAGGAAAGGATTTGTCTCATACTATAAATGTTATAGTGGTAAATTAATATTGTAGTAATTATTTATTATGAAGAAATATAATACAAGATATTAATTATGTTGATTAATTAAATATACACATAGTGTATGTATAAGTCGAAATATATATATTGTGTATATTGATACACATGTATTTTGTAAATGAATTAATCATATCATTATATTAATTAAAGAATATTCCGGATGCCAATTTTTTGGCTAAAGGTGGAGCCAATAGTAGTGTACAAGATACAATTGGATTGTGCCATTTAATTAATAAGATTATCATAACATTAATATTGGATATGAATTGATTTTTTTTGGAAAAATAGGTTTATGGTAATATAATAAAAGGTATATTCAATATTAGATATTGGCAATATATCTTGGAAATATTTAATATAAGATATTATATATTAATGAGATAAATCAATCAAATATATTTTCCTTATTTTATTAGGAAAATGTTTTTCTCTTTCATCTATCTTTTAGGTTGCTTCTCCTAATCAGATTAGGACACATGGGGCGCCTCTCTCCTTATATAAAAAAAAGGGTTGGCTAGCTCTTTGGTACATCACAATTCCAAGAGCTAATTGTTTTTGAGAAAAATAGAGAGCTTCTAGTAGAGAGTTTTAGAGAGAGGAAAATGCCGGTCTAGCAACCAGATTTTTCTAGTAGCAATCTAATGGTGGATTCCGGTAGGTTGTTCGTGTGGACTGGCGGTAGAGGCCGAACGCTTGGGCGGCTCCGTGCATCACTAATCTCCTTAGACGGTAAAAGCGTCGATCTTTTAGATCAAGCAAGGTAACCACCGTCTACTTCTTTTATGCTTATTGTTTAAACGAAGTCTATCCTGGTTAAAAGGAAATAAATTTTGAATTCCGATGCGCTCCCGTGTAGATTTCCTAATAGTAGCAGTACGTCCCAAATTCTATGATAAAAGAGGTTTTTTCCGCATTCTTAGGATCCATAGGAATCTGATGATACCCCTTATAAGCGTCTAAGAATGCAAACACTTCATACCCACTGTTGAGTCCACTAGACGATCAATCTTAGGTAGGGCATAACAATCTTTTGGACATGCCTTGTTGAGATCGGTGAAATCAACGCACATTCTCCAACCCCCATCTGGTTTTTTGACCAGTACCGGATTTGCTAACCATTCTGGGTACAAGACTTCTTTAGTAATGTTGGCCCGCAAGAACTTGGTTACTTCTTTCTCAATTGCCGAGATGTGTTTAGACGCAAAGTGCCTTTTCTTTTGCCGAACAGGTCTCATGTTCGGATCTATATTTAGCCTGTGTATAGCTAGCTCAAGAGATAACCCTGGCATGTCTTCTGTTTTCCATGCAAATACATCCCTGAACTCTTTCACTAGATTTATCAGAGATCCTTTATATGAGGCTGGAATCCATGCCCCCACATTTACTGTTGAGTCACCTTGCTCATCCCATAGACGAGCAGCCTCTGTCTGGTCCTCAGATGACCAGTTCTCTTCATCTTTAGGGAGCAACTCTTCAATGCTCACTTGTTGAACTGATGTAGGTCAACCTGATGACATAATTTCTGATGATTTACCCCTTTTTTCTGGTGCAATTAGCGATATTTTGATATCAATTTGAGCAATTTGTATGATGATTGGAACCATATTTTGTGTACATAGATTTTGCAGAAAAACAGTGTTTCTAGTTGTATTATATTAGTTATTAGCCGATTTTTTTATCAGATTTACGCGTGGTATCTTTGTGTCTATTTAGCAGCACAGATATCACGGTGGGGAGTGTGGATTCTGACCTCAGGGTGGCTTTTGATTCTTTTGTGATGATTTTTGTGCTGTGGCGAGGATTTCAGCCCACGAGGATTATTTGATAAACATTAGAGGGTTCAATCCAAGCCAGCCGGGAGAATAAATTATGATTATATGAAATCTTATACTGATGACTCACGCCATGTCACATGACCTGAGTCAAGGAGTAGTTGAGCATTTAATGCAGATGTCATTCAGCCAGCTACCACAAACGGGACGTGACCCGCGCCAAGAAGCTCTGGCATGCGCCACTAGTGCATTTTTGGGCGTGACCTACAGCAAGATGGAATGACCTGAGTCACCAGTGCAGAGTCAGCAAAAGTTTAATCTCTTTTATTCTTCTATTCACATTATCATCAAATATACACTTTATCTTCTTCAACTTTTCCATCTTGCAGGCAACCCCCCACCCCTTGGCTTCCATAGCCGAATTTTAGTAGAAATTAGTACTTGAACTTGATTGTAACAATTAAGGATTCTAGTTTAGCTTTGATTTCATGTTTGAAGCTTTACACACTAGTATTAGATCCATTGAAGCTTTTGAGGTTGGATGATGAACACCAAATCGAATTTCATCATTTGAAGTGGTAATCTTTAATCTTTATTATCATTCAGTTGTTCTTATGTTTATGAATGTTAATCTTGAGATGTTAATGTTTGTAGACATGAGTGGCTAGGTTTATCTAGCCAAGATTATGTTGTAGTATTAGTTATCCTCTTGTGATTGATTGGGAATGATTGTTTATGTTGTTAGTTTTGATTGTTGTGAAGCTTTACCTACTTGTATTGCATTCATTGCTTGCATTAGAGTAATTGCCTAGTGTTAGCATTTACACGTTTAACGGGTACCGAACGAAGATGTTAAACGTGGGATGAGGGTAGGTGAACCGGAAGGTAAAATTGACCTTTTGTAGGCATTCGATTTCTTATCCGGGGATAGTTGGCTTTGCCATTGCATTCACGGGCGTAGCATACCGAATCATTAGGTTTAGGGCACCTAGACCAATGAGGAGGTAGAGAGCAATTTCATTCACTCGTATGAGAGGGAATTTCTTGTTTAGGAATGCACCGTTTCACAATTTCAAACGCGAATGGTAGGAAGGTAGGAATTCATTCCCATGACGTTGCAAGAGGATAGCTAGACTACACGTTGTCTCGGTTAGCTTCTTTTATATTTTATCACTATCGTTAATTCGAGCACTTTATTTATGCAATTGATTAATCTTTCACTAAATTGCGACCTAGATCGAAGAAATATAGACTTTTTAGTGTGTAACCTCACAAGATAGTTCCCCGAGGAGACGACCTTGACTCACCAAACTAGACTACAGTCGACCCGGTACACTGCCGGTTAGATTGGACACCTCGTTTTGGCCTATCAAGCTTTTCTGGCGCCGTTGCCGGGGAATTTCATTCTTTTTGAGTAAAAGTTACTACTTGTATCAGTCTTAAAATTTTCGAGCATAGGTCAAGTCTCTTTCTAATTACATTTCTGTTTACTTTTGTGGTACTTGCCATTTGGTAAGATACCAAGTGCATTTGATCGTTTTCTTGTTGTTTCAGTTTTGTAGTTGATGACTCGGTCCCGAACCGGTAAAGCTTCCCTTACTCCATAACGTTCGGACATTAACACGTACGAAAGACAGTTGAGAGCTGAGCATAAGGTTGCTCAGTCTAGTGAATAATCACTTGGTGAAGAATCATCCCGATACTCATCAACTCGAGAAGAGATGGCGGAGAATTTAGAGAATGCACAACTTGAACCCCCACCGGAAGATCCAAATCCTCAACCAAATCCCAATAAACAAGGCCAAAATAACCAAAATATTCGAAACAATCGGCACCGGCAAAACCAAAACCATAATCAAAACCAAGGCCAAAATGACCAACTTTTGAGGCCTCTTTTTGATCAACCTTTGAGAAGAAATGCACCCAATGATCCTATTAGACTACCCAATGAAGGGGCAAATAATTTTGAAGTGAAAGGGCATCTCTTTGGGTTGATCGATAACAAATGCCAATTCGCCGGAGAAGATCCACATTATCATCTCTATTCTTTTGAACAACTTTGTAACACGGCCAAGAGTCATGGAATTCAAAAAGAATTGACAAGATTGTCTATGTTTCCATACTCTTTGACCGGGAGAGCTAATGAATGGTTTATATCTTTACCCCATCATTCATTAACCACTTGGGATGAAGTACAAAACGAGTTCTTAAAGCAATATTTACACCCGGAAGGAATTTGAAGTTGAAGGTTGCAATAGCTAATTTTGCACAAGGCCCCGATGAAACTTTAGGTAGTGCATGGGAAAGATTCAAGAAATTGTTGAAGGCTTTCCCCGATCATGGTTACCCATTTGATACGCGAATACAACTTTTCTGTGGACAGTTGAGGACAGAATCACATGCTAATATTGACCACGCATGTGGAGGATGATTGATGTCCCACAATGCTCAAGAAGTTTATGATGCTATCAAGAGAATTTCGAAGAACCATCGGATGTGGGAAGCCGGAGATAGCACAAGGAAGGTCAGTTTTACAGAAGGACCAAAGGACAATTCCGAGCTTATGGAAAAAATTGATAATTTGTCAAAGAAGTTTGACAATTTGCAGTCAAGCAAGAGTATGGAACGAAACTTTTTGATTGAGAGCAAGAGAGATAATGTTTATGGCAATGAGGATGAGATATCCATTGAGATGGAAGAGCCCGGTGACTTACAAGTGGAGGAAGTAAGCTTCATGCAACAACACCGGAATTTGAACAATGCATACTCTAACTCTTTCAATGCTATTAAGAGAGATCATCCGAATTATCGTTGGAATGAGAGCTCATACAAGCAAGGACAACCACCCTTTGCTCCACAACCACGAAACTCCTATAACACCAACACCTCGACTCAATCACCAAACACTCGTTCTTATCCTCAACCCACCACACAAACTATCCCAATAACCGAGAGTTCCAATCACGCACGAAGAGATAGATGGGACAACACTTTAGATAAACTTTTGGGAGTAGTTGCCACTCAAGCTCAGAATATGGAAAATGTGATGACTTCGCTTAGTACAGTCACGAAGGACATGGGAATGATGAAAATAGCTATGAGTGGAAATGATGTGAGAATGAAAATGATTGAGGCGTCCATGAGGAATGTGGAGGAACACTTGAGTAGAGAAGGTGAGAGGAACGCTAGTAGACCACCACGTGGTTTGCCAAGCAATACAGAAAGGAATCCGAGGGGAGTGAATGCTATCATAACCCGAAGTGGAAAGGTTTGTGGAAATTGGGAGTTTCATGAGAATCAAGTTGGAAATGAAGTTGAAAATGATTTGCATGATACCGAAGACGAGAGAGAGTTGAGCGAAGAAGAGGAGGAAGTTGTTGATAAGTATTTGCAGAATAACGGATATGTCAATGTTGGGAAACAAGACGAAGATTTTGTGAAAGTCCCGAGGATTTTGAAGAATCCGAGAGCAAGTGATTTGAGGACCCTTTTTAAGGAATATGTCTCAGTGACCCCCGCCAAGGATGAACTGACCCACGCCAACAGTCACTATTCACAATCAGAGAGTTTTGGGCAAAAATTGACCTGCGCCAATAAGGCCATGAAGGACGCCAAGGAGACCTCGACGTGCGTCAAGGGTGATCCAAACAAGATCATGACGGATGTCAATGATGCTTTGACGCACGCCAAGCCTCAGCAGGCAGTTTCTAAGAAAGATAAGGATAAGGCAGTGCACATCGATAATGAATGGAGGCCACGAGCAGCTCAAACATTGAGAAAAGCTTCAGATGATGCATCAAGCGGAAAAGGTAAGGAAGGTATGAACTCTAAACCTAAAGTTATTGATCTTGAGTCATTGCCTTACCCACCTAGAGAAGAAATTAAGAAGAAGAAGCTAGATAAAAAGTATGCTCGCTTCCTTGACACATTTAGACACTTGAATGTTAATCTTCCAGTCATAGAAGCTGTTAGGAACATTTTATTATGTTTTGATGATGGCCATACTAGTTGTTATAGCAAGCCTGAAATAAGTTAGAATTCTCTGTATAAGTCTTTACTTAGAGTCCGACATGTTGTATAAGTTGAGTCGACAAGTATTGTACTAGTTGGTAGGACGGCAAAGCAAAAATAGATATTCGGCAGAGTGAAGCCACCAAGCACCAAAGAGAGAAGCAATGCGGACATTAAAGGTCCGACTTGTAACCAAGGAAGTCTGTGATGACCTTGGACAAGTCTAAGTTATACTACAAGCGATGCACATTAATATTCGAATATGGTGTACACCGATCTCACCCCAATCAAAGATCGGTGAAGTACAAAGATTCTCCTCAAACAGAAACAAAGAAGAAAACAATTGAATCGGCAAAGCGCACTCACTTTCGGCTGAGTAAAGACGAAACGTGAAGGAAAAGCTAAAACGGCTAAGTCAGAAGGATCACTCGACCGTTCTAAAAAAGGCAAAGTAACACTTACCAGATCAGATTTAATATACGTTGAAGATTCAGAAGATCATGCATCAAATGCACAATCAATAGAGGATCAATCAAGGACGGATTTTCTGCTATACGTTTGAAGAAAGAATCCGATCACTGAAATCAAGGAGAATGCAATTAAGGGGGAATCAAGAATAAAATCAAGGATTATTCCCTCATTAATATAGCCAACGGACAGAATTTCAAAATCAAGGTTATTCAAGGCTATAAATAGAAGGCATTGACAGACAGAGAAGTGAAAAAAACTGAAAAGAAAAATCAAGTGAAAACTCTGTCAATTTGAAAAGCCTTCTCTCTGAACTTACAAGGAAAAATCTAGTGATCAACTCTGATATCATAGCTATAAAGTCATACTTGGCGCTGAGATTGATCAACCAAGTGTGTGAATCACATTCACATCAAACTGAAGCAACTGAATCAGAGGCAATCTGAGAAGGAGTTGAATCTGTGATAGCTGTTGAAGGATTTTGATCTCAATGAGCGACAAGGAAGATCGAATCATCAAGTCATTGCGATCAAGGAGTGATAGTCTTGTAGATTGTGAAGCTTGGGAAGCCAAGGACAATCATACTATTTTATCTGTGAAAACAATAGTGAATTCCTCCGATCATCACAGGAGAAGAGTGGATTAAGGGATTACACCACCCTGAACCACTATAAGCCTTGTGTCAATTTAATTTCTGCAAATTACTTTACAACATTTATTTAATTTACCTACATCATAACTTATATCTGTGATTGCCTAAACTGATTTGAAAACAACATAGTAAGAAGGGACTTATCCGCTGCCTAAAAGCTTTTAAATAAAAGAAAAGTTTTTGAAACTCCACTATAGTCATTCACCCCCCTCCCCCCCTCTGACTATAGTTTCACCCTTCTCTGGGACCAACAATTGGTATCGGAGCAGTGTTCCTAGTATCAGAACCTGTTCAGATCTAATTTCTGGTAACAAGGAGATCACTTATTTTCAAAAGTAGTTTTCAAATCTGAGTTTTCTATACGCTTACATTTATATCTTCATTTGCACTTATGGATTCCTCAAACTTCTTGTCAAAAGTACCTATTTTTAATGTTAATAATTTAATTTGATGAATATAAAATAAGAATGCTATCTCATCTTGCAGCAACTCATGAAGAGATGCTGGATGTAATTAATGATGGACCAATCACAATCACTACTGTGGTAGGCACAGGAGCAGATCAAGGAAAGGAAATTGACAAACCTAAAAAGGATTGGACCAAGGATGACAGGAGAAGAGCAAATCTGGACTTTGTTGCAAAATACATGATCTTGAAGACCCTAGATAGCAACATGTTCATGAGAATCAAAGACTGCAAAACAGCAAAGGAGATGTGGGACAAGCTATCATTGATAAATGAAGGATCTCAAGCGATTAAGAAAAACAAATTATCTCATTGCAAAACAGTAAATTTGAGAACTTTAAAATGAAGGTGGTGAATCCATTGATCAAATGGACAACATGATTCTCAAGCATCATCGATGAATTGCAACACTGGACACATACATCCCCGTAAAGAAGTATGCTTGAAGATCTTGAGAGGACTACCTGAAAGACGGAAGATCATAACATCAGTAATCAGAGGAACAACAAATCTTGCAACCACTGACACTCTGACACTGATGTCCCACTTAAAAGCTCATGAATTCGAATTGAACGGTGAAGATGGTGCTCCGGCAGAGACACACAAAATCACTGCATTAGCTGCACCCCAGCAAAGTAACTTTGCCGAATGCATCAGCAAAGAGACACATGAACTAAAAGAACAGGTAGCTTTATTAGTTAAACGCTTTGACATGTTTAGCAGAAAGAAGCCCTTCAAAGGGAATTCATCATCAAACAAGAGGTCGAGCTCAAACAAAGATATGAAAAAGAATGATGATGAATACAGATGCTTGAACTGCAACAAGAAAGGTCACTTCAAGGCTTATTGTCCTGAAGAAAATGACAAAGATGAAGAAAAGAAGAAATATAAAGCATCTGAAAAGAGAAAAAGCAAGAAGGCACTCAAGGCAGAATCCAGCAGTGAAAAGAATGAAGAATCATCTGATAATGATTCAGATGATAGTGATGAAGAAGACAGCTCAGAAAATGAAAAATCACGTCTATGCCTCATGACCAAAGAATTGGATGAAAATAAAAGTGATAGCTCAGACACTGAGGAAACAAGCCTATGTTTAATGACTAAAGAATCAGATGAAACTGAGGTAACATCTAGTTCATGTTCCTCATCAAATGCATCCACATCTAACACTGCACAATCTTCTAGTCTCCCATTAGATACAACAGACCTAGTCCAAAATCTCATGACTAAATTTGATGAAATTGAAAAGAATCATGAAATTCTGGAAAAGGAATGCAAGGATCTAAGAAAAGAGAATAAGAGATTAAAGAAAGAACTGGATAAAGCAAAAGCTGAATTAACTAGTAAGGAGACCTACTTAAATGATCAACAAAAAGCAGATGATCATACATCTGTTATTAACAGATCAATTAAGAAAATCTCCTCACCAGTAAAGGTAACCACTGCACCACTAAAAGCACCAGCTTACAAACCTCAAAAAAGGTTTGGATCAGATCTGTCTTGGCTACAACAAATCAGGATGAAAGTAGGAATAATGGTCAACACAATTCTAAATTTAGGACCATTAATGGATCATAACTTAGAAAGGGACAGACCATAGTTCCAACAGAACATCCTGTTCCGGTGAAGTCAAAACCTAGTGTAGTGAAACAGCAGATGAAATCCTCATTCCAGTCAATCAAGAACAACAGCCATCTGAAAGGTAAAGGCAGAATTTACCCTTCAGAGGATGATTGGAATGTTGCACCTCCAAAATACAAGAGGAAACCATTCCATAAAATGCATCATGTGTTTAAGAAAAACCAATCTGTTCCTAGACACATGAAGCAAGAAAGGTTTCCTACTGCATATTGGAAAGTGGAGAAGGATGTAAATGCACCAAAAGGTGGAGAAAAGTATCAGAATACCTTCAGTAAAAATATTAGAAGCTATTCTGCCATTCCTTATACATATGAAGTTAATGACTTCAATTATCCAAAAAGAAGACCTTTTGGATACACACTTGGTATGGGAGGCATGATTGCTAATAGGTATGGACCCAAACAATGATGGGTACCTAAACTTAATTAATCTGTTTTGTAGGATGTCTGGTACATAGACAGTGGATGTTCCTGACACGTGACAGGAAACAAGAAATGGGTCACTGACTTCAAAGCTTTTGATGGACCCAAAGTCATATTTGGAGGCAAAGAAAACCCTGGCAAGATTAAGGGGGAAGGCATAATACTCAAGAACAATCTAAAGATTCAAAATGTGGCATATGTCAAGGGACTTAACTTCAATCTGATGAGCATCACCATCAATTCATGACAAAGGCTACAATGTGCACTTCAACAAAGAAGGATGCAAAGTGATTCACAGCCAAACCAACACAAGAGTTCTTGCGTGTGTAAAGACAAGACAACATGTATGTGGTGGATGGAGAACAACCAAAGGCGTAAACATGTCTACTTGTCAAGAATAAACAATCAACAAGTTGGATTTGGCACAGAAGATTAAATCACCTGAATTTCAAGACCATCAACAAACTATCAAAGAGCAAGTTAGTTGAAGGCCTGCCAGAGATCACATTCAAGAAAGAAAGTCTTTGTGATGCATGTCAGAAAGGAAAACAGATCAAAAGTTCATTCAAGTCAAAGCCTTATCAATCTACAACAAGAGTTCTACATCTGTTACACATGGACCTGTTTGGACAAGTCACACCAGTAAGTGTGAGTGGTAAGAAATATACTCTTGTAGTGGTGGATGACTTCTCAAAGTACACCTGGACCATTTTCATGAATAAGAAGAAAGAAACACTCAAGATGCTGCCAGATTTGCTGAGAAGACTCCAAAATGAGAAAGAGCTAAAGATTATCAAGATCAGATCAGATAGAGGCACTGAATTTCTAAATGAAATTATCAGAACCAATTGTGAAGAAAATGGAGTGTTGCATCAACTATCTGCAGCAGGAACTCCACAACAAAATGGTGTAGCAGAAAGAAGAAACAGAACTCTCAAAGAAGCAGTTAGAACAATGATTGCTGAAGCATGCTTGCCAAAGAGGTTTTTGGCTGAAGCAGCAAACACAGCATGTCATACACAAAACAGATCAATCATCAACAAATATCATGGAAAGACTCCATATGAAATATGGAATGGTAGAAAACCCAATATCTCATATTTTCATATGTTTGGATCAAAATGTTTTGTCTTAAACAGAACCAGCAGCATACCTTTGATGAGAAGGTCGATGAAGCAATCTTCATGGGATACTCAGACACCAAAGAAAGCATTCGAGTAATCAATAAAAGAACATTGGTGATTGAAGAATCAATACATGTGGTTTTTGATGAACCAAATACAAATGGTGAAGATCTTCAAGACCAAGAAGAGGAAGCAGCACAGAGGGAAATCTATACAAATGCAACCATACTAGCTACTATCCTGAATCATCATTTTGAAAATCTAGAGGAGCCACATATCAATACAACAGAAGAAGCACATGAAGTTGAAGTTCATGCTCAGCATGAAGGTATGGAAGCACCAAGTGAAGAACAACTTCAACCAGATCTAAATTGGCTAAGAGACCATCCTCAAGAACAAGTTATTGGAGATATTCACACAGGAGTTAGAACCGTAAGACAACTAGAGCACATGCTAACTTGCTTTCTATCACAAGTGGAACCTAAGACCATAGATGATGCAATCCAAGATGCAGATTGGATCACAAACCATGCAAGAAGAACTAAATGAATTTGAAAGAAATGAAGTCTAGAACTTGTTGATGACTGATATAGCCAACATCATTGGTGCAAAATGGTATTCGTGAACAAGATGGATGAGCAAGGAACTGTTGTCAGAAACAAAGCAAGGCTATTATCAAGCAGAAGGAATAGATTATGATGAAACATTTGCACCAGTAGCAAGATTGGAAGCAATCAGACTCTTTCTAGCATTTGCTGCATACAAAGACTTCAAAGTCTATCAAATGGATGTCAAGAGTGCATTCCTAAATGGACTTCTGGAAGAAGAAGTTTATGTAGAACAACCACCTGGATTTCAAATCAAAGGAAAAGAAGACAAAGTATACAAACTCAAGAAGGCCCTCTATGGCCTCAAACAGGCACCTAGAGCCTGGTATGAAACACTATCACAATTTCTGATCAAGAATGGATTCAACAAGGGAACTATTGACAAGACTCTATTCAAACTAGAGGAAGGAGCAGGCATATTGCTAGTACAAATCTATGTTGATGATATAATCTTTGGATCAGAGGATGAAAAGCTTTGTGAGAAATTTGCAAACCTGATGAAGAGCAAATTTCAGATGAGCATGATGGGAGAATTAAACTATTTCCTTGGCCTTCAAGTAAAGCAAATGAAGGATGGCATTTTCATTAGTCAAGCCAAGTACACAAGAGATTTGATACACAAGTATGGGATGGATACAAGTGGCACAAAGAGACACACCAATGTGTGCCGAGTCATACTTGGAAAAGATGAAGCGAGGAAAGGATGTTGATCGAAAAATGTATAGAGGAATCATTGATCCTTATTATACTTAATCGCAAGCGCACTGATATAGCATTTGCAAGAAGAGTGTGTGCAAGATTTCAAGCTCAACCAAAAGAATCACATCTTCTAGCAGCTAAAAGGATAATCAAATACTTGAAAAACACTATAAATGTTGGAATTTGGTATCCAAAAGATGGAGGATTTAAATTGATATCATATTCAGACTCTGACTATGCTGGATGCAAAATAGATAGAAAAAGCACCTCTGGAACATGTCAAATGCTAGGAACCAGACTAGTCTCTTGGTTCAGTAAAAAGCAAAACTCCATATCTACATCAACAGCTGAAGCAGAATATATAGCAGCAGGTAGCTGTTGTGCACAAGTACTTTGGATAAGACAACAGCTAAGGGACTATGGAGTGGAAGAGAAAACAATTCCAATCATGTGTGATAACACAAGTGCAATATCTATTACTGAAAATCCAGTATTGCATTCAAGAACAAAGCACATTGATGTAAGACATCATTTCATCAGAGACCATGTTGAAAAGGGGGATGTCATCCTAAAACACATACCCACTGAAGATCAATTGGCTGACATCTTCACTAAACCACTCAGTTATGAAAGATTTAGTATGTTGAGAACTGAGTTAGGAATGATTGAAATTGAATAAGTATCAAATAGCGGCTAACTGGAGTAATCGGCTAAGTGACTTCATCAACTGGTACAACCTTTGCCGTTACAGGAGATGTAGCAGGTAAGGCACTGGTATCCAGCCAAGGTAACTTAACTGATTGTTAGGAACAGTTAAATGGAGCAGCTCGGTGAAGAACTCATTGGATCGGCTAAGTGACCAGCCAAGGCACTTCACCAAAATAAAGACTTGGATAAATTAAAAGTGTGAACAAAATCAATTCTGATTACACGTGGAGAATAAGGAAATTATGGAGGATTATTCTGTGAAAGATTACACACGTGGAGATCAACTTATGACCATGGAGGTATTTATATTATTTTTCGAATAATAAACTCCTCGATTCCCGGGCTCTATCATTACTTACCTCAAACCACTCCCTCATTACGCTCGAATATCGCAATTCACATACACAAAATCACGCCATTATGTCACAAAATCCATCCATATTCAAACCACGTTCAACACTACCCAAATCACACTATATAAACAAGACTTAGAGATTTTCGAAATCTTTACACTCTCTTGCAAATTACAAACCCTACTCTTGTTTTTCTCTATTGCAAACTCAAGTTCATTTTCAAACCTCCTCTCCTTTTCAACAATGGAATCATCTTCCTCAAACACCCAAGCCGGGTATGAAAAATCGACACATCGCTCATTCTTTCAAGCGAACACTACCAAATCGTGCGGAAATGACGAGAATGCCAAACGATTGGCAAAGAGTTGTGAAAACCTAAAATTATCAACCTTTCTCAATCCACCCATAACCGAGGTTTGCTATGAAAGCCTCATCTCCTTCCTCGAAATCTGCAAAATACGCCTCGGACTCCTCGCGAAGAAGGTGACAAGTTCAAGAAGACAGATTGTTGCATCCACAATGGTAAAGGAGTGGTGATTACAAAAAGAAAGGTAATTCGAAAACATCTTAAACTTTCCAATAAAGGTCAAGTGAAAGTGACATTGGTACCACAAGACTTGGACGATTTCTGGGCAACCATTGCCAAAACGGCAAACCCAGGATCCACAAAAGTCAATTGTCTTCGATCTGCGTTGAAGAAACCGTTCAATGAGTTTAGTGCCCTAATTGGCAAAACCATTGAAGGAAAGTTGGGAGCAAATAATGCCATGACAGAAATTAGAATGCGGCTAATGGGAATCATCTATAACAAGCTACAATTTAATTAAGCAAAATACTTCTTTTTGAGAATCAAAGAGCAAATCCAGAAGAAGAAGAGGATTCTGGCACTGAGGCAGAACAACAAGAAGAAGAAAATATCAGTGAGGATGAACAGCATCCTAATGAAGAAAACACCGGAGAGGATGAGGAATCTCCGTAAGAAGTCAGATAATTGTCTCGCAAACGATATAGATGATCGAATTGCGTAATATCTTGAGTGGAAGGAAGGCGATTCCGCATAAAAATTTCAAGACTCGCACCACGTGCTTTGTGAAGAAGCATGGCTATTTGATTTTCTAGGAATCACAACTCTGGTAGGTGTACTTGATGAATCACCTCTATGGGACTTGGTTGATGCAGCCAAGGAAAAAAAGTCATCCCAGACCTCTGGAAGACAGAGTGATGACTCAGACGATGGTGGAGATGATCATGATGATGGTGATGATGACAATGATGGTAATGATCATCATAATGATGATCTTGACAAAGACAGAGAAGAGGATGCTCCTGCACCAGATGCAATTGATGACACTACTCTTCTCCGTACATTTTTAAAACCACAAGCATCCAACAAGTCCACAACTCCAGCAAAGACAGCCACTCCACCGCTGTCTGTGAATGTTCCAGCTGACAACACAAACATTGTGAACACTGGTTCAAATTCTTTGCCACACCGATCAAAGGCAACCCCATCACAGAGATAAGGGAACAAAGAAATTGAAACCACTCAAAGATACACATCTACCCAAGTTCTTGACGATTTGGAAATCGGGCGGATGTTACTCAACGTCAAGATAAGGGACAACAAATGTATCCGAGCCACCGACATACGGGACAAACTCTCTCACCGCCCTTGGCATTACAAATGAAACCTTTGAGAAAGCAAAGCAGATTTGTCGGGTCAAGAATTGAGCGACAAGCCATGTATCTCAGATCCATGACTTCAGCATTTAATGACAAAAGCTCCTCCATTGAACACAAGTTTCAGGCCATCGCAGAGTACATTGATGCACAAAACATTGTGGTTCAACAACAGGGAAATATGATGATGCAGCTTAACATCAATATCACTAACAATCTTGCGAGTCAAATACAACATATTTCCCAAGAAAATGAATCACCGGCAAGGCTTTTGGCTCTAGAATTCGCAGCAGGTGAATGAGAAACTAAATGATCATAACAAAAGATTCACATCTATTGAATCAAAACTTGACTCTCTGATTGGCACGGCAGAGGCCACAAACAGCATCTTACTCCAAAGAAAGGGATGATGTCGCCAAAAAGGAAAAATCGGGATAAGCCTCGAACTCAAAGGATCAACAATCGACTTCCCAAATTTCACTAAAGAACAACCGAGAGCAAGAGACAGAGAAATAAGGATCGAAATGAAGCGGAAAGAACAAAGCAAAGAAGGGTCAAGAGAAGAAAGAGAAAAGGCCCTAAAGGAACCCTGCATTGGATTTCCTCATCCTATGCAAAGAAGAGATGATGATAGAGACAGATCCGGCAGACAGCAAAGGCCTGGATCTAGTCAGCAAAGAGGATCAGCTAGTCAACACAGACTCAGCACCAGAGGAAACACCAGCAGAGGCAGCAGCAGCTCCAGATATACTGGGGAACACAGAACTTACACTGGTCACCAAAGCAAAGCAGAATATGATGCAGATGTACTGGACCATGTAAGAGAATTTTTCAGAGTACAGGAAGGACTTTATCCTCACTCCTCACAAGATGAAGCTTGGGCTGATTGGCTAAGCTATCAGGATGAAAGGATGAGAACTGATATGGCCAAACTCTACAATGAAGTCAAAAGAGAGTTTGCACTTCTCAAACAAACCAACAACAAACCAAGCTCAGCCATACCACTATCTGCAAAAGGACCAGAAGACTTGCCAACTGAACAACAAGAAGAATTCAAATATATGGCAAAATTCTTCAATCCTATGGGAAGAATGAAGAAACAGAAGCAGTGGAGTCTCTACAAAAGCCTCAAGTTTGCAGATTCGCATATTGCTGAGGCTAGGGAAAGACTTGAAAAATATTTTGGAGAACCTAAGGCAAATGAGACCATGCCTGATTTCAACAGACTTTTTGCCAAAAGAGTTTTTCAGGGTGTATCAATGCACACTTTAGCTTCTTACTGGAAGTGGAAGTTTCCAGAAATTGATTGGAAAGACATTGAAGAGGTTCAGACTACAAAGTTCAAGAGGTACAAGGCTGAATTAAGCAAAATGTAGTTTGTAACATTTGAATAAAGTTTTAGAACTTATTGCCCTATGATGGATGAATAAAATTGCTGAATTTGTGTTTTGTTGTTATGAAAATTTTGATTACTTATGTTCAGACATATGAGGGTTTTTGGCATCATCAAAAAGGGGGAAATTGTTAGGAACATTTTATTATGTTTTGATGATGGCCATACTAGCTATTATAGCAAGCCTGAAATAAGTTAGAATTCTCTGTATAAGTCTTTACTTAGAGTTTGACATGTTGTATAAGTTGAGTCAGACAAGTATTGTACTAGTTGGTAGGACGGCAAAGCAAAAAACAGATATTCGGCAGAGTGAAACCAGCCAAGCACCAGCAGAGAAGCAATGCAGACATTAAAGGTCTGACTTGTAACCAAGGAAGTCTGTGATGACCTTGGACAAGTCTAAGTTATACTACAAGCGATGCACATTAATATTCGAATATGGTGTACACTCGATCTCACCCCAATCAAAGATCGGTGAAAGTACAAAGATTCTCCTCAAACGAAACAAAGAAGAAAAACAAAGTGAATCGGCAAAGCGCACTCACTTTCGGGCCGAGTAAAGACGAAATGTGAAGGAAAAGCTAAAACGGCTAAGTCGGAAGATCACTCGACCGCTTCTAAAACGGGCGAAGTAACACTTACCGATCGATTTAATATACGTTGAAGATTCGTAAGATCATGCATTAAATGCACAATCAATAGAGGATCGATCAAGGACGGATTTTCTACGCTATACGCTTGAAGAAAGAATCCGATCACCAAATCAAGGAGAATGCAATTAAGGGGAATCAAGAATAAAATCAAGGATTATTCCTCATTAATATAGCCAACGGATGGAATTTCAAAATCAAGGTTATTCAAGGCTATAAATAGAAGGCATTGACGATGAGAGAAGTGAAAAAAAAACTGAAAAGAAAAATCAAGTGAAAACTCACAATTTGAAAAGCCTTCTCTCGAACTTACAAGGAAAAATCTAGTGATCAACTCGGATATCGAGCTACAAAGTCATACTTGGCGCCGAGATTGATCAACCAAGTGTGTGAATCACATTCACATCAAACTCAAGCAAATCGAATCGAAGCAATCTGAGAAGGAGTTGAATCTGTGATAGCTGTTGAAGGATTTTGATCTCAAGGAGCAGCAAGGAAGACTGAATCAACAAGTCGCATTGCGATCAAGGAGTGATAGTCTTGTAGATTGTGAAGCTTGGGAAGCCAAGGACAATCATACTATTGTATCTGTGAAAACAATAGTGAATTCCTCCGATCATCACAGGAGAAGAGTGGATTAAGGGATTACACCACCCTCAACCACTATAAGCCTTGTGTCAATTTAATTTCTGCAAATTACTTTACAACATTTATTTAATTTGCCTACATCATAACTTATATCTATGATTGCCTAAACTGATTTGAAAACAACATAGTAAGAAGGGACTTATCCGCTGCCTAAAAGCTTTTAAATAAAAGAAAAGTTTTTAAAACTCCACTATAGTCATTCACCCCCCCCCCCCCCCCTCTGACTATAGTTTCACCCTTCTCTGGGACCAACAGAAGCACTTACTAACATGCCTGTGTACGGTAAGTTTTTGAAAAATATTCTCACTAACAAGAAGAGGTTAGAGGAATATGAGAACATTTGTCTCAATGAGGAATGCTCCGCCGTGTTGCAACATAAGCTTCCACCTAAGCTCAAAAACCCCGGGAGTTTTACTATCCCGTGTGAAATTGGGGGCTTTTTGTTTAGGATGGTGCTTTGCGACCTTGGTGCTAGCATCAATCTCATGTCATATGAGGACTTTATCAAACTTGGAATAGGAAAGTTGAAAAACACCGAGATGACTCTACAATTAGCAGATAGGTCCATAAAACGTCCCAAGGGAGTCATAGAAGATGTGTTAGTGAAAGTTGATAAAAACTACTTCCAAGTTGATTTTGTGGTTATGGATATGGAAGAAGGGTATTCAACGCCCCTTATTCTCGGTCGTCCATTCCTAGCCACGGGAAGGACTATGATTGATGTTCAACGTGGTGAATTGATTTTAAGAGTGAATGAAGATGAGGTTACCTTCAATATTTTCAAAGCCATGATACACCTGTATAATTCACGAGAGTCATGTTCTTTTGTTGATGCAATATCGTGTGTTTGTATAGAGAATGCTAACTTGCAGGTCTTTGAAGATAAGCTTGAAAAGTGCCTAGCCTTATCAGTATTTGAATGTGAGAGTGATGATGAGGAAATGAGAGCAGTGATTTCTTATTTGGATGTCGGGCGTATATTCGACAAACAACCGTGGCACCGATATCTGGAATTGGAGCATGATGGCCCGTTATTGAAACCTTCCATAGAGGAGCCACCAAGGAATCATGAGTTGAAAACTTTACCTCCTAACTTGAAATATGCTTTTCTTGAAAATGATAATCTACTTCCTGTTATTATTTCTTCGTCACTAACCAATGTGCAGGAAGATTTGCTATTGAGGATGCTGAGGAAACACAAGAGAGCGTTTGGTTGGACTGTAGCTGACATTCGGGGAATTAGTCCTGAAATATGCGTTCACAAGATTATTCTCAACGATGACGCTAAACCATGTGTTCAACCACAACGTCGTTTGAATCCCAATATGCAAGAGGTTGTCAAGAAAAAAGTTATCAAGTTATTGGAGATGGGTATTATTTTTCCTATATCTGACAGTGAGTGGGTGAGTCCTACTGAAGTCGTGCCTAAGAAAGGAGGATTTACCGTGAAGGAAAATGATAAACAAGAGTGGATACCAACAAGGGAAGTCACAGGATACCGCATGTGTATTGATTTTCGACGACTCAATGACCATACCAAGAAAGATCACTATCCTCTTCCGTATATTGTCCAGATGTTGAAGCGGTTGAGTGGGCATAAATTCTATTGTTTTCTTGATGGTTATTCAGGCTACTTGCAAATATTCATTACGGCTGGAGATAGAGAGAAGACAACTTTCACTTGTCCTTATGGAACGTTTTCATACAAGAGAATGCCATTTGGTCTATGCAACGCTCCTGCTACATTTCAAAGATGCATGACAGCCATTTTTTTTGATATGGTGGAAAGATTTTTGGAGATTTTCATGGATGATTTTAGTGTCTTTGGGGATTCTTTTGAGTAATGTCTCTCTCATTTGGAGCGTGTTCTACAGCGATGTGAAGACACGAACTTAGTGCTTAATTGGGAGAAGTGTAATCTTATGGTATCAGAAGGTATTGTGCTAGGCCATAGAATTTCTGAAGGTGGTATTGAGGTAGACAAGGAAAAAATTGAAGTGATTGAGAAGTTACCTCCACCGGTTAATCTGAAGACATTGAGAGGATTTCTAGAGCACGCTGGCTTCTATAGAAGATTCATTGCAGATTTTTCCCGTATTGCCAAACCTCTCAGTCATCTCCTTGAGAAAGAGGTACCGTTTGTTTTTTATGAAAAGTGCATAGAGGCCTTTGAAACCCTGAAAGAGAAACTTGTTAGCGCACCCATTCTGGTAGCGCCGGATTGGAAAATACCTTTCGAGTTAACGTTCTGGTAGCGCCGGATTGGAAAATACCTTTCGAGTTAATGTGTGATGCAAGTGACTTCGCAGTTGGAGCCGTGCTTGGTCAATGCCATGGCAAGGTACTCAAGGCCATTTATTATGCTTCTCACACATTGAACTCCGCTCAAGTCAACTATGCAACAACCGAGAAAAAGTTACTAGCTATAGTGTTCGCCCTCGACAAGTTTAGATCTTATCTTGTTGGTTCTAAGGTCATCATTTATACCGACCATACAGCTTTGAAATATTTGTTGAACAAGAAGGATGCTAAACCGAGATTGCTTAGATGGATTCTCCTACTCCAAGAATTTTTTATTGAGATCAAGGACAAGAAGGGTAGCGAGAATGTTGTGGCGGACCATTTAATTCGGTTGGATTTCATTAAATATGAAGGGAAACGAAGAGAGATTGATGATTATTTCCTGGATGAACAACTCATGTTGGTAGATGCTCCTCGGACAATGCAACTTATTCATGCTAGTTCAAAACCGAAGGAGAGCTCACCATGGTCTGCCAACATTGTGAATTATTTTACATGTGAGTATGTTCCACCTAATTGGACATGGCAAAAGAAGAAGAAATTCTTTCACGATCTGAAATTTTATTATTGGGAAAGACCAAACCTTTTTCGGAGGTGTTCAGATGGTATCATAAGAAAATATGTTCCCGATAATGAAATCTCAAGTATACTCTCCTTTTGTCATGGCCAAGATACCGGAGGCCATCATGGAGGATGGAAGACGGCATACAAAGTTTTACAATGCGGATTTTATTGGCCTACACTTTACAAAGATGCACATCGTTTTTCACAATCTTGCATTGCATGCCAAAAGTGGGGAAATGAATCCTAGAGGCATGAGATGCCCCTCCAACCTATTTTAGAATGTGAGATATTTGATGTTTGGGGCATCGACTTCATGGGCCCATTCCCTCACTCGTTTGGTAATAAATTCATTTTAGTGATGATAGGTTATGTTTCTAAATAGGTGAAAGCACAAGCCTATCCCACTAATGATTCTAAGGTGGTGCTAAAATTCTTAAAGAAAAATACTTTTACTCGATTTGGCACTCCCCGAGCTATCATTAGTGACCGTGGCTCACACTTTTGCAATCGACCATTCACTAAGCTTCTAGAGATCTATGGTGTAAGACACAAAGTCGGCACACCGTACCACCCACAAACAAGTGGGCAGGTTGAAGTGTCCAACCGTGAGGTAAAACGGATTATTGAAAAGACGGTGGATAACCGTAAGAATTGGTCGGTGAAGCTTGACGACGCACTTTGGGCATACCACACCGCTTTTAAAACACCAATAGGATGTTCACCATACAGATTAGTTTTTGGCAAGTCTTGTCATTTGCCCGTTGAATTGGAGCACCGAGCTTATTGGGCTATAAAGTTTCTCAACTTTGACCCCGAGCTTGTAGGAGATCATATGTTGCTCCAACTCACCGAGTTTGACGAGTTTCGCCTTGATGCATATGAGAACGCCCAAATTTACAAGGCACGAACCAAGTCATTCCATGACCGGAAGATCTTTGATCGAGAGTTCCATGTAAACGATAAAGTGCTCTTGTGTAACTCACGTTTGAGATTGTTTCCAGGCAAATTAGATCAAGGTGGACAGGTCCATTTATTGTTACGAAGGTGTATAAATCTGGTGTAGTTGAGCTAAATGATGGAAAAACAACATTTGTTGCCAATGGTCATCGCATTAAGAATTTTATCGAAGGAGAGGGCACACCGCGAGAGGAGGAGGTGTTGTTCCTCAAAGACCCCCCATTAGACTAAAAAATTTGCATAGTCTAGCTATAGACTATAAATATAGCACACCACGGGTACTATCTTCCAGTTACCTTTTAAGCATTATCTTTTGGTTGGCTTATGTGCTTATATGATACGTGTTTAATTGAGTAATTGTGATAGTGTCCCAATTTGACAATATGTATAATTCCATCATCTTTACCGTAAAATCTCGTCGAGCCAACGACGTAAAACAACAGCGCTCCCGGGAGGCAGCCTATTTCGTGATAATTGTAGTTATTCTATTGTTATTTTGATAAGTTTGGTGAACTTTTGCATTTTGGAATTAATTGCTTGGTCAAGAGTCTCTTGACTCGCGCCAAGGCTCCTTGACTCACGCCAACAATCACTGTAGACATACATAGAGTTTGGGCAATTTTAGTGGCGTGAGTCAGAGTACCTATGACGCGAGTCATTGGGTGTCATCTAGGGCTTAACCTGCGTCAATAGCTTTTGACGCGCGGCATGGGGGCAGTTTTTGAATAAAAAACGGTTTTTCTCTCTTCTCTCCCCTCCATAACTCCCATATTAATCGAATTTACCCTCTTTTCTCCCCATTTTTCTTCAGTTTTTCTCCCACAACTCCACAAATTCCTCCATTTATCACAACCCCTCATAACCCACTCTTTCTCCATTCCTTTTCTTTTATTGGTTTGGGGAAGTGAAGACTCATTCTTGCTTCTAAGGCATAATTGCTGCATTTCCGGTCACCTCCATAGTTTCCGGCGACCTCCATTTTGTCTGCAGTGTTCTTCATTCGAACAAGGTAATTTTGTCTTAGTCCTCCTCTTTCGGTTTAATTTCGTTTGGTCATTTTGATGCTTTGAGTTTTTGAAACCGGAGGAAGGGCTGATTGTTATCTTTTGTTGTTTTGTTTGGATTGTTGTTATCCCGTAGCCATGTCTGAATCATCTTCTCGTACTAATGGTCGTCCGGGTGACCAGAGAAAGAAGAGAAAGGCCCCTGCCCCTAGTGAAACTAAACCTGTTGTCTCTTTTCCCTCAACACCCCTTGGTAGGAGAGCAAAGAGGCCTTTTGTTTCGTTTTCTCAGTCAGTGCACGTTGCATTTCGAGCGCGGAATTGATTTCAAGTCGGTCAGTCCTAGGATTCAAAAAATTATCACGGCCCGTAAGAGGGAACTCCTTGCGGCTAACCATACTTCTACGGTCAATGGAACAATCGTGGCTGAATTCTATGCTAACCTTGCCGCTGATCCTGTTGAGGCAGCCGAAGGTTCTGTGCCCGTACGTAGTAAAGACGTCGCTTTTTCAGTCGAGGTTATCAATAATTTCTTTGGTATTTCTGAGATCCCTGTCGATACCATCTTTTCTAATGTTTGGAAGTTGAGTGAGGAGGGAAATTTGTTGGCTAAGGCTCGGGAGGCTAAAACCTATCTCTGTCCGTCCACCACTTAGGTAGGAAAGCATTTCAAGTATTGTCAGGTGATTAAGGATGTGAGGGTGATGAAGCATTTCATTAGTCATAATATCATTCCATCCCACAAGGTTAATACTTTTAATTATACCGAGTCCTGCCTGGCACTTGCTATATCCACCGATTTACCTGTGGATGTTGGATACTACATGTATCCAGGAGCAGTGGACTTCGCCATGAATCGCCGTGCGAATAGCAATATGCCCATTCCCTGGATGATTCATGGGCTTTGTGCTCTTGTCGCAGTCCTTAGTTTGCCTGATGATCACCTGTTCCCACCAGCTACTCTTATGATTGGCCCTAGTATCGCCGAAAATGTTAAGCAGTCCGATCCATCTCCCGAATTTCCTGTCTCAAGCAGTGTCCCGAATCCTGTTGATGTTCTTACCTCCGGTCCACCTGTCTCGTCGCGTCCCCACATTCATGATTCAGCCGTGAGAGCTAGGTTTGAGTTGCTTGAGTCTGAGATGGCAGCTATGCGTGGAGCATTGGTGGCGGCTGACACCAATTCTAGGTTAGGATTTGAGAGTGTGCTGCGTGGTTTGAACGATTTACGGGTTGGTTCCCGTGGTCATCATTCCTTTGATGAGATTTGTCATCCCGGTTTTGCAGATCGAGCCGACGATTTTGATACACCCATGGAGGACGACTATCCGATCCCTGTTTGGATTCAGCCTTTCCCTATACCTCCACCCCATCCCGTGGCCCCAGGTAGCGCTTATACCTTTTCTTCTGCAGGTACAGGTTCGGTCGGTGCTGGTTTTTCCGCTTTTGCTGGACAGGGTTTGTCAGGTTCGATGATTATGTCCATTGGTGACGGAGCTGGCAGTTCATCTTTTCAGTCTATGCTATCTGTTGGTTTTCCGGATTTTCCTATTCAGATGCTATCCAATCCTTATGCGGCTGATGATCAGGGTGTTGGCTTATTTCATCCTTCGACGATTCCTCCTACCAGTACGATTACTCTTTTGGCTGCTCACGTGCTTTTTGATGAAGATGATGATGAGGAGCTTTCCCTTGCTTCTTCTTATGTTCCCGCATCCTCTACCGATGCCGTTTAGTGCTTTTGTTCACCAGACTTTGTTTGTTTTTGTTGTCTAGCCACATGTGGCTTTGTTTTTTATTCTGCAGTTTGTGTCATTTTGTTGAACTATTTTGTCATTTTGATCTTTGTTTGGATGTTTCAATTGTTGTTTCGTTTGGGATTGTTGCTTTGTATTCAAAGTACTACTAGTGTGTTGAATTTTATGTTCTTATCTATTTGCCCAGCATTGTTATATCGTCTATGCTTAGCTCATTGGGTAGTGATAATTGTAACTAATTGGGTAGATATTTCAGTCCAGGTGTTTTTTACTTGCGTCATTACTTTTTGGCGTGCGTCAGTGTCTTTTTCCTTCTTGACGCACGCCGTTACCCTTGTCCACACCTTGCACACAAACAACAAGCTTGGCGTACGTCCATCTCCCTTTGACACGCGTCAACCGACTTGACAACCATCAGTCACGCTTCTGCCACCACAGAACCCTAGGATCAGTCTTTGTCTCCTTTGACGCACGTCAAGATAGCCTTGGCGCGCGTCACGCATGCGTTTTCAGTTTTTTTTAATCCATCAAACCCTAATTCTTCTATTAAAACTCCACCATTCTAATTCATTCCCTCTCTCATTCATTCCCAGCCTATTTTCATCTTTTCTTTTGCTGCCTCCTTTCATCATGTCTTCTCCCCAAGCTGATCGTCCCGTGCTTTCTACGATGTGGCTGGTGCAGACGCCGTGCACAACTACACCGAGCTCTTCAGTCGTCGTCCCATTCTCTTGGAACGAGGTGTTAACTCCAAGAAGCTTTCAGATTTGACTGAGTATCACATAGAGTGGGGAGGATGGAATCGCTTGGTCGCACCACCGCGGGGGCGTATCAACGAAACTGTTGTTTGTGAGTTCTACGCCATGTTATCCACCGAGCCTAAAGAGCGGTCCACTAATCCGATCATGGTTCGTGGGATTGAGGTACCCTTCCACTGGATTGATATCAATGACGCTTTTGGCCTCTCTTCCACCACCGTTGCTCCTCATCAACACTATGAGATTAAGTGGGGCCTCAACAACATCGGCAGCTTCATGGCTCATCTCTCTACTGCTACTGCTGCGCTTTTTCCTGGACGGGAAGGTCCTGGGGCGGACTATTCAGTTTATGCTCTTTCTCCTGAGACGCGGGCGGGGAAGTGTTTTATCAAAAACCGCATTCTCCCCACAGACAACTTCGAGACATTGAAGGATAACGAGTTGCTTTTGCTTTACGCAATCAGGCGCGAGGTGTATATCAATTGGGGTCAGTTGATCCATCAAGCTGCATGGTCCTATGCCAGGCCTATGGGCACTTTCCCCTTCATTCCCTTTGCGTGGCTGATCTCCCATATGTGCACTCGTGTAGCCCGAGTCCCCACCTATTCTCATGATGAGTTTTTCCCTAGTCCGGTGGCACGTCGTGGTCTTGTTCCCTGAGATATGCTTGGTGCTTCCCCGTCTTCTGTTGAGCCTAATGTCGAGTCTGATTAGTTCACATGTTTGTTGGTTGGTTGGGCTGGTTTGCAGTTTATCTGGTTAACTTTTGATGTTGCCTTGAATCTTTGTTGCACTTTCCCTTTGATGTTGAAAACAATGCTTTTGCAATCCTAATAATGTAATATATTAGTCTTTATTTTCATTGATTTTGCTTGTTTCCATTTTCATGCCTTTGCACAAATCTTTTAGTTGCCCCCCTGCATGAAAAACCCTCCCTTTGTTGAGTTTTTGCACTACTGACCTACATCAATGATGCTTTGATGCACGCCGTCTCTCTTAATTTTGAGAATGACGCGCGTCACCCCAATGTTGGCGTACGTCAAGTTTTCCTGTCAAACTCTCTGTATTGCAATAGTAACCTTGACTTGCGCCATTTTGTTCTCGGCGTGCGTCACGGGACTTACTTCGCCTAGATTTTGCCCTAAATTTGTTTATGGTCATCTCATTCATTTTGCTCATGCTGATTCCCCGTTGTTTCCCTAACTATATCTTCATTACTCACTTCGATTTGAGGACAATGCAGAATCGTAAATGGGGAGTGGGAGTACAGTTAGTCTAACAACGGGTAATGCCCCGAATTACATCAGAAAAAGCTTAGCTTTGATCATCCCCGAGAAATTTAGAGTTGTATAAATTATCTTTTGGCATGAATTACGATCCGGTAATTGATGGAACGAGTATTTCAATAAAATGAGTAACTTTGACGAAACATAGGTGCTTGTTATTCACTAATCTTTGTTGGTAGTGTGATCCATGGTGCACGTATATTCCAATTTATGTGTTAACAAACAACCTTTCATGAAATTGTGCATGCATACTCTGATTTGCAACCTGAATTAGGAATGTTATTCTTTTGAGACGAAATAACAGGTATTTGGAATCGGAATAGGTATGACGATTTTTGGCATTACTTTGACTCAGCCATAGCCAAATGGCCTTCCTGGAACAATGCTTTCCTTTTTGTCCCCGTCTTAGCCTTGTAGAGTGGTGAGACCCCACTCGAACTAACCGTTCGTATTTAGCCTCATTATAATCCGACCCTTACCGAAAAATTTGGTCTACATTCCTTTGGCCTCCCACAAGTATAGCAAGAGTCTAGTAATTGTGAGAGCGGTGGTTGGGACTAAGAGTTGGATGAGAGTGCTAGTAGGTTGAGATGGCATTTTTTTTAAGTTGGTTCGGAAACCATTGGTGTGGTGTTAATCTTTATTAAAAAAATATTAAAAAAACAGTCTCTTTTATTTTGTATATATTTCAAGAGTTGAATAAAATCTTCTAACAAATCAACCTCAATTCAAAAGAAGCTTATGAGTTGTAAATACTTCACCATCGATAATGAGTCACTGAAGGCGATTTTGAAGCAAATTGTAAGAACCAAAGTGATGTACGGGTAGGAAGTGACTAATTTGGAAGAATGGTATCGTGAAGGAGAAGGTGCGGATTCTTGCTATCTTGCCTTATTCTTTTGATTATCCTTTTATTTCCTTTCGGTTAGCCACTACCCTAGCCTGAACGTTACAAGACGATTTGTCAACTACCTAACCTAATTCCTGGATTCCGAGTACCTCATTAGTGGAGATTGATCTCATTCCTAAGATTAGGGTTGCATATTTTGAGTAAGGCTTGCATGATTTCATGATCGTTAGTTGATAATAAGCTTGACGAATATTCACTCACACACTCCACTACTCACATTAGATCGTCAAGAACACGTCCTTGTGATTTTGATAGGTTGCATCGCCTAATTGGATCTCAATTCTTGACGTTGCATGATCATACTTTTGTGTTTCTTGATAACCTTATCGCTCTAGTTGCTCGAGGACGAGCAAACGCTAAGTGGGGAGTGGTTGATGTAGGTCAACCTGATGATATAATTTCTGATGATTTACCCCTTTTTTCTGGTGCAATTAGCGATATTTTGATATCAATTTGAGCAATTTGTATGATGATTGGAACCATATTTTGTGTACTTAGATTTTGTAGAAAAACCATGCTTCTAGTTGTATTATATTAGTTATTAGCCGATTTTGTTATCAGATTTACGCGTGGTATCTTTGTGTCTATTTTGCAAAACACGATATCACGGTGGGAGTGTGGATTCGACTTGGGGTGGCTTTTGATTCTTTTGTGATGATTTTTGTGCTGTGGCGAGGATTTCAGCCCACGAGGATTATTTGATACACATTAGAGGGTTAAATCCAAGCCAGCCGGGAGAATAAATTATGATTATATTAAATCATATACTGATGACTCGCGCCATGTCACATGACCTGAGTCAAGGAGTAGTTGAGCATTTAATGCAGATGTCATTCAGCCAGCTACCACAAACTGGACGTGACCCGCGCGAGATGGAATGACCTGAGTCACCAGTGCAGAGTCTGCAAAAGTTTAATCTCTTTTATTCTTCCATTCTCATTATTATCAAATATACACTTTATCTTCTTCAACTTTTCCATCTTGCAGGCAACCCCCCACCCCTTGGCTTCCATAGCCGAATTTTAGTAGAAATTAGCACTTGAACTTGATTGCAACAATTAAGGATTCTAGTTTAGCTTTGATTTCTTGTTTGAAGCTTTACACACTAGTGTTAGCTCCATTGAAGCTTTTGAGGTTGGATGATGAACACCAACTCGAATTTCATCATTTGAAGTGGTAATCTTTAATCTTTATTATCATTCAGTTGTTCTTATGTTTATGAATGTTAATCTTGAGATGTTAATGTTTGTAGACATGAGTGGCTAGGTTTATCTAGCCAAGATTATGTTGTAGTTTTAGTTATCCTCTTGTGATTGATTGGGAATGATTGTTTATGTTGTTAGTTTTGATTGTTGTGAAGCTTTACCTACTTGTATTGCATTCATTGCTTGCATTAGAGTAATTGCCTAGTGTTAGCATTTACACGTTTAACGGGTACCGAACGGAGATGTTAAACATGGGATGAGGGTAGGTGAACTGGAAGGTAAAATTGACCTTTTGTAGGCATTCGATTTCTTATCCGGGGATAGTTGGCTTTGCCATTGCATTCCGGGCATAGCATACCGAATCATTAGGTTTAGGGCACCTAGACCAAGGAGGAGGTAGAGAGCAATTTCATTCACTCGTATGAGGGGGAATTGCTTGTTTAGGAATGCTCCTTTTCACAATTTCAAACGCGAATGGTAGGAAGGTAGGAAGTCATTCACATGACGTTGCAAGAGGATAGCTAGACTACACGTTGTCTTGGTTAGCTTCTTTTATATTTTATCACTATCATTAATTCGAGCACTTTATTTATGCAATTGATTAATCTTTCACTAAATTGCAACCTAGATCGAAGTAATATAGACTTTTTAGTTTGTAACCTCCTTGACTTACCAAACTAGACTACAGTCGACCCGGTACACTACCGGTTAGATTGGACACCTCGTTTTGGCCCATCATGAACCATCATCTTTCCGTTACTGTTGCAGTGTAACAGCTCCTGGTTGTTTCCACATCACCTTTGATGTTTACAGAACCTTCTCCTACTGGGAACTTCATGCTAACATGACCTGGTGAGATTACCGCTTTAAGATCGATTAGTGCCGGTCTTCCCATAATCACATTGTTAGGAAATCACTAGTTTAAAGCAGCGTTATTTAAAATTTTGATTTCCGATCCCAAGATCGACTTCATTTAATACAATAAACACGTTAAGTAGTTTGACGGTATATACCTTGGCAGATCTATAAGATCGATGCTTTGACCGTCTATGGAAAGTAGTACTATGCGCAAGCCGTCCACCCGTCCAGCCTCTATCGATAATCCACACGAACTCCTTGCCAGAATCCTCCTTGGATTGCTATGAGAAAAATTCGGTTGCTAGACCGGCCTTTTTCTCTCTCTCTAACTCTATACTAGAAACTCCCTTTTTTTCTCAAAAACAATTAGCTCTTGGAATTGTGATGTATAAAAGAGCTAGCCAACCCCTTTCTTAAATAGGTGAAAGTGGCACCCCTCTTGCCCTAATCTGATTAGGAGAAGCTTCCTAGAAGATAGATGAAAGAGAAAAATATTTTCCCTATAAAATAAGGAAAATCACTTTAATTGATTTATCTCTTTTATTATAATATCTTATATTAAATAAAAACTAAATATTGCCAATATGTTATATTGAATATATTTATCTTATTACCATAAATCTATTTTTTCAAAAACAATTAATATCCAATAGTAATATTATGGTAATCTCATTAATTAAATTGCACAGTCCAAGTATATCTAATACACTTAGAAGTGGCGCCCCAAATTGCCAATAATTGGCATCCGGAATATTCTTTAATTAATATAATTATATCTTGTATTATATTTATTCATAATAAATAAATACCACCATATTAATTTACCACTATAATCTTTATAGTCTTGAGATAAAACATTCCTTATTTCGTTATCAACTATAACCGCATTTTAATCTGACTCGATGTTTTTATATGTGTGACCCGATAGGATTCCGAATATGTTGGATGTAGACATAAAGTGCAAATTACGAAAATTCCCTTCATGCCTAACGATCACGGGATAGCGTCTAGCAACACACCGTGACACCCAATCATCGGAAGAGTCAAAAGCAATAACTACTACCTTTCATGTGAAATAGTTACCGTATAAATAGAATCCTATCTGTAATAATATACATATGATCGTATCTCGAGTATCAGTACATTAACGATCGTATCTTATAATCTGGTTATCATGCTCTCACGGAATAACACATTTACTCCCACTTTGCAAAGATTCTCGAGAGCTAGACATTCCTTATAAGAAGGACATTTCGGATATTCACTCCCAATCATAGGATACACGATTCCCGGACGAACTAACATGTATACTCCGCATGCTTCATGTTGGTCCCTTGAAAAGGCTTTGGTTAAGTTTAGAGGGGGGTGATAAACTTAACACTTAAAAACTTTTGGAGTTAACAAACTCAGCTTACTTCAAGAAATTTCTTTGATACTCGAGAGTCTCTGATTGCTGAGTTTATCTGAATTTGTTGCAAATGAATATATTTAAATTAAGCCTTATTACTTGTTGTTAAAATATGATACCAAGTATTAGATACTCAGTAGTGTATGTGTGTGATTCAGTTGCTAGTTTCAGTAGGTTGATGTGCTAAATATACTAAATGCGAGAATATAAATGCAGAAAGTAAGTAGGCGATTTTATAGTGGTTCCAGTGGTGTAATCCTGTCACCCACTCTTCTCCTGTGATGTTGGAGGTAATTCACTAGAGATTCTTGAGGTAGCAGATTACAAAAATCCCTAAGATGTTTGTCCTTCACCAATAACTATGGCTTCACAAACTGAACACTTGGAACAGGTAGGATTGTTGATCCAAAGTCTTCCACTGGTCCTTGAAGGGTAGGATTGCCTCTTCACCAGCTCCACCACAAAACAACAGTACTTGACACCCAAAGATGCTTCACTGTCCTTAGTAGATTTCTTATAAAAGAAAGATTGAATCAAGTAAGTGATTCAGCTTTCAGCAGCTTGATCAGGATGATATGATCAGTAGCTTGAGGTCTTCAAGTGTGTAAACTTGATGTAGCTTGAAAGCAGATTACACTTGAAGAATTTGACTAGATCAGTAGCTTTATGCTCAGTAAGGTCAGCAGGGTGTTCTTCTTGATGATAATCTGAAGCTCAAGATTTCTTGTTATTTTTCTTTTAATTTTTTCATCATTGAATCTGAATTAAGAGTACTCTATTTATAGGTGGGAATCCTTGTGACTTATGTTTGAAATTCAAACATAGCCGTTTCAGATTTGTCTCCATCTTGACTTGCTTTTTCTCGATCGTTCTAGGACTGACACACTCGCTGACTCCTTTTGACAGATTTCGATCATTCACCCTTTGACTTGTATCCATTGGATAAAGGTCTGAATCTTTCCAACGTCCCTTTAATCTTAACCATTGATTTGTTTGATAAAATCAGAGGTTGTTAGCTGTCCCTTTCTTTGTATTCTTCCAATATAACCTTTGATTAATCCGAAATATATGTCAGTAGGTTCTTATGAATGTAAGTCTGTGGAATTGCATATCAGTCAGTTTATCCATATTTTGCTATGTTCATAAAACACTACAGCTGCCTTCTCTTATATCTAACTTTTTATTATAAAGTTAGATTACACCATTTTGATCATAACTAAGTTCCAATCACCACTTAACTAATGGAACTTAGACCTTGTACACAAGGTATATGTAATCAGTTTAGGTCATCACAGACTTCCCTAAATTTTTATTCCATATCCTTGACTATAAATACTAAGTTTGATCCCTTAGCCTTCAATAACTGAGTTTGAGCCCTCAGCCTTCAGTCTTCAGTAGGTTCTTAAACTAGTCTACTGACCTAGGTACCCTATTGATATAGACAAGTCTGCTGATGTAAATCAGCTGACCATTTACAGTGCTTGTTTGATCAAACCTATACAAATATCAAACTCTAATAAACCTATACATTTGATCTAGACATCTTTTTGTCTTTGCTCTATAACAGCTAGTCTGGCACTCATCACTAAAACTTAAATTAAGTCCAACAATTTCCCCCTTTTTGGTGATGATGCCAATACCCTCCTTACAGCAAAGCAAAAAGATTAAAAATAAAAACAGAACAAATCCAGTCATTTCCCATTATAATCATGTTTGTTCAAAAAGTATTACAGGCTAGATTCAGCAAAGGTAAAAAGCAAATATAAGTATGCTGATCTAGTGTCTTCTTTCTCTTTCTTCTCTTTCCTTCTCTTGCTGTTCATGATAAGCTCTTATTTCTCTAGTTATTTTATTACGTGTAATTTATAGATCTAGATCCTTAAATCGCTTCCGTTGCGGATCGGTCATGTTAGTAATACCATCCGCAACGGAAGCGATTTAAGGATCTAGATCTATAAATTACACGTAATAAAATAACTAGATCTATTCTACAAGGGGGTTGTAGAACATACCTCTTGGATCTCAAAATCCAAGTAGAAGAACCGCAATAGGAAGAACAAAGGATGGTGTGAAGAGCACCACGATCTTCCACACGTGTGATCCAAACAACTCCCGGTGGAAGGAAATCCTCATCTCGAATCCTCCCGATATGCTACCCGGAAAACCTCCAAGATTTTCCCTTCTCCCCTTGGCCAAAAATTTCCTTCTCCTCTCTAAGAGGTGAAGTCGAAAATTATGTGTTGTATGAGTTGAGAGAACTCTCTTCATATAGGAGAGTAATCCTTGTCCTCCAAGGATTTTATTTAACAAATAAATAAATCCAATAAATAAAAGATAATCCCATAATATTCTAGAACAAATCTAGAATAATATTTATCTTTATTTCTTACCATAAATATTTATCCAATAAATATTTTGTGCACATGTCTTATTAATCACAAGAAAACAATTTCTTGCTTACCAAAACATGCCCTTGGCCAAAATTCACCACTTGTGACCTAGTCACAATAATTTCGGCCATACACACTAATTGGGCCAAGATTATGAAAAATGTCTTTTTCACATATTTAATTATTTAGCCCAACTAATTTAATAGTTCACTAAACAATTAATTCATATATCGTTTTAATTAAATTCTAATAAGAACTAAATTAATATTATTAGGATTCGACGTCCGAGAATAGCTATGCTATATTGGAGGCACGTCGGGGACCATGGATTAATAATCAGCGGCTCCGATAAATCAAATAAATAATTATCTTACGAACAGAATAATTATATTCGATAAATCAATCACAGGAATATGCCACCATAATCCCATGACTGCACTCCTCCGATTATAAGATTATATTTATATCCACACGAGAATGATAATAAGCGTCCATTGATATAATCATTACATATGGATTAATCCTCCATAGACTGTTCATTCTAAATCGGGAAGTTACCGTTAACCCTTTTCAGAACTTCTTATCATTATTTACCATTAACCCCCTAGTGATCAATTAATTCATACAACTCACTGGTAGCTAATCAGTGTAATATGAACTCCATGGATCGATCAGTTTCTAGGATTAACAAATAAGGAATCGTCTATCTACTTCCGAAATGGAAGGAATGGATTCCGTATCTGTGATAACACATACTACTCACTCAATCCAGTACAATGCCAAGATGTGGTAATTCAGATCACAGACTCGTTGTAATCCTTAACCGTCAAGTCAAACCTCATACTGATTCAAGCAGTTGAATGTGATCACCTCTGGATTAAGATATATCCATAAATATGATCATCGATTGATTCGATAATACTTCTCGATTACGGTATTATATCGTGAACTCTAATCAAATCGGTCCAAATTTCTATATGATATATCTATCATATATAAATGCCCCACTAGTTCTCTTAACCGAAAGTCCGATAAGACAATCACACCTATTGTGTTCTGGGCGCATTAATAGCACGTTAAAGGAGAGACCCGATACTCTTGATTAACTTCACTACGGGCTAATTGTATTTTAAGTACATCTTCACTAACTCAATCCTCCCGTGTATATCCCATACACTGAGTTAAGTGAATACATAAACGATATACTTTAGGGTTTTCTGTAGTGTAAATACTATTGTCACATCGGTGAATATGAGAATAATAAATATGAATAATAATATCATTTCATTTATTAAATAAAACAATTACAAAATTGTCTTTCGGGCATCACACCTAACAATCTCCCACTTGCACGAAAGCATGTGATTAATTGTTTTAGAGCACACCCTATTATATAAAATACAGCAAACTACATCTCCCACTTGCTCTAAAGCAATGGAGACCCATCCCGTATTCTAGTACCCATTAAGCATATCATGACCATTGTAGATGACAAAGTACACTCCGAGTGTGCCGTCGTAGGATAGGTCAGTGACTCGGGGAGTACCTACATCTAAATTCCATGGGTCTTGATGATTAGTCAGGTTGTCGGCTCGAGACGATCCGTTGAATCAAAACGTTACCGGTATATCTAATCATGTGGTACTTTCCCAATATGCTTCTGACCTCTAGTGATTTCGAAAATCCTTATAAACTACCCCTTCATTGTTTGCACAATGATGTGGTATCGGCTTCCAAATCTAGAATCACTCCCAGATATGAAAAGGAAATCCTTAAGCTATATCGCATCTCTAGCTACTACAAAAGCCGCTAATCACCCAACTAGTTAAAGTCGAGTTGCCGTTGCTGGATTCCTCCAGGCAGTAGCTTCAACACAAGAGTAAACACTGAGCCCGAGATCGACTTAACGATCATCCTCAATCTGACTTAAAGTCAAAATAAGTGTGTCACACATATCCAAGTTCACACATGAATATGTCTGCATATTATTCCTCGTTCTCTTCAAGATACTAAAGGACATACTAAACTTGCTTTGGTAACCGCCGAATCTAAGATTCGATCAAATTTGACGTTCAATAACCTGACCATCTCTTACTAGAAAGAGAATCTATCCCATTTCTCTTGATTCGAAGATTTAGAGAGTCATTCCTAAGGCATAGGGTAGAACTTCCTCATTGAATGTTGCATACACAGATGCATCATCTTAACCAATAAGATGGATGGGAAACCAGTGACTGATTCTAATGAATTTCGACCGAGTCAAACTCTTTAGAATGTTGTCCAAATCTCTGTTGCAGAGAATTGTGGCATTGTCAGATTCTAACTTCGATAACACACCCATGTTGATTCCAACTCTGCAAAGTGTTATCCTTCACAAACACTAATATATGTATATATTCACTCTCGTGCTAAAATTGATATCCAGTCTACAAAAGACTTATCAATATTCTGGTCAAATCAACATATTGTAGAAATATATGACTTCTAGTGACCGAGAGGTTTGCTTTTTATCCATAAAGGACATAAGCCTTGATACTCATCCTATCACAAGTTCATAAGGCAATACCCTTTTGTTTCGAATGAATCCAGACTCCGTTTGTTTGTCAAGAAAATCTCAGGGAATCACCCCTATTTTCTGCTTTTGAACGAAATCATGCAATACTAAGTGGTATGAGAGTCCAAGGTCTGATTAACTCTCTACTTCTTAGGAATTACCCTAGACCACTCAAGCTTTGCTCTGAAAGATAAACTTTCATAGTCATTCTACTCTTTTCCGTGTAGATCCAATTACTCCCACTTTGGGCTGAGGCGCCAGGTGGTTCTACAAGAGTTTGAATGTAATCGAGTACCGAACTCCATTCATAGGGTTATGGCTATTAAACCAACCTCTATTATCGAGAATCCTATCTTCGCTCACAAAAGAGCCATAGGTCATCAATCGATCCTCAGACTACAAAGTCCGCAGAACCCGTAATGGGTAATAGATAAACCATACTCCCAATACTTACTGGGTGGATCGAAATTCTGATTTAGTTTAATAGTGTTTTAGTGTTATCACCAACAACCGATGTTGGATATGGTCTGATTTTAATCAGTTAGTAACTACCTTGAGTAAACGTACTTCAAGGTTCAAGGTTTTGCTGTTCATGGACACTATCAGAAAGGATGCAATAGTATAACTGTCCCTTCCTGATTTCAAGAATCCTATATCTAACCTTTATACACAATAGGTTAAAAGATATATCACGAATTGTCATTGACCGAACTGCGCAAAATTCCCAGTCTTACCTTCAAGCACCGTGTGCTAAATGCTTATATTTACGGAAGTGGGGTGACCCGAATCCACACCTTATCCGTAAATTCCAAAGCATATTCTAGGTAGACTTCTCGGTCTTACATTTCAATGTAAACCGTTATTTCACTTCCAATATCTTTATTGAGTTAAGCAGTGTATTGTAGCACATCTAAAACTATATAAGGCAATTTTAACGGTTTCTCACTTAGTGAGAACATGTCACAATGAGGCAGGCTGAGCATCAGTCTCGAGGACTATGAATGGCCTATTCCAGGTATAGAATACTCTATCTCTGTTGAAAACAGAGAAACCTCAAAATATTTTGGATAAACTTTCCGGAGTGTTTGAATAGTTATCAGACAAGAAGTCACTACTCGGTAGCTCCTACTAGCTTGTATCTTTCATCAGACCCCGAAGGTCATCATGAACAAGCTATGTTACTTCTTTATAACCATTATCCTTTCCCGATTGAAAGGAAACTTAGTCATTGAACCTTTGAGACAATAACCAGACTGAGAGAAAGGAATCACCCCAGCCGCCTTCGTGTCTTGTCTTTTAGGGACTAAGCACTAACTATGGAATATGAAGAAGCGTTTATCTAAATATAGAAACCAATTGCTTTTAATAGTTCTTAAGATGTGTTTTATATACATATTTCAGCAGTTCTAAGTGGTTTTTGACTTTATCAAACAAAATTCCGAGTCTTGGATTCGTACTACAAATGGTATATTCACTTTCTATACGACAAACAAATTATCGAATAGAAGGTAAATCCGTTCGTTCCAACGAATCTTAAACCGAAAATAAATTTTCCACGATATCCAAGGATTGAATCCGAGATTCATTTCCTTATATCACTCCCACTATTCTCGCTAAAATTAACTGCCCGTTGTTTACTCCTTTAATCGTTAAATGCACTGCTACCTTGTTCTTACAAAGAACTTAGCTCGAGAAAATTGCCAAGGATTCATAGGTTGGTGATCCAAAATCACTGTCCTTATCCTATGATTTTCAGTTAATTAATTTTCGGTTCAGCCTTAGAGTTTTCTCAGTTTAGATGACTAACACTTTTAGACATATTCTCCCATTCATTCCGTGAATGGAAACAGTCTTGAACCAGCGGTTCGTTTGAATAGACACTACTCTTGAACCGTGGGATGTCTATTTCGAGTGTTACTCGTCTGGACTTCTCGGATTTTCTAATATACCAGAAAAACAATAAATCATAACATTAAAGCTCCCACTAGTTTATCGGTTCTAAATACCGTCTAACGAGCAATGCTTTATTTTTATGATTTTCCGATTTTTTCGATTAGAAAATCTTTCGTACATAGTTCCAATGTTTCCAGAAAAACAACAAATCATAGAACTCCCACTAGTTCATCGATTCCAAATATCGTCCAACTAGAGACATTTCATGATTGTCCGGTTTTTCAATTAGAACGGTTACGTGTGTAGTTAGTTACACTTTTGTAATGTTCTAAAAAAAACAAAAAATCATAAAGCTCACACTAGTTCATCGATTCCAAATATCGTCCAACTAGCAACATTTCATGATTTTCCGATTTTTCAATTAGAAAATTACTCGTGTAATCACTACACACTCAAAATTCACTAGAAGAATTTCAAAGTCCGAAATCACCTTTGATCAAACTAAGTTTGTCTCCCGTTTGACACGAATGACACTAGTGACATACCTATATGTCACTCTGATTTTTAAAAGGCTTAAGAGAAAATATATCTTTCGAAAAATAATTGCATTATCGATTAACTAGTTCAACGTCCTAGTTACTTTCCATTTTTTAACGAAGTCAATACTAGTCAATTATTAATTTTTAAGCAATTTAGTAATGGATATAATGCTGTAAATAAAATGACATATATTAATTCAAGTTTAACACTACTATATAAGTTTATTTTAGGAATTGTAAACTAAAATTAAGTCTACTCTACCATTCCAAGGTTTTAACCTCGCATCTCACTGCCGCCGTAGGGTAGGTCAAAGAGATGACGGTTAAATCGAGACAATCTCATCAATGAATAACTTGTGAGAATCGAACATCCCACGAGAATCGAACATCCCTTTATTCATTGACTACCTTCCTTTTTTAGCCTAGATATTATCAAGAATATCCTTTATGAGTGTGACCTACTATATCGGATCTCTTAGGTACGCCCCGAGTGTGCCGTCGTAGGATAGGTCAGTGACCCGACGAGTACCCGGAAATCCTATCCTTTCGGAGACCAAGCCATGAATGTTGATAGGGGTGAACACCATCCGTAGGGGGACGAAATCAAAGCGCCGCGAGGCGTCACCCTTCTCTCACTTACTTGTATCTATAGTAGAGGCCGTGGGGTTGGCTGTCGCCTCCCCCACTCCCACTCAATATTTTGGAAGTGGTGGTGGGTTAACTAACCACGTCTTTTTGATGTTAACATAAAACCACATCAAATCAAAGATTCCAAATGGTGTCGGTAACGTAGGCAAGCCTACCCGTCCTATTCGTTGGAATATATGTGACAGTCGGACGAAATCGGGTCGAGAGAGCCCCATTGAGATAAGAAGGAATCACCCCTCCGCTAGCCGGTGTAGCTTAGTCTTGCCGGACCCCCGTGCATACATAACACTAGGAGGGTTAAGTCGGTCGAGCCCAGCTCCGTTGACCACCCAACCTATAGGCGAACCGTTTTTATCCAAGATTTATTGTTCTTTTACCATCATTCAATCTCGTAGACACTACGAATTGAAAAGGTGATCTCGTTTGGGCTTTTAAGGCGGTTCACCTAGAACACACACCGAAAAGGCTTAACGATTTCATAACCCGTGCTCGGATCTTTAATTAGTTACTAAATTAAATTAATTACCACGTATTAATTAAATTTCAACTAATTACGCGAATTTGTATACATGCCTATTTTAATTACCAAAATTAAAATTCTACATGTATGCATGGAGTGGATTTATGATATGATGCATGTCATGGCAATTCCGATTTTATATCTATTTTATGATCAAACTCATAAAAAATAAATTGCGGAAAATTTAAACACCGAGATGGATCGTTGGTACCCCCGACTAATCTATTTTCTAAGGAAAAGTAAAAAATTTAATCTAAGTCTTCAAATCTCGATGTTCGATCTTGATCTTGAAAACTTCCGGATCTTCAAAGCTTCGATCTCGACACGAACAACGAACGACGAGAGGGGAGGCCGTAATATACCAATATATTTAAAATATATCTATATTATCAAATTGTTTTATAAAAAACTTAAATTTTTATTTTATTTTATTAAAAGCTCTCGGCAAAGTTCAAAAGAAAAGGAAACTTTCTCTTTTTTTTCTTTTTTTTTTAAGTTACTGCATGCCTTTGGGCCATGCATAATTAGGTCAAAAAAATAGATTGCTGTGAACAAAAAAATTGCCGCATGCATAAAAAATTGCCGTGACCAAATTTTGCGCGAAAAAAAAAAAAAAAAAAAAAAAAACCGGCCTCCTCCCGTTTTTACCTTCTTGATAATCTTCAAAACCATGATCTTCAACACATCATCTTCGACGTCTCGAACCCGATCAAAATTAAAATTACAAAGAAGTCATCTTTACAATTTTGAGTTGCATAAAATTAAATTACAAGTCCTATGCTCAGTGATACTAATCAAAGAGCTGTTAAAATAGATCTACGGTAAACAATAATCAATCTGTCAATCCATCTCTTCAACCACAACAATCACAACATAAAAAAAATATGCATGCATCGGCCCCCATAAAAAAAATTGGGACACAAAAAAAAACTACATGTTTTCCACTCCTAGATCTAATGTTTTATACGTATAAATATAGTCACCTGGTGATCTATATTTATACGTATGAAATATTAGATCTATGAGTGGAAAACATGTAGCTTTTAATCCCCAATTTTTTATAAAAAGGCCGATGCATATATATTTTTTTTATGCTTATGAATGTCTTGGTTGAAGAGATGGATTGGAGTTGGTATTGTTTACCCGTAGATCTATTTTGTAGCTCTTTTGATTAGTATCACTTAAGCATAGGACTTGTAATTTAATTTTCTGCAACTCGAAAATTGTAAAGATGGCTTCTTTGTAATTTAATTTTTGTTTCGGGTTCGAGACGATGAAGATCATGATGTTGAAGATCATCAAAAAGGTAAAACGAGAGGAGGCCGATTGTTGTTTTTATTTAATTTGTCACGGCTTTAATTTTAATAAATAGGTCATGAATTTTTTTTTAAGTGTTGCGGCAGCTTCCTCCCTTTTATTTAGGTTTGCGGCAATGTTTATTATTGTAATTATCTTTTTGCATGGCTTTGGCCGCAAGGTTTGATTACATAAATAATAATAAACTAGTGGGGGGACGCCGTGCGCTGCACGGTCGTTGCCCTCGAATATATTTCTTCAACGGCTGTTATGTAATGGTTGTTTGTGTGTTTAGCGACTGTGAGGTTGTTGAGAATAGTATTCATAATTAGTTTATTACTGTTTTATTACTTATTTATTTTAATATTTACATCCTTGTCCCTTAAGGATTGTATCTCTATAAATACTCAGCATTGTACCAATTATCATATATGAGAAAATACCAATTCTTGAAACACAACATGGTATCAGAGCTAGGCTCTCTACTCTCCTAAACCTAATTTTTTTTTTTTTTTTTCTCTCGTCCACCACCACAAACATAAAACAAAACAAACAAAAAAAAAACAAATCAAAACAAAACAAAACCTAGCAAGCTTGCCGCCGGAAGCCATGTCCATCACAGGCTCTAGTGATGCCTCCACCACCGCCTCCAATTACACTTCTTTCTCGTCTCCCTCCTCCGTCCACCTTCTGAAGCTCACGAGAACCAATTACCCTCTCTGGAAGTCACAGATCGTGGCCTATCTCCGCGGGCAGGGCCTCTTCGGCTTCGTGGATGGCACCACGCCCGCCTCTCTGCTCCCACCGCTTGCCGCTACGCCACCAAAGAACACAACCAGCTTCCCAACCCGACTACACACACGTGGGCTCAAGCGGACAACTTGATTCTCGGTCTTCTCGCCTCCTCTCTCAAGACGCCGTCTTATTACGAGTTTATTCCGCCACGACGAGTGCGACCATGTGGGCGGCTCGCAAACGTGCTTCTCCTCGCAGCGCGAGCTAAATTAGTACAACTCCGCGCCCGATCTCGCCTCTACAAAAAAAGGTGAACTCTCTGCCACCCAATATTATGTCAAAATTAAACACCTTACAGACGAACTTGCACTCGCCGGACATCCGCTCTCGGATGACGATATTATTGCTTATTTATTGGCTGGTCTCGGCCCGGATTATGATTCATTGGTTACTACGATCACCTCACGTCATGATATCACGCTAGATGAAGTGTACTCTCTGTTACTTTCCACTGAAGCCCGACATCACCACCACCGTCCCACTGTTTTACAGCATAACAGCCCCTCCCCATCGTCCCCTCTGATTAGTGCCAACTATTCTAATGCCCAATCCCAACAGCAGCCCAATAATCCAAACCGCAACAACTCCAATCGCAACAACTTTAATCGTAACAATTCCAACCGTCACAACTCTAATCGTAGTCGTGATTCGGGGCGTCCTAACACTCAGCCCGGTGACTCCCAAAAGTGCCAAATTTGTCATAAGTTCGGTCATGCCGCCAATGCCTGCTTTTTCCGTTACCACCAATCTGCCAATTCGGTCCCTAACCAACGTCCACCCCGACCACCCCAAGCCTATGCAGCCTACCCTTACCCCCCCAACCCCTATCACCCGAGCCCTCTCCTCCTTATCCTACAAACAAATTTCCACCACCTCCCTACAACCATGAATGGATCCCGGACACCGGTGCCTCTCATCATTTAACCAACGACTTCCGCAATCTCAACCTCTCTTCTGAACCTTATGATGGTCCTGAAAAAGTTCACATTGGAGATGGCTCAGGTTTGTCTATTTCTCATCATGGCTCCTCTACTTTACACTCCCCTCCCCACACATATCACTTATCCACCGTTCTTGTTTCACCTCAAATTACTCGCAATTTGTTATATGTTCAACAATTTGCTTATGATAACTCCGTCTACTTTGAATTTCACCATTCTCATTTTCTTGTGAAGGACTACTCGGGTCGCGTCCATCATAGAGGATATGTCAAAGATGGGCTCTACCACTTCTCCTCAGCCCTTCACCATCCGTCAGCTCAAGCCTTTGCCGCTGCCCTAAGCTCCTTCAGTACCTGGCACAAGCGTCTTGGGCACTGCTCCCCGCCTGTTCTGCGTCAAGCTTTGCGTCATATACCTTCCTTTACTTCTAATAAAGCACCAGAAACTGTCTGTGCTCCGTGTCAATTAGCTAAAAGTCATCGTAATACTTTATATGTCTCCGATTTTACTTCTTCTGCACCTTTAGATTTAATATACTCTGATGTTTGGGGTCCGTGTGTTGGACCCTCTATTCACGGCTCTCGTTATTATGTGAGTTTTATGGATGACTATACAAAATTTCTTTGGTTTTATCCTCTTAAGCGCAAATCTGATGTTGAACGAATTTTTGGTACTTTCCTTCGCTTAATCGAACGCCAATTTAACGCGAAACTTAAATCCATACAAACCGACTGGGGTGGTGAATATCGACACCTCTCTCAATTTTTCACCTCTCTTGTATCCAACATCGTCGCCCATGCCCCCAAACCCACGAACAAGCCGGCGCCATTGAACGCGTCACCGTCAAATTGTCGAGGTTGGTCTTTCCTTGCTTGCTCACTCTAACTTACCTCTCACGTATTGGGAGGATGCTTTCTCCACCGCCACTTACCTTATTAATCGGTTACCTCTCGGTCCTCCAACACAAGTCTCCTTTCGAGCTGGTTTATAAGCGCCTTCCCGACTACTCCTTTCTCCGTGTCTTCGGTTGTGCTGCTTGGCCCTACCTTCGTCCCTATAACAACCATAAGACGATTACCGCTCCAAAACTCTGCATCTTTTTAGGCTATAGCCCTACCCACCATGGTTACAAATGCCTCGACCTCTCATCCGACGCTCTATATCTCCCGACATGTCGTCTTTGACGAATCTGTCTTCCCTTATACCCGCCTCCAACCCCGCTCACCCTTACGGATATCACTGCTCCTCTTCCTACCTCTCTACCGTCCCAACGATCTACCTCCACCTCCACCCACGGCTCCCTTCACCCGCGTCTCCTCCATCTCCCCTACCGATCACTCTAACCCGTCTTCGACTCTGCTCCGTCCTCCTCCACGCATACACATTCCTCCCGAACCACATCCCATGGTCACCCGGTCAAGAACCAATACTCTTAAACTTTGTTGTCCGTCCCGACTTCATTCGGTACCTTTACCAAAAGGCCTTATTGCTACTTCCCTCGACCCACTTCCTTCACTTTGAAGCCTCTAAGCACCAAATCGGCGTGATGCCATGCGTGAGAAATCAATGCTCTCCTTCAGAATAACACTTGGGATCTTGTTCCCTATCACCCGTCTATGAACATTGTTGGTAACAAGTGTGTATTTCGCACCAAGCAACATGTCGATGGGTCTTTTGAGTCCATAAAGCCCGTCTCGTCGCCAAAGGGTTTCACCAAATCCGTGGGCATTGACTTCCACGAAACATTTAGTCCAGTTGTGAAACCGGTTACTATTCGCCTTCTCCTTTCCTTGCCGCTTCCCGGGGTTGGTCGCGTTGCGTCGGTCGACGACATCGAGCAGCGCTTCTTCATGGGCTTTTATCGAGAATCGGTTTATATGCAAGCACCTCGTGGCTTTCACCATCCTCGATCTCCCGAATCCCGTGTGCAAACTAAATCGCAGCCTTTATGGTCTTCGTCAGGCTCCGCGTGCATGGTTCTCTCGTTTTACGGATGTTCTCACTCGCTTTGGTTTTGTTGCTTCCAAAGCCGACACATCTTTGTTTATTTATTCACAGGCTGGTGCTCGGGTCTATATTTTGATATACGTTGATGATGTTATTATTATCGCACGCCTACTTCTCTTATTGCACAGTGTTATTGCTCACCTTGGCTCTCATTTTCTGTTAAGGATCCGGGTCCCCTCTCTTATTTTTTGGGCATTGAGGTTCTTCCTACTTCCACAGGTGTTTTCCTCAGTCAGCGTAAATATATACTCCAACTATTGCGGAAGGCTGGCATGGATAAAGCCAAGCCGTGTTCCACACCGATGGCCACGGGCGCCTCACTCTCTCGTGGCTCGGTCCGTTATTTTTGATCCCGCGCTTTATCGTTCCGTCGTTGGGGGTCTCCAGTATCTTAGCTTCACTCGTCCTGACATTGCGTTCGCAGTACATACGGTCAGCAAATTTATGCACTCGCCCACTGATGATCACTGGCTGGCCGTCAAGCGCGTCTTACGATACCTCAAACACACCATTTCCGAGGGGTTGTATTTTTCGCGCAGTTCCCCTTTACTTTTACAGGCTTACTCTGACTCTGATTGGGCGGCCGACACCGATAACCGTCGCTCAGTTGGCGCCTACTGCGTCTTTTTGGGGTCCAACCTTATTAGCTGGCGTACCAAACAGCATCACACGGTCTCCAAGAGCAGTACTGAGGCCGAATACAAGACTCTGAGTAATACTGCTGCTGAATTACAGTGGCTACGCATGCTTCTTCGTGAGATGGATATTCGTCTTCCTGCCCCTCCGGTTCTCTGGTGTGACAATATAGGGGCTACATATCTGGCTCACAATCCGGTCTTCCATGCCCGCACGAAGCATATTGAGATTGACTACCACCATGTTCGCGAACAAGTTGCATCCAAGCAACTCTCCGTCTCCTTTGTTTCTACCAAGGAACAACTGGCAGATCTCCTCACCAAACCCCTTGCAGCGGCTCGGTTCACCTCTCTCAAGGCCAATCTCCGTGTGCACTCTCTTCCCACGGGATTGCGGGGGCATGTTGAGAATAGTATTCATAATTAGTTTATTACTGTTTTATTACTTATTTATTTTAATATTTACATCCTTGTCCCTTAAGGATTGTATCTCTATAAATACTCAGCATTGTACCAATTATCATATATGAGAAAATACCAATTCTTGAAACACAACAGAGGTGTTGCTGAATATTGTGATTAGGGGAACAAATCTTTCAGTGTCCAGTTGTGGACAGTGTACCGTGTAATGTGATCGCTAAATCTGTTTTGTTGGGCCTTTACTTCTGCAATTATTCTATGATGTTTCAACCAATCTTCAGTTTCATCTAACAGCTCAGTAAATCCCTGTGTATTACGTATAATATAATAATGTCAGTAGGCTGTGTAGTTTGTACATGTGTATTGATTTTTTCCTATTTATGTGAAGAATTACCTGGTGTTGCATACTCAGAAGTTCCACTGTTGTACGGTGTAGTAGAGTCTCTGCACTCTTGTCAAAAATTATTGCCTTTATAGTTCCCGAAATGTCACAATGAGTCCGGCAAAAACTTTGCACCTGTTTGTCAATAAATGTGGTTACTTACCGGTGAGAATGTCATCGTGTAATATGTTGTACTCCATTGAACTATGTATGTTAATTCTTTTTAGTGAAGATGTGTTTTACATAGTGATTGTGTGGAGAGAATTTAGTACCGTGGTACAGCCTTATGTTCGCAATTGCATGTGGCGCAGCTGAATATTTCATCATTCTTTAATTTTTTCCATCATTCCCTTGTTTCCCCCTTATTTTCCCAACTAACCCAAATATATTAAACGTAGAAGTTTTTTCAACTTTGAGGAATAGTTTGTCTCCTTTATGCTTTCTTTTATTGCTTTTTTTTCTTTATGCCCCAGGATTTTAAATAGAGGACATGTAATTATTTGAGATGAGGTTATTTATTAACAGTACAGTGTAATGGATTTGATGTTCACCCTAGAATATTAGAGTAACCTAACTACAGAACAAATTACCTATATCTTTATATTGAAATAAGTAGAAGAAGATCTGCAGTAAGAGAAGTCAATGTAAATAAATTTAACACCAAACCCAGGGTTATGCAGTGTTTGCAAAGGGTAATACATGTACAATAGTTTAGCAATAGACTGATTTTGTAATTCCCAAAGAACAGAACCGAGGATAAAGGGTGTACAAATCAGCACCAATGCTAACGTCCAGTAACCTGCAAAAAAGAGGGAGATATTATTAGAAATAGATTAAAGTGCATGTGGGTTGAATACATATGTCACTGTTGCTTAATGAGAAAGAATGACCATAACCATGGGACTGCAAAAGAAGCCCATCATTGAGACCTGAAGACAGAGAAAGTAAAAATTCTAACAAGCTATATGCATGCACTGTACGTGGCATCGAGAGAATCAGAGGTTCAATTGTTTGACACAAGAAACCACCCCTATGTTAATCATCAATGAACTGTAGTGGAAAGTGATGAGTCACACAGCCTAAGACATCTGATGATGTGGCAAACATGCATGTGTACATGTAGTTTTGGGTATAAACGTGGGTCTGACACATTCCAACTACAAGAAGCTGTGTATAAATACGGTAGCAAGTGGAGTAAAATTCATTAGTAATAGCAGTTTCTTATAGAAAAACACAGGAATTACTTAAATCACATTCTCAAACTCAGTTCTTCAAGCAAGCGAGAAATGGAGACCCACTTTACAGCTTCCTACCCAACAATAGAGTATCAAGGTGAGGATGGTTCTGAGCATGTCTTCTCTCCTGCTGTTCCACTGAAAACTAATGGAGAACCTATTACTCATCAAGATGTCCCTAAAATTGGAGCATATCCAAATCAGGTTGTTTTAGCTCTTTTGCGTGAGAGGAATAGGTACAGAATGCTTGCAGAAGAAGCAATCAATGACAGGATCATGTACAAAGGGCTTTACCATGATCAACTTAGGTTGGCAAAAGTGTGGAGGCAGAAAGTTACTGTGTATGAGGCTGGAATGCAAGGTCAGAGCTCAAGTGGTGCAGGAATTTGAAGGCCTAGAACGAAGTGCAGGTGTGTGGTAAGAATTTGATATTTCAAGGTAGTAAGGTGTGTTTTGGACATGCATGATGGCGTAAATGCTTGTTCCACTAACATTTATGCCTGCATGCATATGTTTGATGTATGTCTGTTTTGTATGTAAGGAAGAATAGATGTTGTAATATATTCAGTGTACAACTGTAGCCTAAGAAATTGTCTCAGAAATGTAACAACACCTGTACTTGTTGCAACCACATGAATCCCAGTACTCTACTTTATTTAATCGGAATGTAGTCTATATCATCTAAAGAAGATCGGTAGAATACATTATTTTAATCATCCAAAAACCACACAAATTATGTAGTGAAGAAAATGACATAAGTTGCACGGACACGGACACATGGACACGGATACGCGGATACGGACACCGGGATACGGAAGTTTTAAAAAATATAAGATACGGGTGCGGCGGTCAAAATGTAAATATTAAAAGTATAAGGACTAAAATGTAATTAATAAAAGTATAAGGACTGGTATGCAATTATTAAAAATATAAGGACTAAAAGGTAATTATCAAATACTATAAGCACTAGAATGATAAATTTAACCTAAGCATAATAACCAAAAATATAATCATGGGCTCCATGGTAGTACGCTTTCATCCCACAACTTCAAATACAAAACATCATAGTTAGAATTTTCAAAACCAAAGCGCTTTCATGAGTTAGATCTCACCCAAAATACAGAAAATACATGAAATACTACTACAATAGATGAATAGTTCAACATCATCTCCAACATCCTGACAAAAGACGGATTCCAACTCCGGTTCATCTAATGTGACATTAGCTAACTCAAGAAATGAAATACTTAGCTTTCTTGAGTTAGATGTCATGTCACCCCAAAATACACAAAATACTCATACAATATGACATTAGCTAACTCAAGAAATGAAATTGTACTTCGTTCGTCCCAAATTACGGCTATATATTATACGGGCTTAAAAAAAAGGAAGATGATCAATGTTTTCACTTTCCACAAAGAATAACACATTTCAATGAATTTCATAAAGTGAATGATAAAACCAAACAAGAGAAATATGTATGGTTTCGGTCATTATAAAACACATGGCATAGCACATTGGGATTAGAGCTTTTATTTTAAAAAATAAATAAAAGTTTTTTATTCAGAATAAATTATTGTATCTAGATTAAGGAAAAAAAATACCGTCTCCAAAACTAAACATGCGTGTCCCAGGTCCGACTCGCGTGTCCGAGTTCCGACTCGCGTGTCCGACTCGCGTGTCCGAATTTTTTGAAAAATACAATTCGGTCCGACACCGTGTCCAGTGATGTGTCCGGCGTGTCCCCCGCGTGTCCGTGTCCGGTGCGTGTCCGACACAGGACACGCGGCCTAAATGGAGTGTCCGTGCTACCTTTAATTGCAAAAGCACACCAGAAAATGTTTTCCAGGTAGTAACAGGTGAAGAAATCATAAATTAATCAAATCATTCCAAAATAGACAACTTTGGTGGATAAAAACCCACATAACACAACAAAGATCGCTTTCAAAACATTTACTGAAAAGAGAGAACATGAACAGAATAAAACCCGGACATAAAGCAGGTAATACAATGACTATGTCTCAATGAAATTTGAACAAATAGGACCACAAATCTGGAAACTCCCAAAGCAAAGAGGGTTCCTAAACCTGTCACTTTAACCTAGCAGAGCAAATTAAGCAACTAAATGATTTAATGCACTGATTAAATAACAGGACGAAAGAACCCAAGAATGGATCCCCATTGAAAACGACATCACAGAACAACAATTGAATAAGGAGCAGACCTGATTCATCAAAGACGGAGGATTCATGGCACTTTTAATTTCTCTTCTTCCAATATAGATAGAACCAAATAGATAAGACAAAGTTCATATATATTTGATAAAGTACAGAGCACTCATGATCTGTGAGAAACATCAACGTGACTATTGCTTAGGTCGCCACGAAGAAGAACAGGACTGAATGTATGTCAGAGAGTGGAAGAACGGTGGAAGAACACGTATGTAAAGAGGACAGACAGGCTGGTGTGGAAGACATGTAGATGAAGGGACGGCGTCGTTTTACATTTTCTGGAAGGGGGTGGGGAAGGGGGCGTAGGGGAAAAAAGGAAATAACAAACCATCGGTACGACCAAACTTTCAACTTTAAAACTATACTACTACTATACGATAAATAAAAAAAATTGGCTGAGTGCCTGTTATTAAAAAAAATAATAATAAAAATAAAAATTTAAGGTAAGTTTTTTTTTTATTAAACAATTTGATAATATAGATATATTTTTTTAATATATTGGTATATTACGGACTCCTCTCCTCGTCATTCGTCGTTCGTGTCAAGATCGAAGCTTCGAGATCCGGAAGTTTCAAGATCTAAATCGAAGATCGAGATTTGAAGACTTAGATTAAATTTTACTTTTCCTTAGAAAATAGATTAGTCGGGGGTACCAACGATCCATCTCGGTGTTTAAATTTTCCGCAATTTATTTTTTATGTGTTTGATCATAGAATAGATATAAAACCGGAATTGCCATGACATGCATCATATCATAAATCCATTCCATGCATACATGTAGAATTTTAATTTTGGTAATTAAAATAGGCATGTATACAAACTCGCGTAATTAGTTGATATTTAATTAATACGTGGTAATTAATTAATTTAGTAACTAATTAAAGATCCGAAGATGGGTTATGAAATCGTTAAGCCTTTTCGGTGTGTGTTCTCGGTGAACCACCTTAAAAGCCCAAACGAGATCACGTTTTCGATTCGTAGTGTCTACGAGATTGAATGATGGTAAAAGAACAATAAATCTTGGATAAAAACGGTTCGAGTATAGGTTGGGTGATCAACTGAGCTTCGCTCGACCGACTTAACCCTCCTAGTGTGATGTATGCACAAGGGTCCGGCAAGACTAAGCTACACCGGCGAGCGGAGGGGTGATTCATTCTTATCTCAATGGAGCTCTCTTGACCCGACTTCGTCCGACTGTCACATATGTTCCAACGAATAGGACGGGTAGGCTTGCCTACGTTACCGACACCATTCGGAATCCTTGATTTGAGGTACTTTTATGTTAACATCAAAAAGACGTGGTTAGTTAACCCATCACCACTTCCAAAATATTGAGTGGGAGCGGGGGAGGCGACAGCCAACCCCACGGCCTCTACTATAGATACAAGTAAGTGAGAGAAGGGTGACGCCTCGTGGCGCTTTGATTTCGTCCCCCTAAGGATGGTGTTCACCCTTATCAACATTCATGGCTTGATCTCCGAAAGGATAGGATTTCCGGGTACTCGTCGGGTCACTGACCTATCCTACGACGGCACACTCGGGGCGTACCTAAGAGATCCGATATAGTAGGTCACACTCATCAAGGATATTCTTGATAATATCTAGGCTAAAAAAGGAAGGTAGTCAATGAATAAAGGGATGTTCGATTCTCGTGGGACGTTCGATTCTCACAAGTTATTCATTGATGAGATTGTCTCGATTTAACCGTCATCTCTTTGACCTACCCTACGGCGGCACTGAGATGCGAGGTTAAAACCTTGGAATGGTAGAGTATACTTAATTTTAGTTTACAATTCCTAAAATAAACTTATATAGTAGTGTTAAACTTGAAATAATATATGTCATTTTATTTACAGCATTATATCCCTTACTAAAGTGCTTAAAAATTAATAATTGACTAGTATTGACTTTGTTAAAAAGTGGAAAGTAACTAGGACGTTGAACTAGTTAATCGATAATGTAATTATTTTTCGAAAGAGATATTTTCTCTTAAGCCTTTTAAAAACCAGAGTGACATATAGGTATGTCACTAGTGTCATTCGTGTCAAACGGAAGACAAACTTAGTTTGATCAAAGGTGATTTCGGACTTTGACATTCTTCTAGTGAATTTTGAGTGTGTAGTGATTACACGAGTAATTTTCTAATTGAAAAATCGGAAAATCATGAAGTGTTACTAGTTGGACGAAATTTGGAATCGATGAACTAGTGGGAGCTTTATGATTTGTTGTTTTTCTAGAACATTAGAAAAGTGTAACTGACTACTCACGTAACCGTTTTAATTGAAAAACCGGAAAGTCATGAAATGTCGCTAGTTGGACGATATTTGGAATCGATGAACTAGTGGGAGTTCTATGATTTGTTGTTTTTCTGGAAACATTAGAACTATGTACGAAAGATTTTCTAATCGAAAAAATCGGAAAATCATAAAAATAAAGCATTGCTCGTTAGACGGTATTTGAAACCGATAAACTAGTGAAAGCTTTAATGTTATGATTTGTTGTTTTTTTTCTGGTGTATTAGAAAATCCGAGAAGTCCCGACGAGTAACACTCGAAATAGACATCCCACGGTTCAAGAGTAGTGTCTACTCAAACGAACCTCTGGTTCAAGACTGTTTCCATTCACGGAAAGTCAAGAATGGGAGAATATGTCTAAAAGTGTTAGTCATCTAAACTGAGAAAACTTTAAGGCTGAACCGAAAATTAATTAACTGAAAATCATAGGATAAGGACAGTGATTTTGGATCACCAACCTATGAATCCTTGGCGATTTTCTCGAGCTAAGTTCTTTGGAAGAACAAGGTAGCAGTGTATTAACGATTAAAAGAGTAAACAACGGGCAGTTAATTTTAGCTAGAATAGTGGGAGTGATATAAGGAAATGAATCTCGGATTCAATCCTTGGATATCGCGGAAAAATTATTTTATGTTTAAGATTCGTTGGAACGAAAGGATTTACCTTCTATTCAATAATTTGTTTGTCGTATAGAATGTGAATATACCATTTGAAGTACGAATCCAAGACTCGGACTTTTGTTTGATAAAGTCAAAACCACTTACAATTGCTGAAATATGTATATAAAACACATCTTAAGAACTATTAAAAGCAATTGGTTTCTATATTTAGATAAACGCTTCTTCATATTCCATAGTTAGTGCATAGTCCCTAAAAGACAAGACCTGAAGACTGGCTCAGGGTGATTCCTTTCTCCCAGTCTGGTTATATTGTCTCAAAGGTTCAATGACTAAGTTTCCTTTCAATCGGGAAAGGATAATGGTTATAAAGAAGTAACATAGCTTGTTCATGACGACCTTCGGGGTCTGATGAAAGATACAAGCTAGTAGGAGCTTCCGAGTAGTGACTTCTTGTCTGATAACTATTCAAACACTCCGGAAAGTTTATCCAAAATATTTTTGAGGTTTCTCTGTTTTCAACAGAGAGAGAGTATTCTATACTCGAATAGGCCATTCATAGTCCTCGACTCGATGCTCAAATTTACCTTATTGTGACATGTTCTCACTAAGTGAAAAACCGTTAAATTGCCTTACATAGTTTTAGATGTGCTACAATACACTGCTTAACTCAATAAAGATATTGGAAGCGAAATAACGGTTTACATTGAAATGTAAGACCGAGAAGTCTTCCCACAATATGCTTTGGAATTTACGGATAAGGTGTGGATTCGGTTCACCCCACTTCCATAATTATAAGCATTAGCACACAGTGCTTCAAGGTAAGACTGGGAATTTCACGCATACGTTCGGTCAATGACTATTCGTGATATTTTTTAACCTATTGTGTATAAAGGTTAGATTCTTGAAATCGGGAAGGGACAGTTATATTGTTGCATCCTTTACGATGAGTCCATAAACAAGAAACCTTGAACCTTGGAGTACGTTTACTCAAGGTAGTTACTAACTGATTAAAATCAGACCACATCCAACATCGGTTGTTGGTGATAACACTAAAGCACTACTAAACTAAATCAAAATTTCTATCCACCCAGTAAGTATTGGGAGTATGGTTTAGCCATTACCCATTACGGGTTCTACGGACTTTGTGTTAGGAACATTTTATTATGTTTTGATGATGGCCATACTAGCTGTTATAGCAAGCCTGAAATAAGTTAGAATTCTCTGTATAAGTCTTTACTTAGAGCCTGACATGTTGTATAAGTTGAGTCAGACAAGTATTGTACTAGTTGGTAGGACGGCAAAGCAAAAACATATATTCGGCAAAGGAAAGCCAGCCAAGCACCAGCAGAGAAGAAATAAGACATTATGATCTGACTTATAACCAAGGAAGTCTGTGATGACCTTGGATAAGTCTAAGTCATGTTTTAAGTGATGAAACTCAATAGTCAAAAATGGTGTACACTGGTCTCATCCAAATCAAGGATCGAAGAAGTACAAAGACTCTTAAATAACTAGAACAAGAAGAAAACAAAGAATCGGCCGAGTACACCGACTTTCGGCAAAGAGAACAAAGAAAGAAAGAATGAACGGCTAAGTCGGAGGCTCACTCTACCGTTCTAAAAGCGGGGAAGAGACATTCACAAGATCAAATTTGATATACGATAAAGATTCGTAAGATCATGCATTAAATGCACAATCATTAAAGGATCAATCAAGGACGGATTTTCTCGCTATACGCTTGAAGAAAGAATCCGATCACTTGAAAACAAGGAGAATACAATTAAGGGGAATCAAGAATGAAATCAAGGATTATTCCCTCATTAATATAGCCAACGGACGGAATTACAAAACCAAGATTATTCAAGGGTATAAATAGAAGGCATTGACGAAAAGAGAACAACGCTTCAAAGGAAAGAAAGCGAAACTCACAATTTGAAAAGCCTTCTCTATGAACTTACAAGGATACATCTAGTGATCAACTCAAATATCGAACTACAAAGTCATATTCATAATCGAGATTGATCAAGCAAGTGTGTGAATCACATTCACATCAATCAAGCAAAAGCGAATCGGAGGCAATCGAGAAGGAGTTGAATCTGTGATAGCCGTTGAAGGATTTTGATCTCAAGGAGCAACAAAAGGAAGATCAATCACCGAAGTTGCTGCGATCAGGAGTGATAGTCTTGCAAATTGTGAAGCTTGGGAAGCCAAGGACAATCATACTATTGTATCTGTGAAAACAATAGTGAATTCCTCCAATCATCACAGGAGAGAAGAGTGGATTAAGGGATTACACCACCTGAACCACTATAAGCCTTGTGTCAATTTAATTTCTGCAATTTACTTTACAACACTTACTTAATCACCTACATCATAACTTATATTTGTGATTGTCTAAACTGATTTGAACAACATCATAGTAAGAAGGGACTTATCCATTGCCCAAAAGCTTTTAAATAAAAAAGTTTTGAAACTCCACTATAGTCATTCACCCTCCCCTCCTCGACTATAGTTTCACCTTCTCTGGGACCAACAATTGGTATCGGAGCGGTGTTCCTAGTATCGAACTGCTCGGATCTAATTTACGTAACAATGAGATCACATATTTTCAAAGCGATTTTCAAATGAAGTTTTCCATTCACTTTCATTTATATATTCAATTATACTGATGGATTCCTCAAACTTCTTATCAAAAGTACCTGTTTTTAATGTTAACAACTTTGATGAATATAAAATAAGAATGCTATCTCATCTTGCAGCAACTCATGAAGAGATGCTGGATGTAATCAATGATGGACCAATCACAATCACTATGGTGGTAGGCACAGGAGCGGATCAAGGAAAGGAAATTGACAAACCTAAAAAGGATTGGACCAAGGATGACAGGAGAAGAGCAAATCTGGACCTTGTTGCAAAAGACATGATCTTGAAGACCACTGAAAAGAACATGTTCATGAGAATCAAAGATCGCAAAACGAAGAAATGAGATGTGGGACAAGCTATCATTGATAAATGAAGGATCTCAAGCGATTAAAGAAAACAAATTATCTCATTGCAAAAGAAATTTGAGAACTTCAAGATGAAGACTGGTGAATCCATTGATCAAATGGACAATGATTCTCAAGCATCATCGAATGAATCGCAATGCTTGGACACACATATCCCCGTAAAGAAGTATGCTCAAGATCTTGAGAGGACTACCTGAAAGATGGAAAATCATAACATCGATGTCGGAGGAACTACAAATCTTGCAAGCACCGACACTCGACACCGATGTCCCAGCTTAAAAGCTCATGAATTCGAATTGAACGGTGAAGATGGTGCTCCGCAGAGACACACAAAATCACTGCATTAGCCGCACCAAAGAAAGTAACTTTGCCGAATGCATCGAAGAAAGAGACACAAGAACCGAAAGAACGGTAGCTTTATTAGTTAAACGTTTTGACAGAGTTTAAAAGAAGCCATTCAAAGGAAGTTCAACATCAAACAAAAAGTCAAGCTCAAACAGAGACATGAAGAAGAAAGATGATGAATACGGATGCTTCAACTGCAATAAGAGAGGTCACTTCAAAGTGATTGTCTCAAGAAAATGACAAAGATGATGAAAAGAAGAAATACAAAGCATCCGAAAGAGAAAGGGCAAGAAGGCACTCAAGGCGAGAATCCAAAGTGAAAAAGAATGAAGAATCATCTCATTCGGATAGCATAATGAAGAAGACAGCTCAGAAAATGAAAAAGCATGTCTATGCCTCATGACCAAAGAATTGGATGAAGATGAAAGTGATAACTCAGACACTGAGGAAACAAACCTATGTTTAATGACTAAAGAATCAGATGAAACTGAGGTAACATCTAGTTCCTGTTCCTCATCAAATGCATCCACATCTAACACTGCACAATCTTCTAGTCTCCCATTAGATACAGCAGACCTAGTTCAAAATCTCATGATTAAATTCGATGAAATTGAAAAGAATCATGAAATTCTGGAAAAGGAATGCAAGGATCTAAGAAAAGAGAATAAGAGGTTAAAGAAAGAACTGGATAAAGCAAAAGCTGAATTAACTAGTAAGAGACCTACTTAAATGATCAAAAAAGCGGATGATCATACATCCATTATTAACAGATCAGTTAAGAAAATCCCCTCACCAGTAAAGGTAACCACTGCACCACTAAAAGCACCAGCTTACAAACCCTCAAAAAGGTTTGGATCCAAATCTGGTCTTGGCTACAACAGTCATGATGAAAGTAGGAATAATGGTCAACACCATTCTAAATTCAGAACCACCGGTGGACCAAAATTTAGAAAGGGACAGACCATGATTCCAACAGATCATCCTGTTCCGGTGAAGTCAAAACCCAGTGTAGTGAAACAGCAAATCAAATCCTCTTTCCAGTCAATCAAGAACAATCGGCATCCGAAAGGTAAAGCGCACTTTACCCCTCAGAGGATGATTGGAATGTTGCACCTCCAAAATACAAGAGGAAACCATTCTACAAAATGCATCATGTGCTTAAGAAAAACCAATCTGTTCCTAGACACATGAAGCAAGAAAGGGTTCCTACTGCATATTGGAAAGTGAAGAAGGATGCAATGGCACCAAAAGGTAGAGAAAAGTATCAGAATACCTTCTGTAAAAATATTAGAAGCTATTCTGCCATGCCTTATACATATGAAGTTGATGACTTCAATTATCCAAAAAGAAAACCTTTTGGATACACACTAGGTATGGGAGGCATGTTTGCTAACAAGTATGGACCCAAACAGTGTTGGGTACCTAAACCTAATTAATCTGTTTTGTAGGATGTCTGGTACATAGACAGTGGATATTCCAGACACATGACGACAGAAACAAGCAATGGCTCACTGATTTCAAAGCTTTTGATGGACCCAAAGTCACATTTGGAGGAAAAGAAAACCCTGGCAAGATTAAGGGGGAAGGCACAATACTCAAGAACAATCTAAAAATTCAAAATGTGGCATTGTCAAGGAACTTAACTTCAATCTGATGAGCATCAGTCAATTCTGTGCCAAAGGCTACAATGTGCACTTCAACAAAGAATGATGAAAAGTGATTCACAGTCAAACCAACACAGTAGTTCTTGCAGGTAGAAGACAAGACAACATGTATGTTGTGGACTGGAGAACGGCCAAGGCAGAAACTTGTCTACTTGTCAAGAATAATCAATCAACAAGCTGGATTTGGCACAGAAGATTAAATCACCTGAATTTCAAGACCATCAACAAACTATCAAAAAGCAAGCTAGTTGAAGGGCTTCCAGAGATCACATTCAAGAAAGAAAGTCTATGTGATGCATGTCAGAAAGGAAAGCAGATCAAAAGTTCATTCAAGTCAAAACCTTATCAATCCACAACTAGAATTCTACATCTGTTGCACATGGACCTTTTGGACCAATCACACCAGTAAGTGTGAGTGGTAAGAAATATACTCTTGTAGTGGTGGATGACTTCTCAAAGTACACCTGGACCATCTTCATGAACAAGAAGAAAGAAACACTCAAGAAGCTACCAGACTTGCTGAGAAGACTTGAATGAGAAATAGCTAAAAATTATCAAGATCGGATCGATAGAGGCACTTGAATTTCTAAATGAAATTATCGAACCTATTGTGAAGAAAATGGAGTACTACATCAACTATCTGCAGCAGAACTCCACAAAAAATCGGTGTAGCGAAAGAAAGAAACAGAACTCTCAAAGAAGCGATCGAACAATGATTGTTTGAAGCATGCTTGCCAAAGAGATTTTGGGTGAAGCGACAAACCACAACATGTCATACACAAAAAGCAGATCAATCATCAACAAATATCATGGAAAGACTCCATATGAATTATGGAATGGTAGAAAACCCAATATCTCATATTTTCATATGTTTGGATCAAAATGTTTTGTCTTAAACAGAACCAACTACATACCTTTGATGAGAAGGTCGATGAAGCAATCTTCATGGGATACTCGAGACACCAACAAAGCATTGAGTACTCAATAAAAGAACATTGGTGATTGAAGAATCAATACATGTGGTTTTGATGAACCATATACAAATGGTGAAGATCTTCAAGACCAAGAAGAGAAAGCGACACAGAGGCAAATCTATACAAATGCAACCATACCAAATTACTATCCCGAATCATCTTTTGAAAATCAAGAGGAGCCACATATCAACACAATGTAAAAGAAGCACACAGAAGTCAAGTTCATACTCGAATGAAGGCATGGAAGCACCAAGTGTAGAACAACTTCAACCAGATCTAAATTGGCTAAGAGACCATCCTCGAAGAACAAGTTATTGGAGATATTCACACAGGAGTTAGAACCGAAGACAAGCTGAGCACATGCTAACTTGTTTTCTATCACAAGTGGAACCTAAGACTATAGATGATGCAATCCAAGATGCAGATTGGATCACAAAATGCATGCAAGAAGAACTAAATGAATTTGAAAGAAATGAAGTCAGGAACTTGTTGATAGACCGAGAAATGGCAAACATCATTGGTGCAAAATGGTTTTTCAGAAACAAGATGGATGAGCAAGGAACTGTTGTCAGAAACAAAGCAAGGCTAGTTGCAAAAGGCTATTCCCAAGCTGAAGGAATAGATTATGATGAAACTTTTACTCCAGTAGCAAGATTGGAAGCAATCAGACTTTTTCTAGCATTTGCTGCACACAAAGACTTCAAAGTCTATCAAATGGACGTAAAGAGTGCATTCCCAAATGGACTATTGGAAGAAGAAGTTTATGTAGAACAACCTCCTGGATTTCAAATTAAAGGAAAAGAAGACAAAGTATACAAACTCAAGAAGGCCCTCTATGGCCTCAAACAGGCACCTAGAGCCTGGTATGAAACACTATCACAGTTTCTGATCAAGAATGGATTCAACAAAGGAACTATTGACAAGACTCTATTTAAACTGGAGGAAGAAGCAAGCACATTGCTAGTACAAATCTATGTTGATGATATAATCTTTGGATCAGAGGATGAAAAACTGTGTGAGAAATTTGCAAACCTGATGAAGAGCAAATTTCAGATGAGCATGATGGGAGAATTAAACTACTTCCTTGGCCTTCAAGTAAAGCAAATGAAGGATGGCATTTTCATTAGTCAAGCAAAGTATACAAGAGATTTGATACACAAGTATGGGATGGATACAAGTGGCACAGCAGACACACCAATGTGTGCCAGAGTCATACTTGGAAAAGATGATGGAGGAAAAGATGTTGATCAGAAAATGTATAGAGGAATTATTGGATCATTATTATACTTAATCGCAAGCGGACTGACATAGCATTTGCAGGTAGGAGTGTGTGCAAGATTTCAAGCTCAACCAAAAGAATCACATCTTCTAGCGACTAAAAGGATAATCAAATACTTGAAAAACACTATAAATGTTGGTATTTGGTATCCAAAAGATGGAGGACTTACATTGATATCATATTCGACTCGAGACTATGTTTGGATGCAAAATAGATAGAAAGAGCACCTCTGGAACTTGCCAAATGCTAGGAACCGACTAGTCTATTGGTTCAAGAAAAGCAAAACTCCATACCTACATCAACAAACAAGCAGAATATATATAGCGCAGGTAGTCACAGGCACAAATCTTGTGGATAAGACAACAACTAAGGGACTATGGAGTGGAAGAGAGAACAATTCCAATCATGTGTGATAACACAAGTGCAATATCTATTATCGAAAATCCATGTGCATTCAAGAACAAAGCACATTGATGTAAGACATCATTTCATCAGAGACCATGTTGAAAAAGGAGATGTCATCCTAAAATACATACCCACTGAAGATCAACTGGCTGACATCTTCACTAAACCACTCAGTTATGAAAGATTTAGTATGTTGAGAACTGAGTTAGGGATGATTGAAATTGACTAAATATCAAACAACGGCTAACTGGAGTAATCGGCTAAGTGACTTCATTAACTGGTACGACCTTTGCCGTTACAGGAGATGCTGCATGTAAGGCACTAGTATCTAGCGAAGGTAACTTAACTGATTGTTAGGAACAGTCAAATGGCGTAGCTAAGTGAAGAACCTATTGGGACGGCTAAGTGACCAGCGAAGGCACTACACCGAAATAAAGACTTGGACAAACTAAAAGTGTGAACAAAATCAATTCTGATTACACGTGGAGAATAAGGAAGTTATGGAGGATTATTCAGTACACACGTGGCGATCAACTTATGATCATGGAGGTAATTATATTAGTTTTCGAATTATAAACTCCTCGATTCACGGGCTCTATCATTACTTGCCTCAAACCACACCCTCATTTCCCTCGAATATCGCGATTTTCATACACAAAATCACGCCATTATGTCACTAAATCCTTCCATATTCAAACCACATTCACACTACCCAAAATCGCCTATATAAACAAGACTTAGAGATTTTCAGAAATCTTTACGCTCTCTTGCAAATTACAAACCCTACTCTTGTTTATCTATATTGCAAACTCAAGTTCATTCTCCAACCTTAGTAAAAATGGCTTCATCCTCCCAAATCACTGCTACTGAAAAATACTACGAAAAATCTATCATCACCGGCTCGTTTTTCAAACCTGAGCACTATCTCTCGTTTTGTGATAATTGTTAGGTGTAGTGCCCGAAAGACAATTTGTGTAATTGTTTTTAATAATGAATGACAGAATTTATCTCACCTTATTACTTGCTTTGTGCTTGTAAAGTAATACACTGCTGCAAACCCTAAGTATATCTGTATGTAACCACTTAACTCAGTGTATGGATTACACGTGAGGATTGAGTTAGTGGTGATATACTTAAACTATTAGTCCGTGGTGAACTTAATCAAAGTTTAGGGTCTCTTGATTAAAACACCAATAATGCGCCCAGAACACCTTAGGGTGTGATAGTCTTATCCGGATTTATCGGTAGAGGGTACCTACGTGGGGCATTTATATATGATGGCAATCATATAGAAATTTGGACCGATTTAATCAATTTCTCGGTATAATTCCGTAATCGAGGAATCTTATTAAATCATTAGATGATCATATATGGATCAACCTTAATCCTGAGGTGATCACAGGATGCTGCTTGTCCCGGGGTAGTGTTTGATGTGTTAGTTACGGTTCACTTAAATAATGTGTTCCAAGCCACTTCTCATTGGCACTATCTCCGATGAGTGAGTAGTTCCGATTTTCACGGACATGGAATCCATTCCTTCTCTGCGGGAAGTAGAGACATCCCCTTGTTTGTTAGCCCTAAGAAAGTGATCGATCCCGGAGTTCGCATTTGACTAATTAGGCGCTAGTCGATATGTGCACTAATTGATCATCGTGGGGTTGATGGTAAATAAGGATAAGATATTACGAGTCGGGTTCACGGAGACTTCCCACTCAAAATGGGCGATCTATGGAGGGTTAATCCGTATGTAGTGATTATATCAATGGACGCTTATTCACTCTATGGGTTGAGTATAAGTATACATCCAGTCGGTAGAGTTCGATTTGGGTTTATGGTGGCGTAATCCCGGAATTAATAATTAATGTACTTATTCTGCATTCGATGAATAATTAATTATTGGAGCTACTGGTTATAGGTCCATGGTCCCCGATGTGGCTCTGTAATTCGGATGTTTTTCTGTTTTTTGGGCCTCATTGATAATTAATTGGTCGGGCTAATTAATTGATATGCAAAATATTATTTAGTTGGGTGAATAATATAATACACAGAAAAGACATTTTCGTGGGCCTAAACTCCTAGTGTGTGGCGCCTCTAGCTATTATTAAAGGGCAAGAATTGATTTTCTTGTGTGATTAATTATTTACTTGTTAAATAATTAATTAATAAAAGATAATTGATTTGTAATTGATTGATTGATTAATCACAATCTTTTATAAATGGAATTATCCTTTATTGTGATTTCTTTTAATTATTTATTTAATTAATTAGAAACTTGGAGGCCAAGGATTTACTCTCCTATATAAAGAGAGTTCTTCCAAGACAAAAGAGTGAGCAAAATTTCTTTACACTAGAATAAAGAGAGAAAAATTTGTTTCTTGTCTTGGGTTTTTGGTTGAAGAAAAACTTAGAGTTTTTCTTGAAAGCATATCAAGGAGGTTTCAAATCCAAGGATCGGTGTCCACCAACCACCGTTTGGAGAACACATCGGAAGATCTTGGCTTCTCTTCCTAGTATTGGTAACATGATCTTAACCCCCCTAGTAGTTTAAGTCCTTTAATTATGTGTTGTGTCATATAAATCGTGATCCATCCGCTGCGCGTAGATCTAATTCGTTTAGATCTAAGAACCTGCATCCTTCATGTGGTAGCAGAGCCAGGTTCCACGATTTATATAGTCATAATCGTAATTAAACGATTTAAAGGAGTGGAATTGCATGTAGGTGATATTTTACTTATTATTATGCATTAATAATAATTTTTAAATTGCTATGGTTGAAGAGATGGATTGGGGTTGGCACCGTTTTCCCGTTAGATCTATTGTAAACTCATATAAACGATGAAAATTCGTTCATATGAGTATAGGAAATTATGTAATTTATGTATTATTGCAATTTTAATTTCCAGAAAATAGATCTGTACATTAGCTGTTTAGTATTTTTGTTTTTTCCGTTGTTTGAGCCGTTAAAACGAAGATCCCTCCGGTCAGAATCAAGATTGGAATTTGATGAACAATCCCACAAAATTTGGCGTCGATCAGAGTCCGTTTGGGTTTCCGTTCGTTGCTGCGAAGTGGCTGCTGTAACAGAAAAACGCAGGATTCACAGAAACCCTAACTGTGACTTCTTCGATTTTCTGGGAACAATTGGACCGTTCAAATTAAAATCCGACCGGTCAGATCGATAATCATGGAGTTTTGGACGTGATATAAAATTTTCAGGACGATCGGGATTCATTTTCATCCCCGATTGATCTCGGGAAGTATATGATGTGCTGCTGTAAGAGTCTGTTTCAGCAGCAAGTTGGGCGGCTCACTGAGGAAGATTGACAAGTCAAAGCTCCGATCCGACCGTCCATCTTGAAGTCCGAAGAATGAAGATCAGATCTGGAAATTTTCGTCCCGATCCGAGTTCGTTTGATATGCCGATCGTCGAAGATTCTCAACAGCTGCAGATTAGGGTTTTAATTTATTTTCGAATAGATTAGTTCTGAAGTGCCAACGGTCCATCTCGGTGTTTATTTTCCGCACTAGTATACATGTGTAGATTGTATGAGTAGAATCGGAAAATTGCCATGACATGCATCATATCATGAATTCCACTCCATATGCATACATGTAGAAATTAATTGAGGAATTAGTTAGGCATGTATAAAACACACGATTAGTTTTAATTAATTGTTTGATATTAATTAGAAACTAATTAGGGTAAAACCGAGGAACACGGGTTTTTCAATCGTCGAGGTTGGGTGATGGATTCTCGGTGAATCCCACTCTGCGAAAGCATAAGGAGTAAAATCCCGAAACCTCGTGGTTAAGGTGTTGGATTCTCGGTGAATTCCACCTTACCTAAGACGAGATTACGTTTTTGTTCCGTAGTGTCTACGTGAAAGTTTGATGTTTAAGGATTGGATAATCACGGGCAAACAGGTTCGAAAGTGGTTTAACCACGGTTGGGTGGTCAACATTAGCTACGGCTCAATCGACTTCACCCTCCACGTGTGGCGTTTGCACGAAGTGCAGCAATCATGAGCCATCCGAAGAGCCACTACGGCTCAACGGACCTCTCTAGCCTTGACCCGTCCGACGGCCACATATGTTCTAACGAATAGGTCGGGTGGGCTAGCTCACATAACCGACAACATTCGGGCCTATGATTTATTGTTCCTTAATGTAACATCAAGTCCAAAAACGTGATCAGTAAACCCACCACTTTTTCAAAATATTGAGTGGGAGCGGGAGAGGCGACAGCCGACCCCACGGCCTCTACTGTTGACACAAGCAACGTGAGAGAATGGTGACGCCTCGTGCCGGCCTGGGACCGGCCTCCCTAAGGAAGGCCTTCACCGCTATCAAAATTCAAGGCTTGGTCTCCGAAAGGATAGGATTTTGGGTACTCGTCGGGTCACTGACCGACCCTAAGGCGGCACACTCGGGGTCTACCTAAAAATCTGAGACAGTAGGTCACACTCATAAAGGGTATTTTTGGAAGTACCTTGGCTGAAAAAGGAAAGGTGATTGAAGATCACAAATGAGATGTTCGATTCTCAATCTGATCTTCAATATTAATCGAAACCTCTTTGACCTACCCTAAGCGACCACTGAGGCGTTAGATTAAATCCTTGGAACGGTAGGATAGACTATAAGTACTTAGTTTATGTTCCTAAAATTTTAGTAGTGTATGATTGGGATCTATTTTCTTCAATTTTATTTACAACCATTATATATATCTCTAAGGTGCTAGACTCGCTAGTGTAAAATTGACTAGTAATGACTTCGTTAAAAGTGGTTAGTAACTAGAACGTTGTACCTATTAATCTCACATGCGATTAATTTTTCGGAAGAGATATTTCCTTGAGCCTTCAAGACTTAAGTGGCGTAAACAAGTATGTCAACATGTCACTCGTGTTGAATGAGAGACAACCATAGTTAGTTTGAAAGATGATTGGGACGACAAAATTCTTCTAGTGAATTTTAATTGTGTAGTGTCTACACGAGAAATTTTCTAATAGAAAAATTGGAGAATCATAAATTTAAGTGTCGCTAGTTAGACGGTATTTGGAACCGATAAACTAGAGGGAGCTTTTATCTTATGTTTTTCTAATTTATTAGAAAATTAGTCCCACTGGGTAACGCTTTCATTAGACATCCCACAGTTCACGAGTAGTGTCTACTCAAATGAACTGCTAGTTCAAGACTATTTCCTTTTAAGGAAAGTTAAGAATGGGAAAGAATGTCTATAAGTGTTAATCATCTTAACTAAAGTTTTGAGGCTAAACCGAAACATTAATTAAAGAAAGTATAGGATAAGGAAAGTGATTTCGGATCACTTAACCAATGAATCCTTAGCGACTTTCTTAACCGAGTAACTTGACTCGGTAGCTTAGTTCTTTGGAAGAACAAGGAAGCTGTGCATTAACGATTAATAGAGTAACAACGGGCGTAATTTCAATTCTACAATAGTGGGAGTAATATAAGGAAATGAATTTGATTCTATCCTTGAATATCACAGAAAATTTATTTTTCTGCTTTTCGATTCATTGAAGCAAATGGATTCACTTTCAACTCGATATATTGTTGCCTCATAGAAAGTGAATATGACATTTGTAGTAAGAATCCGAGACTTGGACTTTTGTTTGATAAAGTCGAACCACTAAGAAATGCTTGAAAATGTATAAGTAACACGTCTTAAACTATTATAGGTAAAAGGTTTCAGTATTAAGATAAACAACCTTTCAATATCTATTAATTAGTGCATATATCCTAGAGAAAAGACCTCACGATCGCTAAGGGTGATTCCTATCTCCCGCCTAGGAAAACTATCTCAAAGGAACAATGACTAAGTTTCCTTTCAATCGGAAAGGGTAATAGATTTGAAGGGTAACATAGCTTGTTCATCATGACCTTTGGGGTCTAGTGAGAGACACAAGCTAGTAGGAGTTTTTGAGTGGTGACATTTTGTCTGATAACTACTCGAAACGCGATTTTGATTATCGAAAGAATACGAGGAGGAGTCTCTGATTTTAGCAGAGAATAGAGTATTCCATGCTCAGAAATAGGCTATCGCATAGTCTTGGGGTGATGCTCGGCCCGCCTCCTAAAGGGAATGTTTCTCACCGAGGAAGAAACCATAGACTTGCCCTACATAGTTATTGATATGCTACAATACAATCGCTAAACTCGATTAAGATAATTCGTTTGCAAAATAACGGTTAACATTATTATGTAAACCGAGAAGTCTACCTAGAAGATGCTAGTGAGTTTATGGATAAGGAGTGAATTCGGTTCACACCACTTCCATAAATGTAGGCATTTAGCATTTAATGCTTAAAGGTAGGACTGGAAATTTTGCGCATACGTTCAGATTGTGACTGTTTGTGAAACATCTTAATGAGACGAGTGAAGGTTGATTATAAGATTCTTGAGATCAGAAAGTGACGGTTGAACTGTCACAAGCCTTCTGATAGAATCTATAAGTAACAACCTTAAACCTTGGAGTACGGTTACCCAAAGGTAGTTACTATCTGATTTAATCAGAACCACATCGGTTGTTGGTGATTACACTGATAAATACTACTAGATCAGAATGTCAATCCACCCAAGACACAGTGGGAGTATGGTTTAACCGTTGACCCATTGTGATTTTGTGGACTTTATAATCTGCTGGGGTGATTGATAACCTATGGCTCTTGGTGGGCTGTATAGGATTCTGATTATAGAGGTTGGTTTGAAAACCTTAACCTGTGAATGGAGTTTTGGTACTCAGTTTCATTGACCTCTTGTAGAACCACCGAGTGTCTCAGGCCCAGTGGGGAGCAATTGGATCTACACGGAAAAGAGTCGAATGAATAGGAAAGTTTAAACTTTCAAATGCAAAGTTGAGTGGTATAGGGGTGATTCCTGACAAGTAGAGAGTTAACTGGACCTTGAACTCTCTCACCACTCGGTCTTGCTAGATTTCGTTAAAAGCGAAAAATAGGGTGATTCCCCGAGACTTTCTTGCCGAACAACGGAATCTGAATTCATTCGAAACGAAGGGTTTTAGCTAAGAATGAATAACGGATTCGTTACAAAGCGAGAAGATAGGGGTGATTCCCAAGACCTTTTTTTGAGACTAACGATATCTTAATTCATTCGTAAAGAACCTTTGGTAGGAGGCTGCCATGGCTTATATCCTTTGTGGATTTAAGAGAACCTCTCGGTCATTTAAAAGTCACATGTTTTAAAATATGTGGACTTGACCAAAATATTGATAAGTCTTTTTGTAGACTGAATATCAATATTGGTAAAGTAGTAGTATTAGTGTTCATGAATGATAACACTGAAACGGTTGGAAACAGCATGAGTGTGCTATCTGAAGTCGGAAATCGACACGCTGAGATTCTCTGGATGAGAGAATTGGACTATATTCTAAGAATTTGATTCGGTCAAATTCACAAGAATGAGTCATTGGCTATCCCACCTATCTTATTGAATAAGATGATTATGCATATCACGGTTGCACCATTCATCGAGAGTAGTCCTACCTACCTCTCGGGAATGATTCTCTAAATCTCGGATAAAGAGAAAATGGGATAGAGTCTCTCTTGGATAACGGCAAGTCAGGTTATTATAAGTCAATAGTAATCGAATCTTGGATTTGAGCAATAAGTAGCAGTTTTAGTACGTCCTCAAGTATCTTTAGAGAACGAGGAATCATATGCTTGTATATTCAGGTGCAAACTTGAATATGGTTGACTACACTGATTCTGACTTGTAGTCAGATTAAGGATGATCATTACGTTGATCTCGGGCTCAGTGTTTACTCATAGTGCTTAGAATTTCCTTTTTGGTGCTGGGAGTAATTCCAGTGTCCGATAAGCCGATATCACTTCATTGTGAAAACAAGAAGAAATAGCTTAGAAGGATCTTCTCAGTCACTAGAGGTCAAAAGCATATTGAGAGAGAGTACCGCCTGATTAGATGGACCGGCAACGTTTCGTCTCGGGCCGACAACCAAACTGATCAGTGTACCAAGTCTGGTGCTTGGAGGGTACGGCATTGAGGAATATATCTCATCTGCTTTTAGAGCAAGTGGGAGAGTGTTGTGAATAAGATGAGAAAGGGTGTGCTCTAAAAACAATCGTTACTTGTCATTTCGTGCAAGTGGGAGATTGTTAGGTGTAGTGCCGAAAGACAATTTGTGTAATTGTTTTTAATAACGAATGACAGAAATTTATCTCACCTTATTACTTGCTTTGTGCTTGTAAAGTAATACATCTGCTTGCAAACCCTAAGTATATCTCAGATGTAACCACTTAACTCGGTGTATGGATTACACGTGAGGATTGAGTTAGTGGTGATATACTTAAACTTTTAGTCCGTGGTGAACTTAATCAAAGTTTAGGGTCTCTTGATTAAAACACCAATAATGCGCCCAGAACACCTTAGGGTGTGATAGTCTTATCCGGACTTGTCGGTAGAGGGTACCTACGTGGGGCATTTATATATGATGGCAATCATATAGAAATTTGGACCGATTTAATCTGAATTTCTCGGTATAATTCCGTGTCGAGGAATCTTATTAAATCATTAGATGATCATATATGGATCAACCTTAATCCCGAGGTGATCACGAGGATCTTTGCTTGTCCCGGGTAGTGTTTGATGTGTTAGTTACGGTTCACTTAAATAATGTGTTCCAAGCCACTTCTCATTGGCACTATCTCCGGATGAGTGAGTAGTTCGATTTTCACAGACATGGAATTCATTCCTTCCTGCGGGAAGTAGAGATGCAGTCCCTTGTTTGTTAGCCCTAAGAAAGTGATCGATCCCGGAGTTCGCATTTGACTAATTAGTCGCTAGTCGATATGTGCACTAATTGATCATCGGGGGTTGATGGTAAATAAGGATAAGATATTCGAGTCGGGTTCACGGAGACTTCCCACTCAAAATGGACGATCTATGGAGGGTTAATCCGTATGTAGTGATTATATCAATGGACGCTTATTCACTCTATGGGTTGAGTATAAGTATACATCCATGTCGGTAGAGTTCGATTTCCGGGTTTATGGTGGCGTAATCCCGGAATTAATAATTAATGTACTTATTCTGTTCGATGAATAATTAATTATTGGAGCTACTGGTTATAGGTCCATGGTCCCCGATGTGGCTCCTGTAATTCGGATGTTTTTCCTGTTTTTGGGCCTCAGTGATAATTAATTGGCTGGGCTAATTAATTGATATGCAAAATATTATTTAGTTGGGCTGAATAATATAATACACAGAAAAGACATTTTCTGTGGGCCTAAACCCTAGTGTGTGGCGCCTCCTAGCTATTAAAAGGGCAAGAATTGATTTTCTTGTGTGATTAATTATTTACTTGTTAAATAATTAATTAATAAAAGATAATTGATTTGTAATTGATTGATTGATTAATCACAATCTTTTATAAATGGAATTATCCTTTATTGTGATTTCTTTTTAATTATTTATTTAATTAATTAGAAACTTGGAGGCCAAGGATTTACTCTCCTATATAAAGAGAGTTCTTCCAAGACAAAAGAGTGAGCAAAATTTCGCCCCCCACACTAGAATAAAGAGAGAAAAATTTGTTTCTTGTCTTGGGTTTTTTGGTTGAAGAAAAACTTAGAGTTTTTCTTGAAAGCATATCAAGGAGGTTTCAAATCCAAGGATCGGTGTCCACCAACCACCGTTTGGAGAACACATCGGAAGATCTTGGCTTCTCTTCCTAGTATTGGTAACATGATCTTAACCCCCTTGTAGTTGTTAAATCCTTTAATTATGTATTGTAATATATAAATCGTGATCCATCCGCTGCGCGTAGATCTAACTCGTTTAGATCTAAGAACCTGCATCCTTCAATAATGACTCAAAAGCTCAACGTTTGGTTGATTGCTGCTTGAATTTGGGGCTAATGACCTTTCTAAATCCCCCAATAACTGGAATATGCTATGAGAATCTGATAGCATTTTGGAAAAACGCCAAGTTTGTGCCCAGCACAAAGAAGACTGAAGTTGATCGCATCCAAAGCTCAATCTTTGGAAAAGAAATAATCATCACGCCAAGTGTACTCAACCGTTACCTGCACCTTCCATTGAAAGGACTGGCCAATGTCAAGCTTGTGACAACTGACATTACAAAGTTTTGGACTGAGATAACCAAAAGTCCAAACAAAACCAGCAAAACATACAATCTACCCAGATCAACGCTCAAACTTCCATTTGCTGAGTTTGCACGGTTATCACCAAAAATATTGAAGGCGAAAGGGTCAATGGAAAACTGGATGAGGTACGAATTAAACTGATGGCCATAATCTACAATCGCATCAAATTTGACTGGTCAACATTTATGTTCAATCGAATGAAGGATCACATTCAAAAGGAAATCGATCTATCTATCACTGCACCAGGCAAGGGTTTGCAGAAAAAGGGTGATTTCTGGGAGAGGAAATCATATGGGTTCCCTCTTCAACATTTGTTCAATCAATTGAAAGTAAAACCCACAAATTTGCAGTCTCCACACAAATCAAAGACGATGTTTACTTACATCAAGGCTTCCTTAAAATCCAAACCCATAGCTGGGAGCAAAAGAAAGCAGCCTGAAGGCAGTAGATCAGGAGTGGGACGAAGAACCAGATCTCAAAAGGCACAAGAGGAGACCACTATGCCTGACACCAGCAATTTGAATGAGCCTGTGACAATCAGTGATGACGCAGCAACAGAAGAAGAAATAAAGCAAGAGGAAGTCACCTACCTGGAGGAAGGTGAAGAAGGATATAGAATCACTTCATCAGAGGAGGAGGAGATACATGAAGAAGAAGATGAGTCAGAGGATGAACAATCAGAAAGAGGAAATCTTGAAGAAATTCAAGAAGATTTGGGAATTTCTGATGATGAACTGACTCTCCAAGAGGTGCTTTTCAAAAGCACAGGCAAAGTTGACAACCAGCTAAGTGAGCCAGCTGATAAAGCTCACTCAGCCGAACTTGTTAACTCCCCCACAATTGCACAAGGGGGAAATGTGGTAGATGAAGCAGTCCACACTCAACAACAACCTCTAAATGACCCTGTGTCTAATGAGGCAGAACAAGAGCAGATAGAAGAAAAAGCACAAAATGCAAAAGAAGAAGAGGAAAAGGAAGAGAAAGAAGTTGAAGTGGAGAATGAGGAGAAGCAAGGTGAAGATGCTGAGAGTGAAAATGATGAGGATGAAGAGGATGTCCATGTGGCACCAGAAGAAATTGACCCAGAGAGAGTCTTCAATCTGGACATTCAACCCCTCATTGTAGACATGGAAAGGCAATATTACAGCAGGCAAAACCTAAATAATGCCTTAAGGAGTTGATGTATGAAAAATATATGATCATATTATAAGACTTTTTATTATTATATTTATGTTATTTTAGTATAATTTCATATAAATGCATTAAAAACTTATAAAAATCATAGTAGTTATAATTAGATGCATAAGTTATAAAAACGATAAAAATGATAGTTTTTTGTCAGATTTACGTTTGGTGTTTCGTTGAGTTTGTTGCAGGATCAGATGTTTATCAAGATCTCAAAATATGACATACTTTGAAGTATAAATCATGAGTTTTGTGGGATAAAAGATTATGCCAAAATCTAACAACTTTGAACAGATCAATCAGACTTAATGTTTCTACCGTAATTCATCTTCAACGGACATTTGATCTAACTTAGAGGCATTTTCAGAGAAAAAGTCCTTGATGAAAGTTGTAGGCCTTCAAAAGAGCTTTCCAACGAATATCAAATCATGTCAATCTGAGGTCTACAGCTCGAGATAGGTTTTACAAACATCGATATGTTGTATGTCCGCACGCTACGCGAAAAAGGCCGAATATTGCGAGAAAAATCTCTGCTGGGCCCACAAATCTCGACAAGGGAATATATATCGTAGCCGCGCACGCGCCGGTGGTGGTCCGGCACGCGCCGGCCTTGTGATATGGTCTATAAATAGACCTCAAATGCAACCATTTTGAAGTGTACCAAGGCATATATCTTTCTTCTATATGTCTCTATAGTTTCGTTTTGTTGTTTTTAGTTAAATAAAAGTCATAAACGGCACTCTGCCGGAATAATCTTGTAGTATAAAGTATCGTTATAATGCTTAGAGGATGTATCAAGGCTCATTGATGTCAAGGAGTTGCTATTTCCGGAGGATACAACTCTGAATGCTTCGATTGTAACCTGGTAACTTTTCTAATGTATTTATGTTTATGTAGTATTTGTAGTATCTATATATTACTTATAATGATATTAGGCTAACTTAGTATCTAGCCAAGATATGAAATTGGATTAGTATTATCTTTTTAGGAAATGGATGATGACTATACTAAAATTGGATAAAAATCGGTTATAATGAATCTCTTTCTATATTCGTATTGAATTAGCTACTTGATATGAAAGAATTCATAATCTAATTATGAATTGACGCCTCGTAGTTAGGTTGTGAACTCGTTAATAGAAAGACCGGAGGGTAAAATTGGCGAGTGAAAACGTGACAACGGAATCCGATTTCTAAACCGGGGTAGATTTGTTTCGGGAGAAACAAACTCTTATTGAAATATGTACTCGAGAGATTATTACGTTTAATTCATTTGTTTAATTGACATACCTTAAAATTGGCCGAATGACAAAAGCGGGAGTGACCCATGCTTGAGGATGACCTTGGACAAATGATTGGACATATGACAATTTCAGGATGCTCGTGTGAGAATGAATTGTTTAGTTTAGGAGTGCACCGTTTAGTATAATTGATTTAACTTAAAATAAAGATCGAGCACATCCAATTCCACTAAAAAGATATAAGGATTCAATAACATATTCTTGGCTAGTCTATAATTATAATATCTATCTCCTCCTTAGATATTGTTTTGGTACTATATATACTTATATCTATATATATATATGTATTGCTATATATCTATATATATATTTATATACTTATATATATCTGTTTTAGTTTTATGCTTTGTTAGTTTAGAGTTTGGTTGGATGATAAAATTACGACTTAGATTGAGATAATAACGATTTCTTGGTGTTTAATCACACGGTGAATTACCAAGTTTTCCTGAGGATCGACACGACTCATCACTCTATCACTACAATTTGACCCGGTACACTTGCCGGTAAGGATTGATAGCATAGAAAAGGTCCGTCGACTTAATGGCGCCGTTGCCGGGAACGACGCTAATTCATTGTGTTCGAATGATTTCTACTTATATTAACTCAAAAGTCTCGAGGATAAGTCAACACTCTTCTTACCCCATTTCTATTTTCTTTTTCGTTGGTACTTACCTAATAAGTAAGTTACCAATCTTTACTTTATCGATTTCAACTATTTTCGGTTTCGTTAGTTGATGACCGAAAAGAGTAAGGCCCCACTTATTCCTTATAAGCCCGACATAGATACTTACGAAAGGCGCTTAAGAGCGAAAGGAAACAAGGTCATACCGGGTCGGAAATCTCGACGGAGAATCATCATCAAATCAAAATACGAAAATGGTGAAAACAAAGATGAAACACTGAACAAGGGCTAGATCATGCTCAAGGGCATGGCCAAAATCTTAATCGAGGATCTACCAATACCAAATAACCGAATAGAAATAATCAAAATCGGAACCGTAACAATCGTAATAATAACCCACCAAATCCGAGACCTATTTGTGATCGGACCTTAAGAATAAACCAGGACTAATAATCCAGTTCGTTTACCCAATGAAGGAGCAAATAATTTTGAAATAAAATCTCATCTTTTGGTCTAATTGACGCAAGAGCCCAATTTCTAGGAGAGGATGATGAGGATCCACATCATCACCTCTATCTTTTCAAGAATTGTGCAATACACCAAAAGTCAAGGTGCTCATCGTGAATTAACAAGGATGTCTATGTTTCCTTTTCTTTAAAAGGAAGAGCACGAGATTGGTTTATGTCACTTCCACATCATTCATTGACTAGTTGGGAGGAAATTCAAACCGAGTTCTTAAAGCAGTATTTTACTCCGGGTAGAAATTTGGAATTAAAAGTCGAAATTGCCAACTTTAGACAAGGATCTGAAGAAACGCTTGGGAATGCGTGGGAGAGATTTAAAAAGTTGCTAAGATCTTGTCCCGATCATGGTTATTCCTTAGAAATGCAAATCCAACTTTTCTGTCGTAAATTAAGGAAAGATTCACGTGCAGATGTAGATCATGCATGTGGTGGTTCATTAATGATGAGTGAAGCTCAAATAGTTTACGATGCTATAGAAAAGATTTCCAAAAATAACAGAATGTGGGAAACCGGTTCTAGCACCAGAAAGTAGCATTTGCAGGAGAATGCACATCGAATATGGAAGTTCTAGCACACTTGGAGAATTTGGGTAGGAAGTTTGACAACCTACAGTGCTAGTAGGATCAGAAAATCGAAACTATCATACCAAATGACTACTCAAATCATGATAATGTGTCATTAGGGATAGAAGAACCGAAGGATACTCAAGGGAAGAGGTGAGTTTTTACAACAAAGATAGGAATTTGAACAACGCGTATTCAAACTCCTTTAATGCTATTAGAAGAGAGCACCCAACTTTAAGATGGTCTCAAAACCCTAATAAGCCGTGACAACCGCCATATCCAGCCAAAGATAAGAATCCATATAGTAATCAAGTTCATCAAGGAAATACATCAAATCGTAACCTACAATCGTTACCTAAATCTTATCCACAACATACTACTCAAACTATACCAGTCACCCAAAGTTCAACCCAACTTTGAAGGAGTTGATAAATGGGATAAATTAATGGAAAAATGATGGGTGTAGTATCTACTCAAGCTCGAAATATAGAAACTATGATAACTTCTATAGGTTCACTCTCAAGGATATGACTATGTTGAAAACATCGTGGGTGGACATGATACGAGAATGAGAACTATAGAAGCATCGTTAAGGAATATGGAAGATCATTTGAGTAGAGAAGGAGAACGTAATAACGATGAGACCTCCAGGAGGATTACCAAGTAATCTTGAAAGAAACCCGAGAGAGGTAAAAGTCGTGATTACGAGAAGTAGGAAATATTGTGAAGATACTAGAGCAGAGAACGCAGGAAACAATGAGGTAGAAAAAGATTTGAATGGTAATATCGTAAAGGAAAAGGACGAACTTGAATTTACTGATGAAGAGGAAGAAATTATCAAAGAATTCTTAAAACAGAATAAGATTGAACTCAAATTGAAGGCGAAAAATGGGTAAAAGTCCATAGAATTCGAAAGATCCTATGGATAAGGACTCGAGAACCCTATTTAAGGAACATGTCGAGAGAAAATCGGGGAGAAAAACAGGAAGATTTAAAAGTAACGAGAAGGATAAAGTTGATACTGAGGGGATGTTTTAAAGGAAAAATCTCAAGATAATGAAACTTGGCGATCAAGTAATGCTCAAAGATTCAAGGAGAAAGGAAAAGAGAAATGACTTCGAGAACCAAAGGCTATAGATTTAGAATCTTTGCCTTATCCACCAAAAGATCAAATTAAAAGATAAAACCGATAAGAAATATGCTCGTTTCCTTGACACTTTTCGTCATATTCATGTCAATATCCCATTATAGAAGCTTTAGTCAACATGCCTCGCCTATGGAAAGTTTCTTAAAGATATCCTATCTAATAAAAAGCGATTAGAAGAATATGAGAATATTTGCCTTAATGAAGAATGTTCTGCAATACTTCAAATCGACTACCTCCTAAACTTAAAGATCTGGTAGTTTCACTATACCATGTGAAATTGGAGGATTTCTGCTTAAGAAAGTATTGTGTGATCTAGGAGCAAGTATCAATCTCATGTCTTATGAGGATTATAAGAAACTAGGAATAGGAGAGTTTACTGAATCTTCAAATGACCCTTCGGATGGCGGATAGATCAATTAAACATCCTAAGGAATAATCGAGGACGTGTTGGTTAAAATTGATAAATTTTACTTCCCAATGAGACTTTGTAATAATGGAAATGGAAGAAGGATATTCAGCGCCAATTATTCTAGGTCGACCATTTCTAGCTACAGGAAGGACTTTGATAGATGTTCAAAAGGTGAACTAATCTCGAGAGTTAATGAGGATAAAGTTTCATTCAATATCTTCAAAGCTATAAACCATCCATACAAAGAACTGTGTAATCATGTTCTTTTATAGATGAATATTCTACTATCTCGGGATGCCAAATCTAAAGGTTATGAAAATAAATTAGAAGAATGTTTGGCATTTTCTATCTATAAAGAAGATGAAGATGATCTTGAAATGAAAAGAAGTAATCCTTTATTTAGATAAAGGAGGGTTTGTTAAACATCCATGGCATCAAAATTTGAAATTGGAAATGGAAGGACCAGCTTTAAAACCATCAAGTAGAAGATCCACCAAGGAATCTGAGTTGAAACCACTTCCTTCGAATTTGAAATATGCTTTTCTTAAAAATGATAATCTGCTACCTATTATCATTTCATCAACCTTAACAAAAGAACAAGAGGATCAATTACTAAGAATGTTAAGAATACATAAGAAAGCTTTTGGATGGACAAAGGCGTATATCATCAAATTAGCCACGAAATTTGTGTTCACAAGATTATTTTGAATGAAGAAGCTAAACCTTGTATTCAGCCACAACGCCGCCTCAACCCGAATTTGCAAACAATCGTTAAGAAAGAGGTCATTAAGCTATTAGAAATGGGAATAATCTTTCCCATATCGAGATAGTGAATGGGTAAGTCCGACTCAAGTAGTTCCAAAGAAAGGAGGTTTCACGGTAAAAGAAAATGATAAAATGAATGGATTCCGACAAGGGAAATTACAGGATATCGAATGTGTATTGACTTTCGAAATCGAATGATCATACTAAAAGGATCATCATCCACTTCCATTCATCGTTCGGATGTTGGAAAGATTGAGTGGACATAAGTATTACTGCTTTTTAGATGGTTATTCAGGTTATTTACAGATATTCATTGCAGCCGGAGATAGAGAAAAAACTACTTTCACTTGTCCCTATGGAACTTTTGCTTATAAAAGAATGCCGTTTGGTTTATGTAATGCACCTGCTACATTTCAGCGATGTATGATGGCAATATTTTCTGATATGGTTGAGAAATTCTTAGAAATCTTTATGGATGACTTTAGTGTTTATGGAGATTCTTTTGATAAATGCTTATTACACTTAGAACGTGTTTTACAACGCCGTGAAGATACCAACTTGGTTCTAAACTCGGGAAAAATGTCATTTGATGGTATCTCAAGGAATTGTACTAGGTCATAGAATCTCTCGAAGAAGGAATTGAAGTTGATAAAGCTAAAGTCGAAGTAATTGAAAAATTACCTCCACCAATTAATTTGAAAACGTTAAGAGGATTTCTTGGACATGCGAGGATTTTATAGAAGGTTTATTGCAGATTTCTCAAAAATAGCAAAGCCTCTCGAGTCATTTGCTAGAAAAAGAAGTACCTTTTAACTTTGATGATAAATGTATGGAAGCCTTTAAGACCCTAAAAGCGAAATTAACTCTTCGCACCAAGACTAGTAGCACCAGTTTGGGATTTGCCGTTTGAAATTATGTGTGATGCAAGTGATTTAGGCAGTAGGAGCTGTTTTAGGTCAACGGTATAACAAAATTCTCAAAGCTATCTACTATGCTTCTCACACATTAAACGCAATTTCGACTTAATTATGCAACTACTTGAGAAAGAATCGTTGGTTTGTAATATTTGCCTTAGATAAGTTTCGATCATATATTGTTGGTTCTAAGGTAATAATCTACACAGACCATTCACTCAAAGTATCTTTTAAGTAAGAAAGATGCCAAACCGCGTCTTCTTAGGTGGATTACATTACTTGAAATTCGACATTGAAATTAAGGATAAAAAGGAAGTGAAAATGTAGTAGCGAGATCATCTAAGCGGGATGGATAATGATGAAAGAAAAGGAAAAGAAATTCAGGATTCGTTTCCAGATGAGAAACTGTTTAAGATAGATACTCCTTCAACCATGCGATTATTAAAAACTAGAATACCATCAAAGGAAGATTCGCCATGGTTTGGGGAAATTGTTAACTACATTACCTGTAAGTACATCCCACCTCATTGGACTTGGCAACAGAAAAAGAAGTTCTTTTATGACTTAAAGTTTTATTATTGGGATAAACCGGATCTTTTCCGAAGATGCTCAGATGGAATAATTAGGAAATGTATTCCTGATAGTGAAATTTTAAGTGTATTATCATTTTGTCATGATCGTGAGGCAGGAGGTCATCATGGAGGATGGAAAACTGCTTTCAAAGTTTTACAATGTGGTTTCTATTGGCCTACACTATATAGAGATGCATATAAATATGCAAAATCTTGTGAATCATGTCAAAAATGGGGAAATATATCGAAAAACATGAAATGCCTATGCAACTGATTTTAGAATGTGAACTATTTGATGTGTGGGGTATAGATTTCATGGGACCTTTCCTATATCTTTTGGAAAAAGATTTATTCTAGTAATGGTTGATTATGTTTCTAAATGGGTAGAAAGTGAAGCTCTCCTACTAATGATACCAGAGTAGTGCTAAGGTTCCTTAAAAGAATATATTCACACGATATGGCATTCCGAGGGCTATCATTAGTGATAGAGGTTCACATTTTTGTAACCGACCATTTACTAAGATAATTGAGAAATATGGTGTAACTCATAAACTTGGAACACCCTATCATCCACAAACTAGTGGACGTGTAGAGGTGTCTAATAGAGAAATTAAAAGAATCGTGGAGAAGGCAGGTGGACTCGAATCGTAAAAGCTGAGCGAAAGACTTGATGATGCATTATGGGCATACTGAACAACTTTTAAAACACCGATTGGTCGTTCTCTCTTACAAATTAGTATTCGGAAAATCTTGTCATCTCCCCTGTTGAATTAGAACACCGAGCTTTATGGGCTATTAAATTTCTAAACTTTGATCCTAAAGTCGCCGGTGATCATAGATTACTTGATTAATGTAACTAGAAGAATTTCGACTCGATTCTTATGAAAATGCTCGAATCTACAAGGAACGCAAAAAGCTTTTCATGATAAGAAAATCTATAGTCGTGAGTTCCATATAGGTGATCGAGTACTTTTATATAATTCACGTTTGAAGTTGTTTCGAAAGCTTAAATCTAGATGGACGGAGTCCATATGACGTAACAAAAATCTATAAGTCCGGAGTCATTGAACTAACCGATGGAAAAACAACTTTTATAGCCAATGGACACAGGTGGTGAAATTGTTCGTAGAAGGGCGGATACCTCAAATGTAAAGAAGTATTATTACTTATCGACCTCCAACGAATTGAGGAAGCGTAATTTTAAACTCGACCGATTACAGGTACTATCTTTCTAATTTACCTTTTAATATGCATTTTAAAGTAGTTTCGTCTTTTACCGGATAGACGTAAAAGAACTGGATGCCTTTCATAGATAGAATAGAAATTTTTATTTTACTTTTAAGATTAGGTCTAAATAAGGATGTCGCCTTTAAGATAGAAGCCTTAGTTTCTAAATTAAATAAGGAATTATTAATCAAGTCGAGAAAGAGAACTTTGTAATGGAAATTCAAGGAGTGCAATAAAAGAAGAGCAAGGTTTTTAATGAAGTGTAGAATCAGGAAAAATGGAACATCTTTGGGCGATTGTGGAAGAAATACAACCATATCCCGGATGAGTGTTTGAATGTTATTAAGAAGGAACGATTAGGTGGTTATCCGAAAATCCCGAGGAATACAAAGAGATAATTCAAACGCATCACTCTAGGAGAAAAGGTTAAGGGACCGTTATGATAACAATCTTGAGAATCGAGATTGAGGAGTTAGCAAAAATCCTAAGAATTTCGATGTGTGTGTTTTAATTTTCAAATTTTAATTAAATTTAAGTATTTTTAAAGTTATTTCTCTAAACTTAAAAGAAAAATATTTTTATGAAAAATTTATAATAAACCTATTTTATCATGTAAAGTAGGTATATTATATAAAAAATATGTGATTTCAATATTATATTAGTTTTTATATTTTATCAAGTTTTATATAGAAAAATCGTATTAAACTTAAATTATATAACATAAATCATAAGATTAACATCAAATGATTTTTATGTGATATAATTAGAGCTTATTACACAAAAAATGATAAAAATTCCGTTTTTTTTGGGCCATGTGACCGGCACGCGCCGGTACACTACTACACGCACGCGCGGTGTGTACACACTTAAACCTAAAAAATGCGCCCTTCCTCATTTCTCATACCCTCAATTCGAATTGAAGAATGTACCCGACTTCTCCTCTCTTCTCCTCAAAAATCAACAATTTTCCATCAATTTTCTTCACTCAAACATCACATAAGTGTTAATCTCTCTTCTTCTCTTCAACTTAATCATAAAAGAAGATACCCATTGGAAAAAGTTGAAGCTTGGCAACCTCAAGGCTCTTTTTCTCTCATTCAGCGACCCCATTAATTCCAGCGACCTAGCTTTTCATTCTAGCTTCTTAAGGTAATAATATATATATATTTCAAATATTTCAAATTTTAGTTAATTTTCTGAATTTATTTTGAATTTATTTTGATTTTTAGCCTAAGTAATTGTTTGTTCTTGTTGTTGGTGTTGTTTGTTTGTGTTGTTGTTTTGTCATATCACTATCGTAGATGGCCTCATCATCTCGGAGTAATCCTAAGAGGAAAAAGATTGAAGTACCAATCGTAGTACCGGTAGTTCAAACTAGACCTTTAACCAAAAAGGAGAAAAGTTTAACCTTTGAGAAAACCGCTAGTGAAGAAGCTAAGCGGGCGCATGATGAGTACTTTAGTAAAAGTAAGGTTTGGTTAGAACGAGGGATTGATTTTTCGAAGATTGGGAAAGAAGTGAAAGAAATTTTCAAGGATAGAGGATGGTTGGATGTAGCTATGGATAGGAAAGATAAGATTAACGTTTCTATGGTATCGAGTTTTATTGAGATTATCTACTTATGATCTTGTCTGGTTGAGAGATGACCTATATCCCTCTAAGAAGTGTTAATGTTACTTTTTACCTGCTATGATTAATGTATTCTATGGCTTAAATGATATACCGTAAGAGGAGGATTATCATAATGTGTGGGGTTTAGAACATCCTATGGCTCTACAAACCAAAGCTTATGAAGCCCAACAAGCCTTTGACCCCACTCTTTGAATGGATAGAAAATAGGTTTGCTTATGGGAATTGTATTAGGGACATACGGGCAATAAAAGCAGTTCTTAGGCCATAATGTATGTCCTTCCACACATGTTTGTGCATTTGGTCGAGAGGAAGTAGTTATTGCTTGGGCCATGGTGAATGATATTCCTATAAATCAGGGAAATTGATCTTTTCTAAGGCATGTGAGTTTGCAAGGACTCGTTATCGAGGGGACGTCTTCCGTTCCTCTAGTCTCATTTCACGCCTTGTGTGAGCTTGCGAAAGTCCCTGTCTTACCCTCGGATAGAATCTGTGTCTCCTACATTCCTCCCATTGGTCTTAAACTGAGAGCCTTACCTCTTGGAGTAATAAATTACAATAATCCTAATCGTCAAAGAACAACAACCTCCACCTCCTATTCACACTCAAGTACCTAGACCACCTAGACAGTCCACATCACCCACAATTAAGTCAAGTTGAGGCTATGTTTCACATTTAGTTCAAGCTCAGGCTAGAACCGATGCTAATATAGCTTTAGCTTTGTGAGCGAGAATAGACATTGGGCTGAGGACATTAGAGTTGGTCGAGAGAGATTTCGAGATGCTATGAGTGAGTTTGATCTAGATTTGCTTTGAGATATCGCGCTGAGACACCCCTATAGTCGACTTTACCCGTATACTATGCCGATTGGATTCCGCCCGATTCCGCCACCTGTTATTTATCGTGACTATACGCCGTCATCCATAGGGCGAGGTGGTATGTTTACAGTACACCAGGGACATCCTTGGGCATGGGAGGAGTGACTTCAGAGCGTATGTGACAAAGCAGGATTTGGTTCATTTGGACTTGAGGATCGGTTTCTATGTCGATGATGAGGATCGAGGCATCATTTCGAACTTCATATCGGATCCACAAAGAGCTCGATTATGGTATTCATACGACGCAATGCAAGGAGCTGATTTTACTTCGTTTCTATCTACATTTGGATCATCATCATCTCAGTACGACCCTACTGATGACATTGATCTTAACTATGATGAGGACGAGTGATTTCTTTTCTTTGCTATTTAACTATCTACTTTTTGGTTTGACTTAGTTTTTGTTATGTTTGTTTTGTACGTTAAACGTTTGATGCACTCACGGGGTAGTGCACTTTGTTATTTTTTTTTTTTTTTTTTTTTTTTTTTTGTCGTAGTTTTCGGATGTTTTTGGGATCTTTTCCCCACGTTTTAGAAATTTGCGGAATCGTTTGTCGAAAATAAATCTGGATCAAGCTAGAAATTGAAATATCTCCGATCGAAAGCACTATTTGACCGGCACGCGCCGGTTGGTGTCCGCACGCCGCCGGTGTAGTAGGCTGCGGGATCTTCTCGGATATTTCCATTTCGATCCCAGATTTGCCTATAAAGGAAACAGATGCGACATTCCTAAAATGCTCATTTCCTTCCTTTACCTTTAATTCTCTTGCTATAAAAAAGTTTAAAATGTCCGATCGTTCACAAGAATGCTTGATTATTCACCTCCACATACACCAAATTCTGTCATTCCAAATCCATTTTTCATCAAGTCCCTTACGAGCCTATGTATGCTTCGGTTCACAACCCTTATATAAGTAATTTCAATCAATCACGGTGTTGATTGAGAGAGTTTAAATTTCGAAAGGTTGACAACCAAGGCGTTTACGAGGATGGATATAGATGGGTGGGACTATTTTTGTCGTATGCCGAGAGGTAGGATTAATGTTCTTGTGGTAAGAGAATTCTATTCATCTTGTCGAAGCTAATACTCGTGTCGTTAACACAATCATTCTTGTGAGAGGAGTTCTTTGTTCCTTTCACCTCCACCAACATAAATCAAATTTTCTTAATTCCACCAAATCCAAACTTCACCCAGTCATTTTGAGTACCAATGGAGATTGGATACATTAACGGTTTTATTACAAAATATTCGGAAGCTTGTCCACTCTTGTTCTACAATTATGATATTGATCAAAATGTCTCTACGATTGCTTTACTTCCCATCTTAGAACGTGGAGGCGATTCATCAATTCACGTGTTTATCCAATCTGTTAATTTCTCGGAAGTTAGTGATGATGAATTGATGCTTCTATATGCGATTACTCTTTGAATCATTATAGATTGGGGTGCTTGATTCGTAAATCGGCTATGAGTTTTATGCGTTAGGGAGAAGACCAAATTATCATCCTTTACCATTTGGATGGTTGATTTCTAGGTTATGTGTTCGTTTGGCAAGGGGTTCGGAAAGAAGCGACGGATGAATATTTTCGGCTCGTATTCCTCGTATTGGGCTTTTACCATCGATATTCGGGAGGATCGTCAAGTGGTGAAAATTAGATAAGCGTGTTGGTAGTCGTGAAGGAATAAAAAAAAATAATAAGTAGTAATGCGATGCGTTAAGTAACAATAACTTAAAATAAGTTTAAAAATTTAGTTTAAATTAGTTTAACTTAATTTACGGTTTTCTAGTTTAACATTCCTAGTAGTTTTAAGTTGTGTTTTAGTATTGTAATATATTTGCATGTTTTTAATTTATGTTTTTAAATGTTTTTCTTTTATATTATATAAACGCTCGTCTATTTGACACCTAAAATAATCTAACCATGATAGAATTCATTTTATTTTCTAATCCAAATTTTTACTACTCATTAGACATCGGACGATGCCAATTCATAAGTGGGGAGTAGAGATTGGTTAGTAAATAAATTGAATTTAATACATCAAATACTTATACACTTAGTTTAATAAGCAATAATATATAATTATTTGATAAAATGATATATTTGGATAGAATAAATTTTTAATTAAGTAAAGTAATCTTGATATATTATTCTTATATTAATTATGTCTATTTTAGATTTTTAATAAGATTTTAAGTATATATATCTTGATAAATATTATGAAATACTTTTATGAAATTAGACAAAAGTTACTTATAATTATAATGAAATTTTAGAATAATTTTCTTTTCAAGACAAAGTATGAAATTGGAATCGGATTAGGAATGATGAGATTTTGGCATAACTTTGATAAACCAGAGAGCCAAATAAGCCTACAGAACATAATTTCCAATTTTTGTCCCCACCCACCTCACCTTGTAGAGTGATCAAGACCTCACTCAAAATAGCCATTATTATTAACTAGAAATTACAACCCTAACTTAATAATGGTCTACATTTCTTTGAAAAGCCCGCAAGTTTAGTATGTATTTATGGATAAGCGGTGATGACATCGAAATTTGGTATATCTTGAGATTGAAATGAATGTTATTCGGAAGGCAATTTATTATCAAATATGGTTATTCTCAAGAAGAAAAAAAAAAAAAAAAAAAAAAAAAAAAAAAAAAAAATCTAAGAACAGTATTATAGGTATCTTTTCTGCTTTTGATCGACAACCCAAAAATAAAATATCGAGATAAAGTTTGCTGATGATAGTAGTCCAAATAGGTATTATCACGAAATGTCCTATTCTTTGGGAATGAAGGTATATGCTATAAATCGATGAAAAAGAAAAAGTCGAATCAAAACTATCAAGAATTATCACGAGTTTAAGAAACCGGATTCGTGATTTTCGATCGAAAGAGTAGTACTCGATCAATCTTGATAAAGCAATGCCTATGTTCTTAAGTTCTTATTTATGTTGTTATTAATGAAGAAAAAAAGAAAAAAAAAAAAAAAAAAAAAAAAGAAAAAATATTTTGGAAGTTATTAAAGTTAAAAATTGAAAACGATTAATCGTCGAGTGTTCTTGATTTAGAAATTTTGATCGAGAAGATGAAGGTGTAAGCATTTACGACTTGCTTCTATTTTCTTTTGATTTCCTTTGTTATCCTTTTTTTGATTAGCCAACTACCCTGAGCACGAACGTTACAAGCCAATTTGCCAATTACTTGACTTAGTCATTGATTCCGATAAATCATACAATTGGAGATTAAAAAGTTGTTCTAAATATTTTATTTATACTTATAAAGTGATTCATGAAAATTTCATTTAAATAATATTTTATAACTAGTTTATTAAGTTATATACACTTTTTATCTTCTAAAAATCTTAGATAGATGAAATTAATATAATTATAATGTTGACAACATACGTTACTAAGTTAGGAATTTAATCTAAGAATTATATTATCGCTTATTTTGCTCAGAGACGATCAAAAGCTAAGTGGGGAGTTGTGATGTATGAAAAATATATGATCATATTATAAGACTTTTTATTATTATATTTATGTTATTTTAGTATAATTTCATATAAATGCATTAAAAACTTATAAAAATCATAGTAGTTATAATTAGATGCATAAGTTATAAAAACGATAAAAATGATAGTTTTTTGTCAGATTTACGTTTGGTGTTTCGTTGAGTTTGTTGCAGGATCAGATGTTTATCAAGATCTCAAAATATGACATACTTTGAAGTATAAATCATGAGTTTTGTGGGATAAAAGATTATGCCAAAATCTAACAACTTTGAACAGATCAATCTGATTTAATGTTTCTACCGTAATTCATCTTCAACGGACATTTGATCTAACTTAGAGGCATTTTCAGAGAAAAAGTCCTTGATGAAAGTTGTAGGCCTTCAAAAGAGCTTTCCAACGAATATCAAATCATGTCAATCTGAGGTCTACACTCGAGATAGGTTTTACAAACATCGATATGTTGTATGTCCGCACGCGCCTTCCGAAAAGGCGAATATTGCGTAAAAATCTCTCAAATCGGGCCCACAAATCTCTCGACAAGGGAATATATCTCGTGTAGCCGGCACGCCGGTGGTGGTCCGGCACGCCCGGCCTTGTGATATGGTCTATAAATAGACCTCAAATGCAACCATTTTGAAGTGTACCAAGGCATATATCTTTCTTCATATGTCTCTATAGTTTCGTTTTGTTGTTTTTAGTTAAATAAAAGTCACAACGGCACTCTGCCGAATAATGTTTGTAGTATAAAGTATCGTTATAATGCTTAGAGGATGTATCAAGGCTCATTGATGTCAAGGAGTTGCTATTTCCGGAGGATACAACTCAATGCTTCGATTGTAACACTGTAACTTTTCTAATGTATTTATGTTTATGTAGTATTTGTAGTATCTATATATTACTTATAATGATATTAGGCTAACTTAGTATCTAGCCAAGATATGAAATTGGATTAGTATTATCTTTTTAGGAAAATGGATGATGACTATACTAAAATTGGATAAAAATCGGTTATAATGAATCTCTTTCTATATTCGTATTGAATTAGCTACTTGATATGAAAGAATTCATAATCTAATTATGAATTGACGCCTCGTAGTTAGGTTGTGAACTCGTTAATAGAAAGACCGGAGGTAAAATTGGCGAGTGAAAGCGTGACAACGGAATCCGATTTCTAAACCAGGGTAGATTTGTTTCGGGAGAAACAAACTCTTATTGAAATATGTACTCGAGAGATTATTACGTTTAATTCATTTGTTTAATTGACATACCTTAAAATTGGCGAATGACAAAACGGGAGTGACCCATGCTTGAGGATGACCTTGGACAAATGATTGGACATATGACAATTTCGGATGCTCGTGTGAGAATGAATTGTTTAGTTTAGAGTGCACCGTTTAGTATAATTGATTTAACTTAAAATAAAGATCGAGCACATCCAATTCCACTAAAAGATATAAGGATTCAATAACATATTCTTGGCTAGTCTATAATTATAATATCTATCTCCCTCCTTAGATATTGTTTTGGTACCTATATATACTTATATCTATATATATATATGTATTGCTATATATCTATATATATATTTATATACTTATATATATCTGTTTTAGTTTTATGCTTTGTTAGTTTAGAGTTTGGTTGGATGATAAAATTGCGACTTAGATTGAGATAATAACAGTTTCTTGGTGTTTAATCACACGGTGAATTACCAAGTTTTCCCTGAGGATCGACACCTGACTCATCACTCTATCACTACAATTTGACCCGGTACACTGCCGGTAAGGATTGATAGCATAGAAAAGGTCCGTCAGGAGTGAAGCAACCTCCTTCAATCACAAGATTGAGGCTCTCATCAGCCATATCAAGATCCAAGATGAGGTCATGGAGAGACAAGGGAACTTACTTTGCAACTTACAGCAACTCATCCATCATCATGTCCAAACCAATCTTGATTTCCATGCTGAGACAATGGACAACAACCTTAAGCCATTGGTGGACACTCTCAATGCTCATACTCATCAAATTCAGCATCTGGATGAGATAATGGAGCATTCTGGCAAACAGCTGGACCTTCTACTCAAAGTTGGCGAGGCCAAAGAACAAGATCTTGGAGAAAAGGTATGACCTCTCTCCCGATTACGATACACCACCAACAAATCTTGAAGTCCTTTTTGTCTTTGCCAAAAGGGGAAGGAAGCGCTAAGCCTGGCGATAAAGAGAAGGCAAGCCCAACGAAAAAGGGCAAGGCGACAAAGGCAAGAACAATGAAGGCAAAGGCATCGAGTTTGAAGAGATGAAAAGTAAACTCATTACTGTTGTTTTTATTAATCTTATCGTTTGCCTTGGAATAAAGAGATACAATATTGCAATATCTTATTGCCCCTTGATGGATGAATAAAATTGTTACATTGGTTATTATGAATATTTTTGATTACTTATGTTCGAGCTTATGAGGGTTTTGGCATCATCAAAAAGGGAAATTGTTAGGAACATTTTATTATGTTTTGATGATGGCCATACTAAACTGTTATAGCAAGCCCGAATAAGTTTAGAATTCTCTGTATAAGTCTTTACTTAGAGTCTGACATGTTGTATAAGTTGAGTCAGACAAGTATTGTACTAGTTGGTAGGACGGCAAAGCAAAAACAGATATTCGGCAAAGGAAAGCCAGCCAAGCACCAGCAGAGAAGAAATAAGACATTATGATCTGACTTATAACCAAGGAAGTCTGTGATGACCTTGGATAAGTCTAAGTCATGTTTTAAGTGATGAAACTCAATAGTCAAAAATGGTGTACACTGGTCTCATCCAAATCAAGGATCAGTGAAGTACAAAGACTCTTAAATAACTAGAACAAGAAGAAAACAGTGAATCGGCTGAGTACACTGACTTTCGGCAAAGAGAACAGCAAAGAAAGAATGAACGGCTAAGTCAGAAGGCTCACTCTACCGTTCTAAAAGCGGCGAAGAGATATTCACAAGATCAAATTTGATATACGATGAAGATTCAGAAGATCATGCATTAAATGCACAATCATTAATGAAATCAAGGATTATTCCCTCATTAATATAGCCAACGGACGGAATTACAAAAACCAAGGTTATTCAAGGCTATAAATAGAAGGCATTGACAGAAAAAGAGAACAACGATTCAAAAGAAAGAAAGCGAAACTCACAATTTGAAAAGCCTTCTCTCTGAACTTACAAGGATACATCTAGTGATCAACTCAAATATCAGAACTACAAAGTCATATTCATAACTGAGATTGATCAAGCAAGTGTGTGAATCACATTCACATCAATCAAGCAATCAATCGAGGCAATCTGAGAAAAGTTGAATCTGTGATAGCCGTTGAAGGATTTTGATCTCAAGGAGCAGCAAAAGGAAGACTGAATCACTGAAGCTGTTGCAGTCAAGGAGTGATAGTCTTGCAGATTGTGAAGCTTGGGAAGCCAAGGACAATCATACTATTGTATCTGTGAAAACAATAGTGAATTCCTCCAATCATCACAGGAGAAGAGTGGATTAAGGGATTACACCACCCTGAACCACTATAAGCCTTGTGAAATTTAATTTCTGCAATTTACTTTACAAACACTTACTTAATCACCTACATCATAACTTATATCTGTGATTGTCTAAACTGATTTGAACAACATCATAGTAAGAAGGGACTTATCCGCTGCCCAAAAGCTTTTAAATAAAAAAGGTTTTTAGAACTCCACTATAGTCATTCACCCCCCCCCCCCCACCCCCCCACCCCCCTCTGACTATAGTTTCACCCTTCTCTGGGACCAACACTTTGTAGTCGAGGATCGATTGATGACCTATGGCTCTTTTGTGAGCGATATAGGATTCGATAATAGAGGTTGGTTTAATAGCCATAACTCTGTGAATAGAGTTCGGTACTCAGATTCTGTTCATGCTCTTGTAGAACCACCTGAGCGTCCTCAGCCCAAAGTGGGAATAATTGGATCTACACGGAAAAGAGTAGAATGAATAGGAAAGTTTATCTTTCGAGCAAAGCTTGAGTGGTCTAGGGGTAATTCCTAAGAAGTAGAGAGTTAATCAGACCTTGAACTCTCTTACCACTTAGTATTGCATGATTTCGTTCAAAAGCAGAAAATAGGGGTGATTCCTCGAGACTTTCTTGCCAAACAAACGGAGTCTGGATTCATTCGAAGCATGTATGGTATTGCCTTATGAACTTATGACAGGATGACTGTCAAGGCTTATATCCTTTGTGGATAAAAAGCAAACCTCTCGGTCATTGGAAGTAATATATTTCTACAATATGTGGATTTGACCAGTATATTGATAAGTCTTTTGTAGAATGGATATCAATTTTAGTACAGTAGTGAATATATACATTATTGTTTGTGAAGGATAACACTGCACCAGTTGGAATCAACATGGGTGTGTTATCTGAAGTCAGAATCTGACAATGCCACAATTCTCTGCAACAGAGATTTGGACAACATTCTAAAGAGTTTGACTCGGTCGAATTCATTAGAATCAGTCACTGGTTTCCCATCCATCTTATTGGTTAAGATGATGCATCTGTGTATGCAACATTCAACGAGGAAGTTCTACCCTATGCCTCAGGAATGACTCTCTAAATCTTCGGATCAAGAGAAATGGGATAGATTCTCTTTCTAGTAAGAGATGGTCAGGTTATTGAATGTCAACTTTGATCGAATCTTAGATTCGGCGGTTAACAAAGCAAGTTTAGTATGTCCTTTAGTATCTTGAAGAGAACGAGGAATAATATGCGGACATATTCATGTGTGAACTCGTTAACTCATTGAGGATGATCGTTAAATCGATCTCAGGCTCAGTGTTTACTCTTGTGTTGAAGATATTGCCTGGAGGAATCCAGCAACGCCAACTCAACTTTAACTAATTGGGTGATTAGCAGCTTTTGTAGTAGCTAGAGAGGCGATATAGCTTAAGGATTTCCTTTTCATATCTGAGAGTGATTCTAGATTTGGAAGCTGATACCACATCATTGTGCAAACGATGAAGGGGTAGCTTATAAGGATTTTCGAAATCACTAGAGGTCAAAAGCATATTGGGAAAGTACCACATGATTAGATGGACCGGTAACGTGTCGATTCTATGGATCATCTCGAGCCGACAACCTGACTAATCATTAAGACCCATAACATTTAGATGTAGGTACTCCCCGAGTCACTGACCTATCCTACGACGGCACACTCGGAGTGTATTTTGTCATCTGCAATGGTTATGATATGCTTAATGGGTACTAGAAAACGGGATGGGTCTCCATTGCTTTAGAGCAAGTGGGAGATGTAGTTTGTTGTATTTTAAATAATAGGGTGTGCTCTAAAACAATTAATCACATGCTTTCGTGCAAGTGGGAGATTGTTAGGTGAGATGCCCGAAAGACAATTTTGTAATTGTTTTATTTAATAAATGAAATGATATTATTATTCATATTTATTATTCTCATATTCACCGATGTGACAATAGTATTTACACTACGAAAACCCTAAAGTATATCGTTTATGTAATCAATTAACTCGATTAATATGGGATATACACGGGAGGATTGAGTTAGTGAAGATGTACTTAAAATACAATTAGCCCGTAGTGAAGTTAATCGAGAGTATCGGGTCTTTCCTTTGACGTGCTATTAATGCGCCCAGAACACAATAGGTGTGATTGTCTTATCCGGACTTTCGGTTAAGAGAACCTAGTGGGGCATTTATATATGATAGATATATCATATAGAATTTGGACCGATTTGATTAGAGTTCATATATAATTCCGTAATCGAGAAGTCTTATCGAATCAATCGATGATCATATTTATGGATATATCTTAATCTCTGAGGTGATCACGATCAAGCGCTTGAATCGATGATGAGGTTTGACTTGACGGTTATGGATTACACCGAGTATGTGATCCGAATTACCCCATCTTGGCATTGTATCTTTGGATTGAGTGAGTAGTCCGTGTTATCACGGATAAGAATCCATTCCTTCCATTTATGGAAGTAGATAGACGATTCCACTTATTTGTTAATCCTAGAAACTGATCGATCCATGGAGTTCATATTACACTGATTAGCTACCAGTGAGTTGTATGAATTAATTGATCACTAGGGGGTTAATGGTAAATAAGGATAAGATGTTCTGAAAAGGGTTAACGGTAACTTCCCGATTTAGAATGAACAGTCTATGGAGGATTAATCCATATGTAATGATTATATCAATAGACGCTTATTATCATTCTCGTGAGGAGATAAATATAATCTTATTATCGGAGGAGTGCAGTCACGGGATTATGTTGGCATATTCCTGTGATTGATTTATCGAATATAATTATTCTGTTCGTAAGATAATTATTTATTTGATTTATCGGAGCCGCTGATTATTAGTCCATGGTCCCCGACGTGCCTCCAATATAGCATAGCTATTCTCGGACGTTGAATCCTAATAATATTAATTTAGTTCTTATTAGAATTTAATTAAAACGATATGTGAATTAATTGTTTAGTGAACTATTAAATTAGTTTGGCTAAATAATTAAATATGTGAAAAATGCATTTTTCATAATCTTGGCCCAATTAGTGTGTATGGCCGAAATTATTGTGACTAGGTCACAAGTGGTGAATTTCGGCCAAGGGCATGTTTTGGTAAGCAAGAAATTGTTTTCTTGTGATTAATAAGACATGTGCACAAAATATTTATTGGATAAATATTTATAGTAAGAAATAAAGATAAATATTATTCTAGATTTGTTCTAGAATATTATGGGATTATCTTTTATTTATTGGATTTATTTATTTGTTAAATAAAATCCTTGGAGGACAAAGATTACTCTCCTATATAAAGAGAGTTCTCCCAACTCATACAACACACATAATTTTCGACTTCACCTCTTAGAGAGGAGAAGGAAATTTTCGGCCAAGGGGAAAGGGGAAAATCTTGGAGGTTTTCCGGGTAGCATATCGGGAGGATTCGAGACGAGGATTTCCTTCCACCGGGAGTTGCTTGGATCACACGTGCGGAAGATCGTGGTGCTCTTCACACCATCCTTTGTTCTTCCTATTGCGGTTCTTCTGCTTGGATTTTGAGATCCAAGAGGTATGTTCTACAACCCCCTTGTAGAATAGATCTAGTTATTTTATTACGTGTAATTTATATATCTAGATCCTTAAATCGCTTCCATTGCGGATGGTATTACTAACATGTATCTGAGACACCAACCAGTCTGTTGCCTCCAATATTTATCCCATCATTTATTAAGGCCTCCAGACCATCTATGGTTAAATCTTCCAATTCTCCATCCATTTGTCCAGTCTGCTGGCCCTCAGCAGACTTGCAAGCTTCAATGGACTGTTCTACCCTTGGTTCATTTATCAACGCAGTTCCACTGACTTCTCCTGGACCAGAGAGATGATCATCACCAGAATCAGATGAAGAGTCATCACTGTCTGAATCATCTCTGGATCTCTGAATTTGATACCCTCTTCCTTCTTTTGTTCATCAATAAGATCCATCAATCTTGCTTCCAACAAAGAGGTATCAACTAGATCAAGTAAATTCTCCACTCCTAGCTTTTCAAAAGCCCACTCCTCAAAATCTGTCATTGGCTCAGCAGCTGATTTTTGTCTTTTATAAAATCCAAACTTCCACTGAAAGTAATCAGCCACTAGCTGGAGCTTGGGATCAACATACCCATATTTCTTCTTTTTCTCCTTTCTTTCAAAGGGCATGGTTGGCTTTCTAGGAGCTATGTGTCCACTCTGCTGGCCTCCAAAGGTCCCAACAAGTAGAGTCAGCGTTTCTTCCTCTTCTTCCCTCTGAGCCTCCAGAATCCTAAACTGTTTCCCTTTGCCATGTTTCTTTTTCTTGGAAATTTCCTTCATTCTCTTAGAAAGTTGCTCTGATTCAACTTCAGCAACTTTCCTCTTTCTACTATCTTCCTTCTGTTGCTCTCTTAAAATTTCAGCAGCAGACTTCTTCTTTGCAACTACATCAGGGTCAGTAACCTCAACTTCAACTGGACCCTCAACAGACTCAGCAGTCTCTGCTGTTTGCTTCCTTGTCTTCCTAGGCTTTAACATTTCTGTGATCTTTCTAGTATTAACAGCCTTCCTTTTCTTCTCAACTCTTTTTTATGTAGCAGGTTGCACATCATGTCTAAGTTTTGTCCTCTCTTCTTGTCCACCATCATTATCACTCTCAGTTGCCTCCTCATCTTCATCTTCATCATCATCTAATCCAGGAATAGGAATAGCAACTTCTGGCTTGTATCTGGATTTGTTAATCCTATTAGATAAAATATCAGGTATCTGAAAATGATTCAACAAGGTCTGAATTAGTAGACCTAAGGGCTTGGTCTTGGACTTCCTTACACCATCCCTATCTTCAGTAAACACCTTATTCAAGTAGTGTATAAAGAATCCAGCCCAATCAAACTTCATACTTCTAGAGATGATGATCAGTATGTCTATTTTAGACCCAGACAGTGTATCTAGACTCCCACTGAATCCAAGTATATTTTTGGCTATAATCTTACTCGGCAGATTATATTCATATCCAATGTACCTCACATTGATACTTAAAGATGATGAAATTGCTTGATTTGTCTTTATTGTATTAACAAATTTCATCCTTGGCAGGTTCATTGCTTCTGGATTGGTAGGGACACCATTTCCAGGTCCAAAATGAAACACTTCTCTCAGTAGATCTGAAGTGATTTCGATTTCTCAACCATTAACTGTTGTAGTGAAGGCTTCTCTACCTTCATCTATCACTATGTTTCTCCAGAATTCCAACACATTGACATATGAAATTCTCTCCGATCTTCTATTGATGACATTTCTAAGCCAGCAATCCTTCTGATTCATCTTCCAATGTTGATAGCTAGCTCAATAGTGTCACAATCAGTAACATAACCTCTCACACTCTGACTTGTTCCAATCTGAACATCACTCTTTTCTGCCATTTTTTATTGAAAAAGATGAAAAAGAAGGATATTGAATCTGTGTTCACACTGTATATTCTTAGAGAGAAATAATCTGCGAAGTTGTAAATAACTCCTTTGCATGTAGTAGAAGATATATAGGAGCAAGTGGTTGTAACTGTCAGAAACCATGCTGTTCACGTACTGTAGCATTAACCACGATTAAATTTTGAGTGAATGTCATCTTGCCACGTGTCCCATGACAGACCCATAACGGATTGTAACCGTTCGATCGTGTAACTGCGGTTATAGAGATAAAATAAATATCTCGCTATTTTTCTTTTTAACTTTGGTAAAGTTTGACTGAGTAACGTTTATTTCAGCAGCCTTGTCATTAGTAGATTTGGCTCAGCAGCCTACTGACAATGATGTCTCAGCAGCCTGCTGACAATATCACTCTGCTGATCTTCAATTCCTCTTATTTTTGTCCAACTGATAATACAAGATGAAGTTTAATACCAATGACTGATCTGTCAAGTGAGCTCACCCAACAGGACAAAGACCAATCCCCTTGGCAACTTCATTTGCTCAATCGTCCAAACATAATTAAGTACATGGAATGACTAGTCTACTAAGTGAGCTCACCCAACATAGCAAAGACTAATCCCCTTGGTGAATTCCAGTGCACTGCTGATCAAAGATGTATCAGTCAACTTTTATAATTCCAAGTTCAGTCCTTAGTTTAGCAAATCTTTCACTCTCCAGTGGTTTTGTGATAATATCATCAAGTTGATCTTCAGTAGGGATGTAAAGAACCACCACATCTTTCTTCTCAACATGATCTCTTATAAAGTGATGTCTCACATCAATATGCTTGGTTCTTGAGTGCAAAACATGATTTTCTGTGATTGGAATTGCATTTGTGTTGTCACACATAATTGGAATTTCACTTTCTTCAATTCCATAATCACTTAATTGTTGTCTTAACCAAAGTATTTGTGCACAACAACTTCCAGCAGCAATGTATTCAGCTTTAGCAGTAGAAGTTGATATAGAATTCTGTTTCTTACTGAACCAGGAAACCAGTCTATTTCCCATTAACTGACAGGTTCCTGTGGTGCTTTTTCTATCAATCTTGAAACCAGCATAATCAGAATCTGAGTAGGATATAACCTTGAAACTTCCATCTTTTGCATACCATATCCCTACTCCCAAAGTCTCTTTTAGATACTTGAGAATTATTTTGACTGCAACTAGATGACTCTCCTTAGGTTTTGATTGAAATTTTGCACAAACTCCTACATCAAAGGATATATCAGGTCTGCTGGCAGTAAGGTACAGCAGACTGCCTATCATCCTTCTGTATTCATAAGAGTTGATACCTTGGTGCTATTTTCCATACCAAATTTCTTCAGCAGCTCCTTGGTATACTTGGTTTGATGAATGAAGATTCCATCTTTCATATGTTTGACTTGCTATCCTAAAAAGTAGTTCATTTCTCCCTTTATACTCATTTGGAATTTACTTTTCATCAGATTTGCAAACTTCTCACATAGCAATTCATTTTCAGAACCAAATATTATGTCATCAACAGAAATCTGTACCAGCAGGGTGTTGTTTCCTTCATTGATTCTGAAAAGAGTCTTGTCAATGGTACCTTTGGTGAAGCCATTGTCCTCCAAGAATTGAGATAGAGTCTCATACCATGCTCTTGGTGCTTGTTTCAAACTATAAAGTCCTTTATTGAGTCTATACACCTTATCTTCTTGATCTTTAACTTCAAAACCAGGAGGTTGCTGAACATAGACCTCCTCTTCCAGAATGCCATTTGAAAATGAAATTTTGACATCCATCTGATATACCTTGAAGTTTTTATAAGCAGCATATGCTAAGAATAATCTGATAGCCTCCAATCTTGCAACAGGAGCATATGTTTCATCAAAATCTATTCCTTTCTGCTTGAGAATATCCTTTTGCTACTAGTCTGACCTTATTCCTTACAATGGTACCAGATTCATCCAATTTGTTTCTGTATTCCCATTTTGTACCAATTATATTTGCATGATTAGGCCTTTCCACTAGTGTCCAATCTTGATTTCTTTCAAATTCATTCAATTCTTCTTGCATAGCAATTATCCAATCTGAATCTGATATTGCTTATTCATTCTATTTGAGATAGGAAACAAGTAAACATTTCTTCTAGTTGTCTTCTAGTCCTCACACCTTGCTGTATACTGCCAATAACTTGCTCAGCAGGGTGATCCCTTAACCATTGTGGATTCTGGTTAGATTGATTCTCAGAAACATCATCTTCATGAGGTCTCTTTGTTTCTTCAACAGGGGTTCAAAGAGATCCTTGAACTGCCTTAGTTTTTGCATCAGTAGCGTTACCAGAAAGGTGTTCAGCAGGGGCAGAATCAGAAACCTTTAAGTCATTAAACCTTTCCAAAACATTAACACATTCTGGATTAGTAACTTGTTGATTCTCAAGCAGAGTTCTCAAGCTTCATCTTCCATTCCAAAGGAACTTAGGTTCATCAAATACAACATGTATTGTTTCTTCATGTGTCGATGACCTTTTGTTCAAGACTCAAATGCCTTGGCGATGTAAGAGTATCCCAAGAAGATTCTTTCCTTTGATTTTGGTTGGAATGTCTTCAATTGTTCCTTATGATTTAAGATAAAACATTCGCTTCCAAATGGATGGAAGTAGGAGATATTAGGTTTCCTTCCATTCCAAATCTAATAAGGTGTTTTCAGCAGCTTCTTGTTCACTGAGGTTCTGTTTTGTGTATAGCATGTCAGTATTAACTGCCAAATTTCAATATCTTTCAGGTAATAATGCTTCACAAATCATAGTTCTTCCCGCTTCTTTTAAAGTCATGTTTCTTCTCTCAAAGAACTCCATTTTGTTTGAGGTGTGCCAAAGCTGACTTGATATAGTACACCATTCTCGCTCACAAGATTCTCATATAACTTTATTGAGAAATTCAAGACACTTATCCGACTGATTTTCACTACTGTCACACTTTTCTCATTTTGCAATCTCTTCAAAAGTTCAGGCATCTTTTGAAGTGTTTCACTTTTCTTGTTCATGAATATCACTCAAGTGTATCTTGAATAATCATCCACAACTACTAAAGTGTACTTCTTTCCTGTTACACTTGTTGGTGTTACTGGTCCAAATAAATCCATATGCATCAGCTCCAAAACTCTTTTTGTTGATTGCTTAGTCTTTGATTTGAAGCTTGATTTTGTTTGTTTACCTTGCTGACAGGCATCACATACAGCATCCTTCTTGAAAGTGATCTCAGGTAAACCAATCACCAGTTTCTTCTTCACCAACTGATTGATATCATCAAAATTTAGATGATTCAACTTTTTATGCCATAACCAATTAAGTTCAGATTTGGTATGCACAATTAGGCATGTCTCTGGAACAGCAGTAGACCAATCCACAACATACATGTTTTATTGTCTTCTTCCAGCCAACACAACTTGATCACCTCTTTCACTGATGACAATGCATGTGTTTTTGTCAAAAGTGACCTTGTAACCCATGTCACAAAATTGTCCAGTGCTCAGTAGGTTGTAGTCCAGTTCTTCTACAAATGCAACACCTGATTGTTAATCCATTTCTCACAAGTGTGCCATATACTCTTGTGTATCCTGGTGTGTTCTTGTTGCCAAAATTCACTCTTGGACCATCCTTTGCCACAAAATTTGACAAACAGTGCTTATTCTTTGTCATATGTCTGGAACATCCACTGTCAAAGTACCAGACACCCTACAAAACAAAGTTAATGCATTTTAGGTACCCAAACCTGTTTGGGTCCATAATGGTCGGTGGTAAGCATGACCCTTGGCAAGTTTCCATAAGGTCTTCTTTGAAAGGTATTATACTTTTGTTCATACATGTATTCTACACATCCATAAGGTCTGACAGTTGGTTGTGTAGGATTCACATATTTTTTTCTGGCCTTTTGGTATATAATGCTGTTTGAAGTGATTTCTATTGTTAGAACCATTAGCATAAGCATTGGATTGCTGTATGTTAGGAACAGCCCAGTAATATGGAGTCTGCTGAGGTCTCTGTTGAGGTCTTGTATAAGTCCTCTGCTGAGTCTTCTGCTGATTCCATTGCTGAGGTTTTACCCTAGCAGCATGGTTATATCTAATGTTTCTAGCATTGGGGGCAGGAATATTCCAATCATCAACAGTAGGGAATAGTCTACCTTTCCCCCTGAGATAAGTATCCCTCAAATGATTGACATTTTTAGGTTTAGGATTCTTATCCTTGGAATATTTCTGATTTCTACCTTTTTGTGGTCCAAATAGACTTGGTAGCAGTGTCTGCTATCAACAGTCTAGAAGGTACAATGAATTCTATTTTTAGATTTATTCTTTTTATTAGGTGCTGTTGACTTCTTTGACTTCTAATTTTGCTTCTTTGAAGTCTTCTCAGGTACAAACTTAGGACCAATTCTGGTACTGGGTTCAGTAACCTTGCTGGATCCACTCTGGTTGGATTATTGAGTTCCAAATCCAAGCCCTATTCTATCACCATAAGGCTTTCCAGATTTGAATGCATTGGATGAACAAGATTGTTCAAATGATTCAAAGACTCTTGAATGAATGTACAGCAGGCTTATGCTGATTCTGTTCAACTTATTTTTCCTTACCCTTGAGAATTCTTAGTTCAGCATTCAACCTTTCAACTTCTATTTGAAGAGCTTCTTTTTCAGCTTGCACAATCTCATAACCAGATTGTATTATCCTCAGTTGATTAAGGATGGCATCCAAAGTTTCTTCATTGTTAGAATTTTTAGGATTTGAACCACAAGTTGATTCACAATCACTTCCAGCAGGAGTGTTAATAGATACAGAATTGTATACCTCCTCTGGTTCATCCATATTTGCCATTAAAGCATAATCTTCCATATCAGCAACAAGTGTAGTATCATCAGATTCATTTCCCTTTTCTGATTCTACTTCATATCTTGATTCATCTTCAGCAACCATAGCCTTCTTGCCAGATCTTCTTTGTTGGCTTTTGGTCTTCAGTAGGTCTGGACAATCAGGTCTGAAATGTCCAGGCTTCTTGCAATTAAAGCAAAGATAATAAGGTTCCTTCTTCTGTTTTAGTTCAGGACAGTCTGGTTTGAAATGTCCTGGTTTCTTGCAATGATACCATAAGTAATCATTGTCTTTCTTTGATTCATTCTTCTTCTTTTCACTAAATTTCTTTGTGAAATTTCTAGGAGAACCCTTTCCTGTTTTCATCAATCTGATTTTCTAGCTCAGTAGGGCAATCTGCTTTTGCATCTCATCCAGTAGATCATCTTGGGCTCCTGATGTTTCTTCTTCATGTGTAGCAGCCAATGCAGTTGTCTTTGGTTCTTTTTTTCAGTCTCAGGTACAAGCTTTTTGCTGAATTCATAGGCCTTAAGATCTGAAAACAATTTGAAGGTGTCCTCTTCATGTAAACTTCTCATTTCTTCTATGGCAGTCACCTTCATCTCCCAAACTTCTTTTGCAGGTAATACTTCCAAGATTTTTGAATTTATTTCTTCTTGTGAGTACTTCACACTCAGTAGGGTGAGTTCATCCATGATTGCATTGAATCTTGACTCCATTTGTTCAATGGTTTCATTTGGTTTCATTTTGAACTCCTAGAACTTATTCTTTGCCACACTGATCTTGTTCTTCTTCATTGCATTAGTGCCTTCACAGATTAATTCCCAAAGTTCCTCGGCAGTCTTGCAATCATTCACCATCATATACATATTGCTATCCAAAGTTACTCAGATATAATATCAATAGCAACGTTGTTGAGGTTTGCTCATTTTCTATCTTCATCCGTTCTCTTTTTGGCTTCGGAATGTACTGAGTTTCATTATCCATAGTTACTGACTTGGTGATTTCCAGTGGTCCATCAGTCAGCACATCCATCATCTCATCATGTGTTGCAGCTAGATAAGCCTGCATACGATGTTTATACTCATCAAAATGATCTAAAGAACACATAAACATTGTTCTATCATACTGGTTGTTATCATGATGCAAAGCTTTGAAAATCATAAACTTGAAAAAGTTTTCAATGTATTTTCACAAGCACAACAAGTAGGATTACTTCATAACAGAAGCACTGCTCTGATACCAATTGTTGGTCCCTTGAAAAGGCTTTGGTTAAGTTTAGAGGGGGGTGAATAAACTTAACACTTAAAAACTTTTGGAGTTAACAAACTCAATACTTCAAAGAAATGGCGATCGATCAAGAGTCCTTGATACTCGATAGTATCTTTGAATGTTGAGTCTACTGAATTTGTTGCAGCGGAATATATTTAAATTAAGCCTTATTACTTGTTGTTAAAATATGATACTAAGTATTAGATACTCACTAGTGTATGTGTGTGATTCAGTTGCTAGTTTCAGTAGGTTGATGTGCTAAATATACTAAATGCAGAAAGTAAGTAGGCAGATTTTATAGTGGTTCCAGGTGGTGTAATCCTGTCAGTCCACTCTTCTCCTGTGATGTTGGAGGTAATTCACTAGAGATTCTTGAGATAGCAGTTACAAAAATCCCTAAGATGTTTGTCCTTCACCAATAACTATGGCTTCACAAACTGAACACTTGGAAAAGGTAGGATTGCTGCTCCAAAGTCTTCCACTGGTCCTTGAAGGGTAGGATTGCCTCTTCACCAGTTCCACCACAAAACAACAGTACTTGACACCCAAAGATGCTTCACTGTCCTTAGTAGATTTCTTATAAAAGAAAGATTGAATCAAGTAAGTGATTCAGCTTTCAGCAACTTGATCAGGATGATATGATCAGCAGCTTGAGGTCTTCAGGTGTGTAAACTTGATGTAGCTTGAAAGCAGATTACACTTGAAGAATTTCACTAGATCAGTAGCTTTATGCTCACTAGGGTCAGCAGGGTGTTTTTCTTGATGATAATCTGAAGCTCAATATTTCTTGTTATTTTTTTTTAAATTTTTCATCATTGAATCTGAATTATGAGTCCTCTATTTATAGGTGGGAATCCTTATGACTTATGTTTGAAATTCAAACATAGCCGTTTCAGATTTGTCTCCATCTTGACTTGCTTTTTCTGACTGTTCCTAGGACTGACACTGTCAGACTCCTTTTTGACAGTTTCAAGTATGTCCACCCTTTGACTTGTATCCATTGGATAAAGGTCTGAATCTTTCCAACGTCCCTTTAATCTTAACCATTGATTTGTTTGATAAAATCAGAGGTTGTTAGCTGTCCCTTTCTTGTATTCTTCCAATGTAACCTTTGATTAATCCGAAATATATGTCAGCAGGTTCCTGTGAATGTAAGTCTACTGAATTGCATATCAGTCAGCTGATCTATATTTTGCTATGTTCATAAAACAGTACAGCTGACTTCTCTTATATCTACTTTTTATTATAAAGTTAGATTACACCATTTTGATCATAACTAAGTTCCAATCACCACTTAACTAATGGAACTTAGACCTTGTACACAAGGTATATGTAATCAGTTTAGGTCATCACAGACTTCCCTAAATTCTGATTCCATATCCTTGACTTTAAATACTAAGTTTGATCCCTTAGCCTTCAATAACTGAGTTTGAGCCCTCAGCATTCAGTCTTCAGTAGGTTCTTAAACTATTCTACTGACCTAGGTATCCCACTGATATAGACAAGTCTGCTGATGTAAGTCAGCTGACCATTTACAGTGCTTGTTTGATCAAACCTATACAAAGATCAAACTCTAATAAACCTATACATTTGATCTAGACATCTTTTTGCCTTTGCTTTATAACAGCTAGTCTGACACTCATCACTAAAACTTAAAATAAGTCCAACACTTCAATAGCACATCCAATCACTACCGCATGATCACCCCATGGCTAGGGGAAACCTCAATAGTGTCAAAGCATGACAATCCACACCGTGATGCCATGTAGACTCCGGTCCTTAGGATAATTACACAACAACCATATAGTGTGACACTTAATCTAAGTGGGTCAGTCTGACATACGCATTCTCTAATACACTCCCACGTACCATCCAAGCGTCTCTACACTTTGATAGACTAGATCTATCCCTATCTTCAATAAGATAGAAGACATCCAATACGTGCTAGTCTAATCATACTATCAATGTCCCATTTGACAGTACATACGACCAAAGTATCAAACTCATCAAAGCGATAAGAGATCTCATCAACCATAATCACTATCATGGTTTCTCTATCACAGTTTGACACTAGGGGCGTTACTATATATATATACAATCAATAATATGAACATAAACAATATATAATAACAAAAGTTCTTTTATTAATCATAATAAAGTTATTACATGAACTAAAACAGACTGTAAATGATCCGACCCGGTCGTATCCGATCCGACCCGATTGGGTTTATGACACCCTTTCAACAATCTCCCACTTGGCCTAAATCCAATCACCCATATGCCTAAGCCCGTGCATGTGAACATGTTTCTCATGCTTTGCCTGTAACAATGCCTTGGTCAACAGATCAGCTATGTTAGCATCCGTGTGGACTTTCTCTATCTTTACATCTCCTCTATCAACAATCTCTCTAATCAAGTGATAGCACCGTAGCACATGTTTGGACTTCTGATGAGACCTCGGTTCCTTTGACTGAGCAATTGCCCCATTGTTATCACAATACAGTGGAACTGGACCTTTAATGAAGGGAACCACACCAAGTTCAGTAATGAACTTCTTCATCCAAACTGCTTCCTTTGCCGCCTCCGATGCTGCGATGTTTATTATGCATTGATATCTACTTTGTTTAGTTGTGTCATGTGGCTAGCCAATGGTTCAAATAGTTTGGGTCATTGAGATGCCACATGGAAATAAAATAATAATGGCATTTCCAAAATTTGTTTGGAATAGGCCTATGCCCTTTCCAAATATTTGATTTAGGAAAAGACCTAGGCCCAGGGCACTTTCAAAATTTTGATTTTGGAAAGTGGCCAGGCAGTCAACCATTTTTTTTTTGGAAAGATGTCTTTTGGTTTAGGAAACCAAATGCATCACTTTTGGTTAAGAACCAAAAGGAAAGGAACCAAATGCATCACTTTCCTCATGGCTTCCTTAAAACGCTCCCAAGCTTGATCAAAACTCTCCCCAGATTGTTGCTTAAATCCTAAGATATCTTGGCGTAACTTAAAAGTTTTTCCTAAGGGAAAATACTTATTCATGAATTTTTGCAACAATTGCTCCCAAGTAGTGATGGATCCATCCTCTAAAGAAAGAAGCCATTGCTTATCTTTATCTTTCAAAGTGAAAGGGAAAAGCTTAAGACGAATGTTCCCCTCCGGGATTAATTCTGGCTTCACAGTGCTAACGATTTCCAAGAAATTTGTCACGTGAACACCAGGATCCTCGTTTTGGACTCCATGAAAAGTGGAATAGTTGGTCACCATTTGAATTACATTAGGCCTAGGGTGATAGACTTCCGCAGCATCTTGCGGTGCTACGATAGCGGGAATGAATTGCTCAATCGTAGGTGTTGCATAACTTTGCAAAGTGTGCCTCGCAGCTTGGTTTCCATTATTAGCATTAAGATTGTTCGCATTATTAACATTATTGGCATTATTAATAACTTCAGGATTAATTACCTGGTTCGGATTGACCGGAATGCCTTCCATTTCGCCTCAGTCGTGAATGTTCGTAATGATCGGTTGTATGTCCTTTTCCGATTCGTGCTCGCTTTCTTCAAGATTTGGATCCTCTTCTCCTTGCTTAGCCAGTTCTCTAGCTAACTTTCTATTTCGCCTTGCAAATTTCTCTATTTCGTAATTATATGGCTCAAGCGGTTCCTTCGATTTCCGAGTAGCGTGACTATAAAATAACAAAAAACAATAAAACAATTAAAGACTCTAAAGGCTGCTAGGCCTTTAACTAGAATAAATAATAAAACGAAATTAAAACAGACTCTATTCACAATATTTACGAATTTACTTTTAATAAAATAAGCTATATTTAATTTAATGACACGAGTCCCGGCAACGGCGCCAAAAACTTGATGACGGTCAAGTTATAAAAATAACTCGATACCTAAATAACCAACTAGCAAGAGAACTAGGTTCAATCGTAGTATAGCTAGATAGAGTCGAGGCTCGATCCCACGAGAGACTCGGCTTAAACAAGTACAACGTTATTAAACTAAAAATAGATTGAAGGCGGTCTCCGACCAACAATAACGTAAATTAAAATTGACACAAATGAAAACACAAGACCAACACAAGACACAACGACACTAAGACACTTATTTTTATAGGTTTTATAAATAATTAACAAACGGTATTGATAACGCTAGTAGTAATTACTCCCCATATATGTATATATCTAAGCCGAGACAGAAAAAAGACATTAAGGTTGATTATATTTTGGCTACGAGAGTCATCCCCTAAATCGGATCTAATTCGTGAACGGATAGAAGATCCCTATGCTTAATTACTTAATCCTTCCTTGGACATGATAGAACATCATATAACAAGCATGCTATATCAAACTAGGGATGCCGATCTAAAATCGTCACCTCGCTCAGGCAACCACCGTGGACGGGTTGGCACACCTCCTAAACGATCGGCTAACTAATGTCCTAGCAACATGACAATTTTCACAATATATCATATTAATTTACGAGAACGATGTAACAAATTGGCCAGATCTATTACATGTTTATATGAAAAACAGAAAGCACGGCGTAGCCGAAGTCGTTCACAGAAAATTACTAGAATCTTGATGGCTAGATCTAACCATATAGACCATGGAAGATCTAGACCGGTGACTCTAGAATTTGCTCGTAAAACGCCTTCGTACGGCTTAGATCTACATGAATATGGGTTTGATAATTAACTACATCACGAAATCAATACACAAACGACTACTCCATAACGAAATAAAATAGATCTACGAATAAAAACGACATATTTGGATAGACATTACCCTCGTAGACGGAGGGTCCTCCCATCCTTCAATGCAATCTCTAATCGATGAATCCATCGCCTCCGTGATGAAGAAACATAATATAAAATAAGAAGAACTATATTGATAAACTAAAAGTATTGTAATATTGTGTTTTTAGAGTGTATAAATGGCGTGTACTACACCCCTTTATTTATAGGTGTTCAAGCTAATTAAGAGATATACTTCCAAATATCAAAACAAATAAGAGATAACTCCCGGCCGATCTCAAAATAATAAGGTGCGCCCCTAAATGCGCCTCCAGGTTGGCGCCACTTTTTGATTGGTTTGCCGGCTTTTGTCATGCTTTACTCCTCTTCTGGTGCTTATCCGATATTTATCTTCAATGCATCTTGATTTTCTTGGATTTATCTTGAGATTTAATTCTTCCATTTGTATTTATCCTCCATAATTATCCAAATCTACAAAATAGATATTTATCCCAAAATAAATCATATTTAAATAAAACGGATAAATATAATAAAAACGGATAAATACTGATTTATATAATAAAAACGGATAAACACCAAATTATATCTTATAAATGGATAAATACCAAATTATATAATATAAATCACATAACATTAAATAATAAATATAAACATGTGATTTAATATAAAATATATATTATTAATCCCGATTTAAGGACAAAGTTGTTGACTTTTACGGGTATAATTTGACCGTCATCAACTACCCCCCACTTAGACTTTGATCGTCCCGAACAAAGCATCAATAAGTTATTCCCCAAGACAACATTTTACATGGTCAAATCATATTACACAAGAAACTCGAGTCAACTCATACCACTTATGCTCATAAGGTACCCATTATTCACTACTCGTTATGAATCGAAGTGATGTGTGCATGTGCATTTAGTTTTATCTATTCGTGGCAAGATTAAAGTTTTTGCTAACTTCGCAGTCTTAACCTACCAACATCAGCATTCCTACTTCTTAAGCCTCGCAATGGTTAAAGTCATGGTGCAATAAGCAAGAGCGTCATCCATAAGGTTTTTGGACTTGGAGACCGAGAAAATACTCAAGCCTCTTAAAAATTTGAATTTTTTTATATTTTCATAGTTTCAAGCTTTAACACCTCTCAAGAAAGAAACTTGCTTTAAAAGTAAAGTATGCATTGCAAGAATCCCTCTCTCACAGATTAGTGGAAGCATTGAATATTACCACAAGCGCGGGGCTACTTTGGTAATGTTACTACAAGCCCAGTGTTTAACATTTTGTCAAAACACAGATTATTCTCAAGCTTATTACTCCGCTTTGATGGCTAGAAGATAAGAATGCATCAGCAGATAAATATCGACTCTAAGTCTGCATAACCAATCATCTATGCAATGTACACATAATTCTTCTTAGTTATTATAATTTGTGCGGTATTTGTCGATTCACACGCTGAGTAATCGAATAATAAATAACTACTTGCAATAGATGGCATGAATATCCTTAAATTTACATTCACATAAATATAAAATGATCACGTACTCATGCAACTTGGTTCCTTTCCTATCAATTCTATGTATAAGAACTCACAATTCTAAGGGTACGAGATAAATAATTTGGCATTTGTTCAATTTTTTTCATTTTTTCACTGTTTCATTCAATTTTTCAATTATAGTATCATTGTTCAATTATAGTATCATGGCTAAGTCTCCTACCCCCCACTCAAACTTGGCATTGTCCCCAATGACAAAGGAAAAGGAGAATTTAAGAAAAAGACTTAGCTCTGGAAACGGCTCTCAAGTAGATGCAGAATATAGTATTAGTCCAAGCACGTCGTGGAGAAGCAAACGAAAACCTGTTTAAGCAAACCAAACAGAAACTCCACGAAACCGTTAATAACATGTCATTGGAAGTTATAAAATAATGTGGCAGTAATTAGATATAGAATATCCAAAAACAATTTAAGCCACTTTATTTCATACAACCAACGACATGTAAAACCAAAGAGTTAAAACTACAAAACTCACATGGCTATCAAGGAAAAAGCCTCGCTTTATTCCGAACTTAGAATCGAACATGGCGAGATGAAAAAAACTTAATGAGTCTCATGCTACTTTATTCAAAGCAAAAACAAAACAAATCTAAAAGAAAGTTTTAAGAAATAGTTCTATGGTTATAGTCGTTAGCTCGACTGTACTCACATGATGGTCTAGTTGTAACTAGGATTTCCTAGAGTAAAAACTTCTTCCTCTCTATCAAAATGATTCCCGAGGTAATGCTTTAATCGGTGGCCATTCACCACAAAAGTCTTTCAATCATCCAAGTGACTTACCTCTACAGCTCCGGAAGGAAATACTTTACTTACTTTATAAGGACCAAACCATCTTGATTTTAACTTGCCCGGGAAGAGTTTCAAGCGCGAATTGTAAACAAGAACCATATCACCCACCTTAAAGGTGCGGTCAAGGATCTTTTATCATGGAATCTCTTAGTGCGCTTTTTATAGATCCGAGCATTCTCGTAAGCTTCAATGCGAAACTCTTCTAGGCGAGTCAATTCCAACAATCTCTTTTCTCCGGCTAAACTTTCATCTAAATTCAACATACGCGTAGCCCATAAGGCACGGTGCTCAAGTTCAACCGGTAGATGACACGCTTTCCCAAAAACAATGCGGTGTGGGGACATACCTATGGAAGTCTTATACGCATCCGATAAGCCCATAAAGCGTCATCTAACTTTAACGACCAATCTTTCCTTGTTGGGTTCACGCTTTTTCCAGGATGCGCTTAATTTCTCGATTAGTGACCTCAACTTGACCACTTGTTTGAGGATGATAAGTGGTAGCTAACTTATGTCTCACCCTCGCACTTGGCCATTAACTTCTCAAACGGCTTATTACGAAATTGCTCCCATTATCACTAATGATGGCACGAGGATTCCAAACCGCGTGAAGATATTTTTCTTTAAAACCACGCACTACAACTTTTGCATCATTGGTAGGTGAAGCAATAGCCTCAACCCATTTAGACACATAGTCGACCGCCACCAAAATATAGCGGTTTGAAACAGACGAAGTGAAAGGTCCCACAAAATCAATTCCCCATACATCAAAGATTTCTGGTTCTAGGATACTCTTCAATGGCATTTCATGTCTCCTCGAGATATTGCCCGTCATTTGGCATGAATGACAGGATCTAGCATATTCGTGTGCAGTTTTGTAAAGATTTGGCCAGTAAAGACCACATTGGAGAACTTTAGCAGCAGTCTTGTCCCCTCCATAGTGTCCTCCCACTTCATTAGTATGGCAATGTTTAAGTATATCGAGGAATTCACTCTCAGGAACACATCTTCTAAAGATGTTGTCTGAGCATCGCTTAAAAAGATAGGGTTCTTCCCAATAATAGTGCCTAAGATCCTTAAAGAATTTCTTTCTTTCCTGGGGGTTGAGATTTGGTGGCAAGTATTTCGCGGATAGATAATTCACAAAGTCTTTAAACCATGGTTGTTTATTCTCCTTCACAACCTCAATACGCCAAGATCTTGCAAATGCAATCATTATTTCCATGTATGGCCGTGATGGAGAATAATTGTTCATCGTGAAATGTTTCTCCAATCTCGGTCAGTGGCTCATTGTCCTCTATTTGTAAACGGGAAAGATGATCCGCAACCAAATTCTCAGATCCTTTCTTATCGCGGATTTCTACATCAAACTCTTGCAATAGTAGAATCCATCTCAACAACCTTGGCTTGGAATCTTGTTTGGCTAAAAGATACTTCAAAGCTGCATGGTCAGTCCAAACAATGACTTTAGATCCCACTAGATAAGATCTAAACTTGTCGAAAGCAAAAATAACAGCTAGAAGTTCTTTCTCAGTAGTCGCATAGTTCCTTTGAGCAGCATTTAAAGTTCGACTAGCATAGTAGATGGGCCTAAAGATCTTGTCTTTTCTTTGTCCTAAGGCAAAGACTCTACAAATTGATCGCATGCATCGCACATCAACTCAAAAGGTAGATTCCAATCAGGCGCAATCAGAACGGGTGCAGTAATAAGCATGCTCTTTAACTTATTGAAAGCTTTCATGCACTCACTAGTAAACACAAACGGCACATCCTTGGCTAATAATTCGGTAAGGGGTCGACAGATTAAGGAAAAGTCCTTCATAAACCGGCGGTAGAATCCTGCGTGGCCAAGAAAACCTCACAATGTCTTAAGATTGGTTGGTGGAGGCAGTTTTTCAATCACTTCTACTTTTGCTCTATCCACCTCTATACCGTTCTTTGAAATACGGTGGCCAAGTACTATACCTTTGGTAACCATCAGATGACATTTCTCCCAGTTAAGTACCAGATTCGTCTCCTCGCATCTTTTCAACACTCTTGCTAGATGCGTGAGACATGAATCAAAATCATCTCCAAATACGGAGAAATCATCCATAAAGATCTCTAGGAAATCTTCAACCATATCAGCAAACAGAGAAATCATGCATCTTTGAAACATTGCTGGTGCATTGCACAAACCAAAGGGCATTCTATTATAAGCAAAGGTTCCATATGGACATGTAAAAGTGGTCTTTTCACGATCCTCGGGTGAGATATGAATTTGATAGTATCCCGAGTAACCGTCAAGAAAGCAATAAAATGCATGTCCGCTCAGTCTCTCGAGCATTTGATCAATGAAGGGAAGAGGGAAGTGATCCTTACGAGTAGCATCATTCAGTTTCCTAAAGTCAATGCACACTCTATGACCAGTAATGAGTCTAACAGGTATTAACTCATTTAACTCATTGGCTTGTACAGTCAAACCTCCCTTCTTCGGAACTACGTGGATCGGGCTAACCCATTCACTATCAGAAATAGGGAAGATGATTCCCATTTCCAACATCTTAATAATTTCATCCCTAACCACGTCCTTCAATTGTGGAGTCAACCTTCTTTGGGGTTGTACAACCGTTTTCTTTGCAGGATCGACGGAGATTTTATGCATGCAAACACTAGGGCTAATGCCTTTGATGTCAGCTATAGTCCATCCAAATGCTCCGCGATACTCTCTTAACACTCTCATCAGCTTTTCTTCTTGTATTTCGGTCAAGGCAGAAGAAATGATAAGCGGCAAGGTCTCATCTTGAAGAAATACATACTTCAAATGTGCAGGCAGAGGCTTCAACGTCAGATTGGTAGGTGGTTCTTCTAACGAGATCTTTAACTTTTGTCCGGTTAGCTTAAGTTCAAAGAACTTATGCCATGTTGGTCTATGGTAGTACTTTTCAACCTCGGTAGACTTCATCTCCTCGACATGTCTAGGGGTTCCTCTACTACATCCAGGCCATATCACTTTTTCTTCCTCTTTCTTTTCATATGGCACTTCATCCTCTAATTCCAAGGTAGCCTCGAGAAAATCCTTAATATCCTCATATTGTTGGAAGTCATTGACAAGCTTGTCGATAGAATCCAACATGAAACATGCATCCTCTTCATCATCAGGTGTCTTCATAGTGTCAAGCACGTTGAATGCTATTTCATCCCCATTAACTCTTAACACTAACTCTCCTTTGTAAACATCGATAAGCGTCCTACTAGTGGCCATAAAAGGTCTTCCTAAGATTAGGGGCACTTCGTAGTTAGCTTCCATATCCAGCACAACAAAGTCGACAGGAAACACAAATTTCTCAACTCTTACTAGCACATCCTCAACCACTCCACAAGGTTCCTTAACTGAACGATCAGCTAATTGCAAAGTAATTGAAGTCTTTTTAAGGTCTTTCATACCTAGCTTTTGGAAAATGGATAGGGGCATCAGATTTACGCTCGCTCCTAGATCACACAAAGCTTTGTTCAAACATACGTTACCTATGGTGCAGGGAATGAGAAAAATTCCCGGATCCTTGCATTTTGCAGGTAATTTATGTTGAAGAATGGCTGAGCACTCCTCATTTAGGAAAATGGTCTCTAAATCTAGGAGTTTCCTCTTAGTAGAGACAGCTTTTTTTAAGAACTTGGTGTACTCAGGCATCTCAGCAAGTGCCTCAACTAAAGGTATATTGATATGTAGCTTTCTAAAGATATCAATGAACTTCTTATACCTCTTGTCATCAACCTTAGGCTTAGGTTTGCGTGGAGGATAAGGTAAGGTTGAAGGATCGACATCAGGGAAAATAGGGTACTTGTTATTATAAAGCTCAACTCTAGGGCCAGCAGGTTCCTTATAGGCTTCTTGCTCAGGTGGAGTTCCCGAGGCATTTCCTTCCTTGCTTGGCTCACCATCTTTACTCTCCTCTGCTTTCTTTTTCTTTCAAGGATGGTGGAGTTACTTCTTTCCCACTTCTAGTCATGATCGCTTCAAATCCTTAGGATTCTTATCGCATTGCTTGGCAATCCTCCGTGAGGTCTAGTTGAGACTTGCTCAGCTAGCTGTCCTATTTGGTGAGTGAGATTCTGGACTATGGCTTCTTGATTGGTCACTTTAGCATCGGTCTTCTGACAATATTGGCTAAAGTTAGTGGCTAAATCAGCCATTGATTTTGAAAGTTGTCCCATATTGTCAGTAACGACATTACTCAGTTTTTCTATGGCAGCTTCCCAACCAAAAGTTTTAGTTTGTTGGGGTACATAAGTGGTAGGCGGTTTAGGCCTTTCTCCTGCATTAGGGTCACTATATCGGAATCTGGGGTGGTTATGATTAGGCTTATATCCTCCCCCAATATAATTGGCTTCTTCAGTACCAGCATTCTCACTTTGAGGGGTTACCTCGATTCCAGTCCCTTTCTCTACTCTTGCCATCCTCTCTTGCATTCCATCTACCTTATTGTTGATAACAGATAGTTGTTCTAAAATTTTGGTAGATGCACTATCCTCAAATATGTCAGCAGCCATCTTCACAGTAGCTATGTCATTGCCTCCCCATTGACTATTCATCGCTATTTGCTCCATCTTTCCTTGTGCCTCCTCGTAAGATAAAAGAACAAACGCTCCATTGCTGTGAGAGCGCCTACTCTAATTTTCTCAGTCTCTCTCAATCCATGGTAAAAAGTTTGCATTAAAAGCCAAAGAGAGATATCATGATGAGGACACTTCCTCATGGCTTCCTTAAAACGCTCCCAAGCTTGATCAAAACTCTCCCCAGATTGTTGCTTAAATCCTAAGATATCTTGGCGTAACTTAAAAGTTTTTCCTAAGGGAAAATACTTATTCATGAATTTTTGCAACAATTGCTCCCAAGTAGTGATAGATCCAGCCTCTAAAGAAAGAAGCCATTGCTTAGCTTTATCTTTCAAAGTGAAAGGGAAAAGCTTAAGATGAATGTTCCCCTCCGGGATTAATTCTGGCTTCACAGTGCTAACGATTTCCAAGAAATTTGTCACGTGAACACCAGGATCCTCGTTTTGGACTCCATGAAAAGTGGAATAGTTGGTCACCATTTGAATTACATTAGGCCTAGGGTGATAGACTTCCGCAGCATCTTGCGGTGCTACGATAGCGGGAATGAATTGCTCAATCGTAGGTGTTGCATAACTTTGCAAAGTGCGCCTCGCAGCTTGGTTTCCATTATTAGCATTAAGATTGTTCGCATTATTAACATTATTGGCATTATTAATAACTTCAGGATTAATTACCTGGTTCGGATTGACCGGAATGCCTTCCATTTCTGCCTCAGATTCAGAATGTTCAGAATGATCGGTTGTATGTCCTTTTTCTGATTCGTGCTCGCTTTCTTCAAGATTTGGATCCTCTTCTCCTTGCTTAGCCAGTTCTCTAGCTAACTTTCTATTTCGCCTTGCAAATTTCTCTATTTCAGAATTATATGGCTCAAGCGGTTCCTTCGATTTCCGAGTAGCGTACTATAAAATAACAAAAAACAATAAAACAATTAAAGACTCTAAAGGCTAGGCCTTTAACTAGAATAAATAATAAAAACGAAATTAAAACAGACTCTATTCACAATATTTACGAATTTACTTTTAATAAAATAAGCTATATTTAATTTAATGACACGAGTCCCCGGCAACGGCGCCAAAAACTTGATGACGGTCAAGTTATAAAAATAACTCGATACCTAAATAACCAACTAGCAAGAGAACTAGGTTCAATCGTAGTATAGCTAGATAGAGTCGAGGTCGATCCCACAGAGACTCGGCTTAAACAAGTACAACGTTATTAAACTAAAAATAGATTGAAGGCGGTCTCCGACCAACAATAACGTAGAATTAAAATTGACACAACAGAAACACAAGACCAACACAAGACACAACGACACTAAGACACTTATTTTTATAGGTTTTATAAATAATTAACAAACGGTATTGATAACGCTAGTAGTAATTACTCCCCCATATATGTATATATCTAAGCCGAGACAGAAAAGACATTAAGGTTGATTATATTTTGGCTACGGGAGTCATCCCCTAAACTGGATCTAATTCGTGAACGGATAGAAGATCCCTATGCTTAATTACGAATCCTTCCTTGGACATGATAGAACATCATATAACAAGCATGCTATATCAAACTAGGGATGCCGATCTAAAATCGTCACCTCGTCTAGGCAACCACCGTGGACGGGTTGGCACACCTCCTAAACGATCGGCTAACTAATGTCCTAGCAACATGACAATTTTCACAATATATCATATTAATTTACGAGAACGATGTAACAAATTGGCCAGATCTATTACATGTTTATATGAAAAAGCGAAAAAGCACGACGTGGCCAAGTCGTTCACGAAAAATTACTAGAATCTTGATGGCTAGATCTAACCATATAGACCATGGTAGATCTAGACCGTGACTCTAGAATTTGCTCGTAAAAGCGCCTCGTCACGGCTTAGATCTACATGAATATGGGTTTGATAATTAACTACATCACGAAATCAATACACAAACGACTACTCCATAACGAAATAAAATAGATCTACTTAATAAAACGACATATTTGGATAGACATTACCTCGTAGACGGAGGGTCCTCCCATCCTTCAATGCAATCTCTAATCGATGAATCCATCGCCTCCGTGATGAAGAAACATAATATAAAATAAGAAGAACTATATTGATAAACTAAAAGTATTGTAATATTGTGTTTTTAGAGTGTATAAATGGCGTGTACTACACCCCTTTATTTATAGGTGTTCAAGCTAATTAAGAGATATACTTCCAAATATCAAAACAAATAAGAGATAACTCCCGGCCGATCTCAAAATAATAAGGTGCGCCCCTAAATGCGTCCTCCAGGTTGGCGCCACTTTTTGATTGGTTTGCCGGCTTTTGTCATGCTTTACTCCTCTTCTGGTGCTTATCCGATATTTATCTTCAATGCATCTTGATTTTCTTGGATTTATCTTGAGATTTAATTCTTCCATTTGTATTTATCCTCCATAATTATCCAAATGTACAAAATAGATATTTATCCCAAAATAAATCATATTTAAATAAAACAGATAAATATAATAAAAACGGATAAATACTGATTTATATAATAAAAACGGATAAACACCAAATTATATCTTATAAATGGATAAATACCAAATTATATAATATAAATTACATAACATTAAATAATAAATATAAACATGTGATTTAATATAAAATATATATTATTAATCCCGATTTAAGGACAAAGTTGATGACTTTTATGGGTATAATTTGACCGTCATCAGCGTGCAGCCGTCCATCTCACAGACCTGCCATGAAAGAGGCGACCAACAGTCGATCATCTGCATCCCACACCTGTGCGGATTCTTCATTAAAATGCTTTATAAAGTGAAGAACGGACTCATCTTGTTTCTGCTTCAAAGTTAGAAGGTGAGTGTGATTTCTCTGAAACGGATAAGCTGCGATAAACGCATGGATGAACTTCCGAGTTAAGGCTCCAAAATCAGAGATCGACTGGGAGGAATCTTGTTGAACCATTTCCGAGCTCTTCCCGTGAGCAGCGCAGGGAAGGCTTTACACTTCATCTCATCTGAGGCGTTATACAGATTCATGTGAGATATGTGCTGATGCATATGGTCATAGGGATCCTTAGATCCGTCATATGAGTCAATCTTGGGAATCTTAAACCCCGCAGGTCGGGGATAACTTTTGATGTATTCAGTGAAAGGTGACGTGTTCGGGGTCAAATTATAGTGTTTTTAATGATATATTTTACATCAATTTTCCCCGTATATGGATGTTTTTCATAGAAATCGAGCTTATAATCGATTAATTGAGTAAATGGTGTTTTTAATAGGTTAATTGCAAAATGTAACGATTTATGTGCTTAAATTGTGATTTTATGTTATTTTGGGATTGTGTTACGCTTTGGTATATTTTCTTATATTGTAGATACATATTTTGTCATGCAAGAGGATTAAATGATGAGGTTTTGCATGGAAGAGAAGTGAAATGGAAGGAAGATGGAGATAAAGCTTGGAATGAAGCTTTCAAGCAGCCGAACTTCCGATGCAGTTCTTGATATGATATACACTGATTTGACTCTCGACCTCAAGAGAAGAGTTGTAGGGCTTGAAGAGAGGATTCTACAGGATTTTGAATCACTTCATTCCGACTTACGAGGCCCGAGATATGAGTGTTACAAGTTTGGATGCTGTTGCTGAATTTGAGTGGAAAATCCCGAAATATACTCGGGATACGACGGGCTAATCAAAAAGGCGTTTTCTGAAAAAGAGTCCTTAATGAAAGTTGTAGAGTTTTCCGAGAGCTTAATTATGACATTCGGATCATAATTTTTGGAGGTCTACAACTCAAGATATGAATTTTAAAAAGTTTCATTCCTAAATCCATAATATTCCAACGACCTTGCCTTAGCCGCCTTACTTTTTACATAGCCGCATGCAACCCTAAGGGTACAATAATTCATTTAGCCGCAATTTATTATTCCAAATTGACATTAGCATACATTATCAAAGCAAATTACTTACTTATTCCTATAAATATATGCACAGCTTTTACCCTAAAGAGATACAATTTGATACAACCGCATTATTGACAAAGCAAAGAGCGCAAATTCTTCAGCATTGCAGGCGGTCACCCGAGCCTTGTGCTCGGGTGATCCGGGTTAGATTAGGATGTCGTTTTTCTTCCGCTTTCGATTCATGGATTCAATCATGTACCAAACTACGTGAGTTTATTTATTTAATTTATTCAATCCTTTTTATTTTTATGATCTTTAATTTATTTTGTATCGTTCTATGATTTTGATGCTATGATGTGAATTAGATCGAGAGATCGCTTTGCTATTGATACGTTTACAACATACGAAAAGTTGCGTAAACTAGATCACCATAGAAAGATAGGATTTTTAATCATTAATGATGACAAGTTAATCGGTTAATTATCTAGGTTGTTAGGTTCTAAAATACGAGAGTTAACTTGAATCTACACCTTCGTTTTGTATGGAATATCGGTCTCAACATTCGAGAGAGGAGAGATTGATAAATTGAATTCACTACGAGAGTAGGATTTCATAGCTTGAGAATACAAATTCACTAAGGAATTAGGGATTTGTATCTCGTGTAAAGGTGAAACCAC